>CM024245.1:49529866-49584683 GCA_013421045.1 Propylea japonica
TAACTTTTACGAAATCAGCACAAAAGGTTGAGTTCACCTTCATATATGACATCTCCCTCAAAATTCTAGAAATTTTGCTTTTAAATAGGTAAAAAAACATCTTCCAGAAATGGTCTTACATCTACACGTGTTAAATCTATTGCAAGTTTTGTTCTAACTCTACAGTTATATATAGCATTTTTTGTTCGCCATGTTACACGCGAGCTATGTCTTTGAATCTGTTCTAGACCTGAACCGGTGTGTTGTTTGGAAGGCAATATTTTACAAAACAACACATTTGTTTCAGTTGAGCAATTTTAGAATATATCTAACGTTTTTCACCTACAGAAAATTTTATTTATTTAATGCTGTATTGCAGCGATGAATATGATTGTAAATTTGATGTAACCAAGTTTCTGCATTGAAGGAAAATACCTTTGTTCCATTAATTTCAGTGTTTGATCAATTTTAGATAAAATACCTTCAAAGTTGTTTTCATTTTGTTTTTTATTCAATACACACACACACAAAGTAAAATGGAGATGAGGATAATAATATAGCGAATTACCTTAAAATTAGAAGAACTAGCGTCTGATGATTTCGAATGAAGCTGCTGGATTTGTTTTCCCAGTGTGCACCTCCCCGCGGTGCTTCATTAATTTTCTCTAGGAAATCCATTTCTAAAAAGCACATGAAAAGAAAATAAAATTAAAACATGCTAAAAAAAAAATGTGCAGAAAACTTACTTTTCTTTTCTTATGTAGATTGCTGTGGTTGAAAATTTTCTTGATATTATTATTGCGAACGTGTTGCTGCTGCAAAAAGAAAGCAAAAATTTTACATATTGATACATATATAAATTGAAAATTTCAACTTACTTAATGAACACTAACACTGAGCACAGATATCTAACAAACGCTTTGAATTGGAATGAATTGTAAACTAAATCTGAACGATATGTTTTAGCCACAAATGGTTGGAAACTGATGCCCTGACTACCAAATGTTTTAGCTTATATACTGGAAATTTCCAGTAATAACACATTGTTGGGATGCCGCTCATGTGGTGGAGATGATCCCGTTTGTTTGATATAGCTGGTGTGGTCCAGGTATTTGGAATTCAGAGAATCAGTTTTCAACCAGATAATTAACAGTTTATTTAACCCAAAACTCATCTTAGTGTATCTAGTGATGAAACCCATAGATATAATTTTTTTCTGGCGCAGTTCAGTATTATACTTTTTTTTTTAAATGATATCGTAACTTTTTATGGGCCCTTTTGTTGGGGATAATAGGTGCGGCCCACACTGTTTTAAATACCTTTTTGGTTTTACGACACTGATACTTTCATAGATAATCTCTTCTATAGGATCCTTTATGAAATATTTTCAGTTCATGGGTTATTTATGGTAATTTACAGTTTTTGGGGTGATTACAATGAATCTGGTTGAGAACTGATGTTCCGAATTAGGTACCTGGGCCGAACCTATTATCCCAAACAGAACGGCCCATAAAAAGTTACGATATCATTTAAAATTAACGTAAATATGAACTGCGCCAGAGAAAAAATATTATTTCTATGGGTTTTATGTGACACTAGATAGTTTGGGTTAAATACTGTTAACTTGTTAATGGTTGAAAACTGATTCTCTGAATTTCAAATACCTGTACCACTCAAACAAAAGGGATCCACCACATGAGCGATATCCAACACGATATATTTAAAAAGGTCTAAAATGTCGAACTGTCATCAGAAAAGAATATATTCTTTTGGGTTTTATCCGACAATAGATAGTTTTGGTTCAATTCTATGAATCACATTGGAATACTTAGTTGAAATACGGATTGGCCTGAACTGACATACACAAAAGCACTTGCACATTTCTCTAAAAGATGCTCAAATTAGCATAACCAAATGTGGAAACTGCATATATTTCAGTGAGGCCGACTTGAAGAAAATAACTCAATTGAATCAGTTGCTAATTCCAATCGACTAGATATGTTGAAAAATCTACGAATATCATTCTATTACTACAAGTTTCTGGATATCTTCAAAGATTTAATTCGGAACCCCAACAACAACAACAAACAAAATTCGATCGAAGATTTAATAAATGCGTTTGTAGAATTAATCATCTGTTGAAAGTTATGTACCTATTCCTAGAATATATGTACTTCTATAAGAATAAGGTATTGAAAGATGTTGAACATTGAGTTAATAAAAAATACATGTTCTTTGAATTGTTTTCATTTATTGAAGTAATTGTAGTTTCCAAATCATTTTTATTCAGTTCGATTTTCTCCAGTCCAATTCTCACTCGAGTGGACATCTCACTTTGAAGCAAATTTCCGATTCATAATAATATTGTTTTCCCTTTTCTCAGTAGAATGAAATTTCAAACATAAATTCGATGTCTGTCTCTAAAACAGAAATCGGAGATTAATGCTAAAATCTTCTAATTCTACTTAAAAGGAACTTTGAATGATATTTTGAAAAGTATGAAAATAAAAATGGTCACCTAGACTATGAAAGTGAGTTTCACTTCAACACATATATTCCTTCAATATTTCAAAAAAAATTTCAATCCAATCATGCGTCACTCTGGAACCCTCAGGTGTGCCCGCTTTATAACACCAAACACCCCAAATTCTTATAGCCTCTGTAGTGTAGTGGGTAGAGACCACTTCTCTCACCCAAACTTCCCGAGTTCATTTCCCGCGTCCGTCCAGAAACTTTTTCATACAGATCACTACAAAACTGTCATGGCGTCATCCGCTAGGTGGCGCCACCACCACAGTTTCCTGACCGTCTTCAAAATCGCCTGAATCGAATAAGTAAGGGCATATTCAGCTGTTGATACAGAATCCCCTTAGTACTAACTACTCGAGCCAGCCGATTGAAATAAAAAAAAATTAAGCGGCACAAAGTAGCACAAACCTAGCACAATTCAGCATAATACATTTTTTTTCGAAAATCAAAAAGTGCTGGGCCAACTTCACACACACTGTTGCCAGGTATACTGGTGTTTCCTCCACCCTACTGATTTCTCTCATTTTCCCCATACAAGAAGAAAACTGACGATTTTTCTGAAAATTTGACCAGCACAAGTTAGCACAAATAGAGTACAATCATACAAAAAAATTATCGTCGAAAAAAAATGAAAGTGCTGGGCTAACTTTTTTCTGATTTCTTTATTTTTGGGTGAATAAGCTTGATATTTGCGGCACAACTTTGCCTAATATTAGCATAACGCTTTGAGCATGTTTCCTTAAAAAAACAAAAGTTCTGGGATAACTTTTTTTTTATTTTCGTAGTTTGTAGGAAAACGCGAATGATTTTCGTGAAAATATTTACGGCACAAAGCAGCACAAATGTAGCACAAATTTTTTCATTCGTTTTTGAGAGAAAAAAACGAAAGTGCTGGGCTATTTTTTTTTAGATTTCGATTTTTCAGGAAATGAAAGGGACTTTCGAGAAAATTCGAAAGGCACAACTCAGTACATGTGTAGCTCAATTTTTATCAATCATTTAAATCCCATTTTTTGAAAAGTGCTGGGCTGGCTCATTTTTTCGGTTTCGGAAATATTTCGAAAACCATTTGTAATTAAGAAAAAAAATTATCGGCACAAAGCAGCTCAAACCTAGCGCAATTCAGCACAATAAAATATTTTTCGAAAATCAAAAAGTGTTGGGCCAACTTCACACACATTATTGTACTTTTATTCACAAACTCGGGTATCGGAGATACACTACCAGGAGCAGAATCAGTGAGCGAAATAATAACTTCATCGCAGCACTTTTTAGCCCTACTGGCACACCGGGGGTGGTACACTTTATTGCAAATATTACACTTTGCAATGTTTTTTATAACTGTTCTTTTACAATAAGCGCACTCGGGAATCGAAACTTGGAGAGACCCGCTCGACACAACCTTCTTACTCGACGACATATTGACATATTAGATAGATAGATTCTCATTCGCGGATTTAACATTGTTAAATAACGAAATTCAAATTCTTAAAAAACAGGCCATGGACGATTATGATAACGAATTGTTATCGCAAATAGAATCACTAAGTCAATCAATCTCAAATAAAAAAGTACTAACAAACAATACACATATGCTATATCAGACAAAGGACCTTTCACGGTTTTCATTCAAGGCAGATCAGGTAATGTGGGAAATTTAGACCCACTATCCTTAGGTAAACCTTTTTTCGACAACAATGACTTCAATTATAATATCAAAAAAATTTCTAGGAAAGGTAGAAAAAGGGTAGGCATAGATTTCGCTACAGTAGTAGAAGCAAATACTTTTACAGAACATAATAATTTAGAAGATGTAGACGTTTACATACCAGCATATTTGGTCACTAGTATGGGGGTTATTTCGGACATTACAACAGATTTATCAGATGAAGAAAGAAATGTCCGTAGACTAAAAAGACGTGTAATAAGGGATAATAAGCCGGTATACGTAAATTCAAAATCATGTGTTCTAACTTTCCGCGGAGAAAATCCACCTAATTTTGTCACTCTATTCCACAACCTCATCAACGTTGAACAATATATAAGCCCGATTATACAATGTTACAATTGTTTGCGTTACGGACACACAACAAAGCAATGTAGGGGGAAAAAGAGATGTAGAAATTGTGGCTCCAATCACGAAGAAATAGACTGTGAAACTGAAAATGCAATATGCATTTTTGCTCACAAAATCATGCAGCAACGGACAGAAAGTGTCCAGAATATGAGAGACAGAAAAAAATCAAGGAAGCTATGGCAGTACCTACATAAATATACTTATTTTGAGGCAAACTTGTACAAAAATAATAACAACAATTCAGATATGAGCCTCAGGGAATTTCCAAATATCACAAAAAAACAGAATGTTGATGAACATACGAACATTAATACGTAATACGAATAAACCCGCAACCATAAACAGACAATCCTTTTCACATGTACTCAAAAACAACAAGATAGGAACAGCGAACAACAACAACAGTGGAAGAATAACCACATATATACCGAGAAAAAGACCACCTTCACAGACACCAGGTTATAATTATAATGACCATAAAAAATTTTTAATAGATACATCACAGAAAACCAATTACGCATTACAAGATTGGGAAAATAACAGTTTTCGCACAGAAAAAGAGGATACTGAAAATACTAACCACACAACATTTGAAAGAGAGCAAAACCAATTTATGAAGTTGGTACAAACAACAGCATTGGTTCATAATCAAACAAACGATGAAATAAGTAACATAATAATAGATGAAGAAATGTTTGAGAAAAGTAAGATAATAAATTAGTTTTCAATTCAACAAGGTTTAATTAATAATTTATTTATGATATCCATTTCAAACGTATGTGTATATATTTACCTTCCACTTTATTGAGAGAAGAAAAAGACAAAATAAAGCGAGTTTCTTTATTCATTGCCCTACTTCCACTTTCATCCAAATTTTTCAATCAACCCCATCGAAGCGGACATCAAGTTTCAAAAAGTATAACAAGATCGTAAACTTAGTGAATATACGAATTTATACAATGGCCTCAAAACTTAAAATCTTCCAATGGAACATCAGATCAATCGAATCAAAGATAAATAACTTGTTCAAATTGATTGAGAAACTAGAGCCAGAAATAATAGTCTTATGTGAAACGTTTTTGAAAGAAAATGATGTTTTCAACTTAAAAAATTTTACAACAATTAGGCGAGATAGAAAGAACGGAAAAGGCGGAAATAGCGACCCTAATGAAAAACTCAATTACATACAAAATTATTGATATTAATCCTCCAGATCAAAAACTAAACATCATAGGACTGAGATCCCTTTTAAAACACGCCAGTAGATCATACCTAATTCTAGGAGATTTAAACGCACAAAGTCCTATGTGGGGCTCAGGTACAATCAATAATAACGGCAAAGTTATGGAAGATTTCATAACAGATAATGAGTTAATAATTATAATAACGGCTCACCAAGCCGATACACTAAACCAGAAGTAAACAAAAGCGCACCGGACTTGTCCATTATTACAAAAAATCTAGCCAACAAATGTTCCTGGGGTACATTAAATGATCCAGGCATGAGCGATCATTTTCCTATTGTAATAAACAGTAACATGAATATCGAAAGCATACCCATTTTTTTTCAACAAGAATTTTTAACACCAATAAAACAAATTGGGTACAGTTTAATGAAAGAATAGATTTGAGCTAGAATTCGAACATAGTCAACTCCATTGCAGATTTTGAAAACGTAATAGAAAATTGCGCAAAAGAAAATATCCCAATTATCAAAAAAGCACATATGAACAAATACAGAGATATATGGTGAAAAAAGTGAAAAAAGAAAGGGAATGTATCAGAAATTATTTGAAAGAAAGTTCAAGGGAAAATTACATAAGGGCGATCCGAATAAGAGCGAAACAAATAGCAATGAAAAGGAAAAAAAGAGAATTCTTTGAAAAATTCTGTGCGGCTATCACATTACAGACAGCCGGAAAGCATGGAGGACAATTGACAAACTCAAAAACAGTCAAAATAGATCTAGCATGGCAAAACAACCTTCCCGCAAAACCCTATTGCAACTAATGAACAAACTGGCCCCAAAAGTTAAAAACACAACAACAATATGCTTGAATAATGAAATAGAAACAGTTTATTTCGGCATTCATGAACTCAACATGGCCCTTAGAATAAAAAAAGATACAGCTCCAGGGATGAATGCATTGAGTTATCCTATATATAAAAACCTTTCTATTCAGTCAAAGCTTAAATTGTTAGAAATTCTAAACAAATTACTAGATGAACCAGATAAAATACAGGAAATTATGAAAAATCTTATAATACCTTTCGTCAAACCAGCTGGGAATCCAAATGATGTTTCGGGAATAAGACCGATAGGACTGGCCCCATGTATGGTTAAAATTGTAGAAACCCTTATTAAAAACAGAATAGAGAAAAAGTTAGAGTCAATGTTCATAAATAACAAATTAATGTTCGGTTTTTGTTGAGTCAAATCTATATATGACAGCCTATGGTAACTCATATACACGAATCATTTGCTCGCAATCAATTTACTATGGTGATATTTTTGGACCTCAAAGCTGCATATGGCAACGTCAAAATAGATATTTCAATAAAAGACATGCTAAACACAGATATACCAACAAAATTGGTCCTAATGATCAAAGCCATGTTATCAAATAGACAACTGTTTATAAAGGACAATGTCAGTGAAGAAATATTGGGACCATGGACTACAAATCAAGGATTATTGCAAGGCTCGAAACTAAGCGCATTACTTTTCAATTTCTAAACTAAAGATCTTCCTAAATGTGCTGAAGAAGATGTGGACATAGGACAATATGCAGATGAGGTTTACATTATGATCTCTGGAACTGATCTAGGATGCATGTATGAAAAATTACAGAAAACATTGGACAAAATCGATTCCTGGCTCAGAGATCGTAATTTGAATATTTCCACAGAAAAGAGCTCTGCAATGATCTTTGCTAAAAAACGCACACCAGACCTACCCTGTTTCTACATTAATAATGAACCCATCAGATGGAAATACGAGAATAAATACTTGGGAATTATTCTAGACAGAAATTTGTCTTGGAAGAGGCACATAGAGGTAATGAGTTCGAAATCGCTTAAAGGAGTAAATCTTTTAAGAAGCCTATGTAGAACATGGTGGGGAGCTCACCCGAATATACTACTAACCTTATATAAAACACTTATCAGACCCTATTTAGATTTTGGAGCAATTTTGTACGGTGGTAGTATTGCAACAATACTCAAAGTTTTAGACAGAACACAATATACAGCATTAAGAACAGTATGCGGCCTAATGCGATCGACGCCAACCAATATCATTTTGGCAGAAAGTGGCGAATCATCACTAGAAATAAGAAGATTATCTCTGGTCCAACTGGATATACAAATCAGTGATTTTACCTATATCTATGATATTGATTACGAAGAACACGCACATCGAGTAAAAATCAGTATATCACAATTAGAGAAAAATAATATTACCACACAAAACAATTTTAAACTCTTCAAAGATGTAAACTTCGCAGGGTATAACTGTATCTACACGGACGCTTCACTAGACCCTGTCTCGAAGTCGATAGGCGTATATTCGGACACACTTAATATTGAATATTCAGCAAGACTACCTTACCACTGGACCATTTTTTCAGCGAAGATGATGGCGCTTTGCAAATCAGTTCTGTACATTATTAAAAATAAAATTAAACATACGGTTATATTCACAGACTCCCTCAGCGTAAAAAGTAAACAAAATAATTGGAACATAACATCAGAAAATAACATTACAGCAATAAACCCAAAAAAATATCTATTCAAAGCAAAAAAACTAGGGCATATTCAGGCATAATCGGAAACGAGATTCTTTAGCAAACCACGGGAGAACGAATAACAATAATTATCTAAAATACACGGGTGACCAAAGTCACATTCATAATGTATTTTTTTCGAAACAAATTGAAAATAAGGTGGGGGTAGTTAAAGGTAAAAGGTTAAAGGTAAAAGGTTAAAGGTAAAACCTACACACACATGAGAAATAGAGATGAAAATCCCACAACAAAATACTTTCTATTTAACAGCGACCTTCCTAGAAAAAACTTAACAACTATGATGAGAATAAGATACCAACATTACCTGACTCCCGAATACTTGTATAAAATTAAAATTAATCAGTCCAAATTGTCAGTGTGGAGAATTTGGTGACATTACACATATTCTTCTTCTATATTGTAAATTTTTCAAAAGAGATAACACATTGTTGATTCTGTATTATGCTTTCGTCCTGAGTAAATTAAATTTTGTAACATCTATTTGGAATCCATTTTACAAGTGCTACATTAATAGATTGGAAAGTGTGCAGCATAAGGTTTTTGAGGTTTTTGAGTCATAAAAATAATTTTCCAATATTAAACAATGAATACACCTTGGCCGAACAGAGGTTTAAATTAATTACTTTGGAGAATCGTATGAAGCTGAATGACATGAGCTTTTTATATAAAATCGTAAATGGTCTCGTAACTGCGCCTGGCCTTCTGGAGTCTATCGGTTTTAGGGTGCCAGATAGAATATTAAGATCTCGAGATTTGTTTGCGGTACCCTTTCGCAGGATCAACGCCACGAAAAACTCGCCCATCTGTAGAATGATGTCGATTTTCAACACGGAGTTTTATTGTGTTGATATCTTTCATGTGACCCTCGAGCAGTTTAAAAGTTTGATTAAAGATTTTTTGGTAGTTGAGGTTTAAAATGTAAAATTCTTTTTTTCTTCACTTGTATGTAGTTTTAGGATTGGGAAATTGTATATTTTTTATTTGTGAATCCTTTGCTGGGTATTCAACCCGTTTGTGATTCTTTGAATATAAATAAATAAATAAATAAATTCTTTTTTTTAACTATAAAGCAAACTTACACAACTGCAACGTTCTTTATAATAAGTTGAGTACTTTCATACTAGACCTCCCAATTAATGTGAATGCCAATCAGAGCAAATAGTGGAAGTAGTAATGGAATTTTTAAATGCCTCAAAACTCTGTGACAAAAAGTTTGGAGGCTATTGTCTTTACCTGTTCATATAATGGTTTGAAAGTTTGCTCGGCATTTAATCTCTATTTTGACAGTAGGTCTTAAACAGTTGTGATGTTGCTTAGAGCCCATAGAGATAGAATAGAGAAGAGACGCTATGACATACAATTATGTAAGGAAAAATGGAACCACTGGGCGGGGCTTAGTAGCCGAGCAATATGGCGGAAAGTTCAGGGTCGAATTAAGTCAACTTTTAATCAAATAATCTGATTTTTTGACTGATAACTTTAAAATTGGAATTGCTGAATTTTTTCAGAATTATTTTTTTCAATTTCATATATATTCTTTTATATTATTTTATTTTATTTCATTTTATTCATTTGATACCAGAGATACAAACAGGTTAAAAACCCACTACAGTATCTACATATTGAAAAAACGAAATTACATAAATTATTCGAACTTTGAATGATTTCCCATACAATATTGGAACAACATCTTAAAATTAACACCTTTATTGAGTTTTACAGTTACAAAAAAAAGCTTCACTCTAACAAAACCATTTCAACCCTCTAGATTTTTCTGCAGAACATTTCTAACCTGGTGGAGGGTCATCGAGAAATAGTCAACATGCACAGAAATTTCATTACCGGTTCGAGCAATTCGACACAGTGGTGAACTCTGAGATGTATATGTGTACCGAAATGGTACACTTAAAACTTCACTCGCCCTAAGGGATCTTTGGGGCACATTAAAACACAAATATACGAGCAAGGACATCCGGGCTTTGAATTATATTGTTCAAGATCTTATACAAAAATAGTGCCTCAAAGATAACTCCCAAGTCCCTGACACAACTCAAAGATTTAATTGGCTTGCTATCAATATAGTATGTTCGAGTAACAGGATTGTGGTTTCTTGTGAACGTCATGGAAGCACACTTAGAAAAATTCAGGTATAACCCATTCTGTTTACAAAAAGCAAAGAGGCGATCTAAATCTTCTTGTAAATGTGCGCAATCCTGATCATTAAATACAGAAACATAGAATTTCAAATGGTCAGCGAACATTAAAAACTTACTATAATGAAAACAGGTTGCCACCTTGTTTATATAAATTAGGAAGAGTAAAGGCCCAAGGTGCGAGCCTTGGGGTACACCCGAAGTAATTCTGTACAACCCTGACATAAACCCCAACACGGAAATAAATTGGGAGCGATTCTTTATATACGACTCAACCCATCTGAGAAGACTACCTCCCACACCGACCTCAGCCAAGCGGCTCAGCAATATGTTATGACTTATTTTATCTAAAGCTTTGCTGAAGTCGGTGTAGATGGTGTCAACCTGAACTCTTCTATCCATATTATCATGTTACGTACTCGATAAAGACGAAGAGGTTTGTATCAAGAGAACGACCTTTGAAGAATCCGTGCTGTTCTGGAACTATAATAATCTTAACTAAACATAATAAATGGTCATACACAAGTTTCTCGAAGACCTTTGCAATAATGGATATTTTACTTATTGGTCGATAATTTTCGACGTTATCTTTCTGTCCCCCTTTGAAGATGGGTACAACCATAGCTATCTTCCATTTATCCGGAAATTGACCCAATTTCATTGAAATGTTGTAGATGATCGTTAATGGTGTAGAAAGAGAAATGGCACAATTTTTCATGAAAATTGACGGTAACCTATCAGGACCAGCTCCCTTCTTAGGATCAAGATTTTTCAGGACCCTCAAAACCTCGTCACGATGAAAAATTATACTACACAAGCTATCCGACGTCTGATTTTCTCGTGGATTGCCCGCAAACACATAACTTTCCGGTACAAAAACGCTCCGAAAATAAACACCGAACATGCCGCTGATCTCTGAACCACTATTCGCACAATTATTACCCCAACTTATTCTTGCAGGTATTTTACTGATTTGTTGTTTCTTAAATGAAGCGAAGTTCCAAAATCTCCCAGGATTATGTTACGAATCATATTCAACATGATGAATATATCTATTTAAGTCAGCTTTGATTGAAACCTTAGACCTAGCTCTTAACAGTGTGAACGAATTGAAATCATTCTCGTTTTTATACTTCTTCCATTTCTTGTGAACCTTATTCTTTTCTTTTACTAATTTAATTGTTCTACCAGAAAAAAATTTTGGAAAGCTTTTGTTTTTTGAGAATATGGGTACATGCCGGCTTATAATTCGTTCAATTACTTCACAAAAAGTATTAAATAAAGCATTCAATGATGAGTTTCTCGAAATTGCTTCCCAGTCAACACTAGAAATCTCGCGATTTATAGCTTCGTAATTGGCCTTTTTAAAATTAAGATAGGTGTTGCGATTGAATTTGAGTGGCTTTTGAATGCTTACGTCAATGAAAAATTCCAAGCAAGGGTGATAGATGTCTTCTGGGACCAATGAAGCCGTTGAGTGCCGTAAATTGAGAACTTTAGATTTATTACACAAAACAAAATCAAGAAGTTTACCGTTATTATTAAAAACTGAGTTGAATTGCATCAGATTATGGATTTGTTAGTGAGTACACATTCGAGAAATTCAAAGAGTCTGAATTTGACTATGTTTATTACTATTTAATTCAAACGAGAGGGAAAAATAATGAGAATATTTTGTAGGATTATGATTTATTGGCCTTTGAACAATGTGATTTTATTATTTAAGTGTCTTATACTAACAGTTTCATTTTGCTTCTTTTTCATTAAATATGCCATTCATACATTCAAATATTTATGAACAATGCTTTTAATTAATAAATGTCTGTGATTATCGAGTAGAGATTGGTTGAAACTTTGTATTAGTAAAACTGAGAATACATTTGTATTGATGAATTCTTTCAATATTCTGTTGCTTAAAACATCAAACGAAATATTCAAACCAGCAGAGGAAATTATTAGTTTTAATTCCTTTTCTGATTTCATGCAAATTCGGATGACATCTTCAGATGGATATTGCAGACCCTTCTTATTTTTAAATTGATGAAGGAATACAGAAATAAATCTTTTTCACCACTTATCAATGATGGCAAGTATGGTTCACAAACAATTTTTTTCTTCAAATAATAAACAACATATCCAGCTATATAAGTTATAACATATTTAGAATATGGTGAAGCTGATGGATCTGGTAAATAATTATGATCATCTTCAATTAAATTGACTATAGAATCATTCATATTCACATCAGCACCATACACCAAGTATTCACTTGATGTAATATTTATTTGATGAACTGGATTACACTTCAAAATATTTAATTCTTCAAGAGGTACCTATACAATTTCCTCTGAAGCTGTCACGTACCTCCACATGCACAAGCAATTTTTTATAAGCAGACTGAAATTGCCTGACAGTAGGATTATTATTATGCCCTCCATGGCTGCGAATTGAACAAAAAATAATTCCAAGTTATCTTGTGATACCTTGTACATAGGTAAAAATTTCAGTGTTTTTCCTTTGATCAAGCGATAGAAATTTCGTACTCTGTATACATATTCTGAGTACTAAAAATCCCGTATGTCGATTACTTTCCAATATCAGTGGGCCATTCGCACATGTTTTCAGCCCGCTAATATACTTATGCTTCTGCCCTGTCCAAAAAACTGAAAATTTTGGAAAAATTACTTTCCGAAATAGGTTTTTTAAAGTCATATTGTAGAAGATTTCTTGAATTTAAAATATCGAATAAATTGTTCACGACTTCTATGAATTCAATAGTGGCGCCTACATCCTTGAAATCGTCCAATAATAAAATGTCCCTACAAAACTTAAAAGCAGTAGCTACACTTTCACTAAAAACTTGGGTAGCAAGCCGAACTTTCATTTTCTGCTTGAAGAAATTTATATGTTCTGCCTTCAATTTATTAGCCAGGTGAAATGACTCGCTTTCTTTTAATTCATGCAGCTGCTTGAAATACCTCCAGTCAATAAGTTCATTTTCACGATTCACAAATGATAATTTTTCTCCCAGTGTGTTACGTACTAATTTTATCATGTATGAAGGATCTAGGAAAACAACGACTTCTTCATCACATTTGGGATGTTTGAAATTTGTTTTTAAACAATTATATTTTAAATTTGAACCCAATCGATTTGCCATAGTGATATAGGCTGGTGCTCCATCAAATGTCAAGCTTACAACTTTTACTCCCGCTTCATGGCACTTTTTTAAGCACTCGAGTACTAAACCTTTCTTTTGGTCCGAATTTATTCCTGCTATTAAAAAATATCCAACTGGTATTTTTCAATTACCATTTATAGCATTCAGCAAAAAAACTAACGATTCTTTTGCTAGGGTATTTTCTTGTGAACAGGTTCCCATATCCACGTACCCAAAGGCTTTACCTTGGCCAGGCACCCATTCCTGATGTTGACGAATTGCCATTTCATCAATTATAAGTGAGAATATAATGATATCTGATGTCCTGGCTTTCATACGTAAGGCATCAAACGCTTCCCTTGTGAAACCAGGTAAACCATTTATGCTCTAATACCACGAAAAATTGTTGTGCTGGTGTGAGGTAGACAAGTATTGAACATTTTTCTTACATATTATAAGCAGCTGGGGAATAATCATGAAGTGTTAAAGCAAACGCCTTCAGTTCTTATGTGTATTGTTTTGGACAGGCTTTGTAGCTACTCTTTTTATATTGTCGAAGGTAGAACTCTTGAGGTCCTCCTAACCTTGAAATCAACTGCAAATTTTCTTCTTCCATGCTTTTTTTCTGCAAATCCTTTATTATTTCTGACATATTCGATAGTTTTCTCTCCTGTTGGGCCATTTTTCTTCTCAGTAAATTGAGTTTTTGTCTACTGATTGCACTTATTTTTTCTAATCGTTGGAGCTTTGCGGCTATTCGTCTTTTCCTGAGAAAATTTTCGTTTTCATCTCTTGTTTGAGTACTTTCTTCTGAAGTTCGTGGAAGAGGTATATTCACTGAAGGGTCACTAACCTCCAGTGGTGATGATATCAATATATCAGATAGAATTTGAACTTTTGAAGGTCCAACTGTTTTCTCCTGTAATGAAAAAAATTGAGATTTTTATATAAAAAATTTCATGAAAATCAAAATGACAAGCACGGACGTGTGAGGTGCGGAACTCTCGAGTGCTTGTTATCGAAGTGACACGATTCTAACACGAATTTGTACGAACATTGAAGACGTTATTTTATCACAAGTACATGATCTGTTGTCTGACATAGCTTCACACTTATAGACTGGCATCAATGAAAGAATAAATCATCCAAAATCATAAATTTTTCTTACCTCGTTTATTGTAGGAATAGTATTTTGGGTTAAACGAACTAAGCATTGTGATGTCCTATCAAAACAGTCTGCTGTGAAATGTTTGGAACAAATTACAGCCTAATTCTAAGGTTGCCAGTTTTTTCTGTTCACAAATTTTACCCAAGAAATACGACGTGTTGGGTCTTTAGGAAATCTGTTGAAATAAAGTAAATTAAATATCGAATAAACAAATTTTCTTCAGGCGATAGTACTTATTCACATGTAAAAAGATATCAGATTACCAAGACAGACATGCAAAAATTTCGAATGCGGATCTGTTCACACTCATCCTTACCTGTGAAATGTTATTCCTATAATTTTCTTCTCATCTATATCGTTCCTGCTTGAACAAAGCCATACAGCACACGATACCATTTTATTATTGTTTATTAAGCACAAAAAATCTCAATTTAACTTGGAAAAGGTACAAAAATCACTATTTTTAGACAAAATTCAATGATTGTCAAATCAATTTAACAACAAATGGAAAAGTACAAATGGCACGACTTAAAGCAAATGCCTTAGTTCTAGTTCATTCATTCTATATTATGTAGGGAGAGTATGATAGCTTCTAAAATTTCTTTGAATATAATCACCGAGTCCTGTCTTTCCACCCATCGCTTTTCGCACAATTAAATCAGTTTCTTCCTCTTTTCATCGGGAAAGCACTCCGAAATCGTGGATTTCAAATTATCTGTGTTCTTAGCTGATGCATAAAAGAATGCACATATTTCTTTAATGACGCCCATGCAGTTTCTAATAGAGGAAATGCTACTTGCATCTGACAAGCACAAGTTGAGTGTATGCGAAGAACAATGTGTATAAAGGGTCAATGGAAGTTTTTCTCTGATAGCAGCTTGAACTCCTCTTAACTTGCCACTCATAGTGGCAGCACCATCGTATCCTTGGCCTATCAATTTGTTCAAGTCAAGACCTAAATTTGACAAGGTGTCTAATACTGTTTTCCCTGCACCAGTTACATATTGAACGGGGGCGAATGTTAAAAAATCTCTGATTTTGAAAGTTTTATCCTCAACATAGCGAATGCAAAGTGAAAATTGTTCTATTTGGCTTATATCAGTGGTTTCATCTGCTAAAACGGAATAGAAGATAGAATTTCTAACTTTTGCCACAATTTTGGATTGAATCAAAGAACCAAATGTGTTAATGATGTCGTTCTGAATGAAAGGACTTGTGTACATTGTCCTTCCACCAGCAGTGATCAATTGGTCCTTGAGAAGATGATCTCTGCTGTTAGCTCGGTATCTCAACAATGATCAGAAATTTCCGTTATTTTCGTCTGGTTCTTCAAGACTTACTCGCCCAGAATCATTATGACCCCTGAGCGCAATCATTTGCCTTCCGCAAAACTCAATAGTTTGAATTATAGCAACCAGTTTTTTTCTATTATTCTCAATATCTAATCTTCTTTGAGAATTTACTTGATCGATAATACTTTCACGACTTTTTCTAATCAAGGATTTTGTATTTTCAGCAATAAAAATAGTTTGTTTATGATATTTTGAATCTTGATGATTCTTGAACATTTCCTCTGCTTTTTTTTAAATTGATGAAGGGCTGGGTTACAAATATCCCCAATGATTGGTGATCTGCTTTCCCTATGTTTTCGCTCCTAGAGAAAAACACGCAGTATTTACAAAAGGCCCCACATTTCTCCTCAGAATAAGTTAACCACTCAAATTCTTCAAGCCATTTCGCTTGAAAGGATCTCTTGGGGTTTGAAATCGAAGTGGTAGGAAATTTGTATCCAGACTGAGGTTTCCAAACATTTTCTAACAAAGAAACTTTTTCTTCATTTGTTAGTGAACAAATATAACTAATAATAAATTGAACATCAAAGAATGTAATCTGAAATTGAGCACATGGTTCATAAGAACTTGTATAAACAGAAAATTAGTGCCCACATTCTGCAATTTCAAACTTTCACCTAAGATAAACGACATAGAGAAATGGAACATAAGAAAAAAATTCCTTAAGAAAGAACTATCCAACAATTACGCTACCCTAAGGAATGTTCGCATCTTGTTGAAGATAACACAGGGCTCTCTACGGAAAGAATTAACAAGCATAGAATTTGAGAGACTTGTGCAAGAAACATCGTATGAGGTAGAGGGTCTCAGGATTCAAAGAACGCGTAGAAGATTGAACATCAAAGAATGTAATCTGAAATTGAGCACATGGTTCATAAGAACTTGTATAAACAGAAAATTAGTGCCCACATTCTGCAATTTCAAACTTTCACCTAAGATAAACGACATAGAGAAATGGAACATAAGAAAAAAATTCCTTAAGAAAGAACTATCCAACAATTACGCTACCCTAAGGAATGTTCGCATCTTGTTGAAGATAACACAGGGCTCTCTACGGGAAGAATTAACAAGCATAGAATTTGAGAGACTTGTGCAAGAAACATCGTATGAGGTAGAGGGTCTCAGGATTCAAAGAACGCGTATACTAAAGGGAAAATTAAATCATCTGGAAAACAACATTTTTCAGAAAACAAGTACGGATAAACTTTGTTCACCGTTTACATTTCACCCGGGCATCAAGAATCTGTCACAAGTAGAATTCAATGAGGGGGAAAAAACAATCTTAAACAGAGGTTTAAAACACTCTATACCGAATCCTTCAAAACAAAACCTTGAAGTCCTATCGGTAGAAATAGATGCAGTTTTGGAGAACTCCTCGCTAAAAATGGAGCAGAAAAATGAAATAAGGACCACATGCCAGAATATCGTGCAAAAGGAGAAGAGAAAGATGAGTAGTAGAATAAAAGAAACAAAAGGTCAAAACTTGGAGGTTAGAAACTTGAGAAAGAAATAATAAGTGATAATAACCTCACAGTGGTGAAAGCAGACAAAGGTTCATGTATTGTGATATTAGAAACACAACTGTACGTTAATAAAGTACATGAATTCATTCAGAACAATGGTTTTCAAGAATTAAACAACAACCCACTAACTTCTCTCATAAACAAGGTAAAAAATGTAAAATTAAGTGATGAGTTCATGGAGTCATATGGCAGTTTCAAGAAACTTACCAATCCCAACCCAAAAACACCAAAACTTTATGGGCTTCCGAAACTGCACAAAGCAGATATACCCATAAGACCAGTTGTTAGCTCAGTAGATACACCAACTTATAAAATAAGTAAATTTCTTTCCACCACTTTGAAGGTTCTAATGGAATTCCAGCCAACTTATTCAGTGAAAAATTCTTTTGAACTTGGCCGACTATTGAATGACCTAGAAATTCCAAAGGAAGCAAAACTAATCTCTTTGGACGCAAAAAATTTATACACATCGATACCACCCCATGAAACTGTCAAATTGGTGGAAGATGAACTAACGAGAAGAAACATCGACAACAACCTGAAGGAGGATATTCTGAAGTTGCTGAATTTGTCACTTGAACAGAATTTTTGCCAGTTCCAAGACAAGTTCTATAAATTAGAAAAGGGACTACCAATGGGATCGCCCCTATCACCGTTACTAGCAGAAATCTTCATGGACTACTTGGAACGAATGGTATTCAAGATAGACAGACATATAATAAAAAAAATACATTTTTAAATACTTCAGATATGTCGATGACATTTTAATTATCTTCTTAGGACCTATAGACTTGGTTCACGTACTCTTAGATATATTTAATTCAATACACAATGAAATAGTTTTCACAATGGAGATAGGAAACAAGACAATAAATTTCCTGGACCTTTCTCTTAAAATCGAGGGTAATAAGATTTCAATGGATATCTCAAACGACTAACACCATTAATAAATTGTCCAATCACCCAGAAGCTCACAAAAATGCATCCTTCAACTCATACGTAAATAGATTGTTGCAGATTCCACTAAGCAAAGAAAATTTTGAAAAAGAGAAAAAAATTATTAAGTACATTGCACAAGAAAATGACTATAATCCAAACATAGTGGATAAATTAATATACAAAATATTAACGAAAGAACATATAGATAAAAATAATCGAGATAAAAGGGACACAACACAGATTAGATTTTCTTTGCCTTTCTACAATGAGATCAGCTATAAAATTGCACGAGCATTCAAGAGAGAGAACTTGAAAGTTGCATTCAGAACCGAAAATAATCTGTATTCCCATATAATAAATTGCAAAGACAAAACTCCAATATTACAAAAAAACGGAGTGTATAAGTTGAGTTGTAAAACATGTGATGCTTTTTACATTGGGAAAACATATAGGTCATTAGACACCAGAATAAAAGAACATATAAGAAATTATAATCAGAAAAGTGCATTTGGGAACCATGAACATGAATTTGACAAGAAAGAGAACACACAATTATTACATAACGTTGGGAGAGGAAATAAGTTGGATTTACTTGAAATTTATGAAATAAAGAAAAATAACCAAACTGAGACCAATCTTTCATACAAGCCAATTTTTGAAAACCTAATTTAACTCCAAGACTATAATTTAATGTAGACAGATGTCGCTCTGTGTGACTTGAGTGGTACGGTGTTTGTTTTTTGGTTTTTTTGTTTTTCTGTGGTTGACCGTGTTTAAGAGAACATAACCCTAAATTTGATTGATGAATTCCGAAAAAATTTTTCAGTCGTCTTATGGTTTGTGATTGTCAGTTTTCCAAGTAAATGTTCAGTGTATATTACTTTTATTGACAAGTAAGCATATTTTTGTGTTTCATTGTAAGAATTTTATTGAAAACTGTAAAATAAATCTTCTAGAGCTCCTGATGATGCCTAGCAGGCGAAACATGTTGAGTTGATCGTAAAATAAAAATCCAGTGAGTACGAACTTCTTTTTCTTTCATTTAAATATAACTCCGTTGACAGTAATTTCCAATATTGTTTACATTTTCAATAACTTCGAAAATACCTTTCACATCTTGACCAGAGGAGCTCGTTGGAAAGACATCGGCACAAGCAATATCACTTTGTCCTTCCACAGCAACGCGGGTTTTCAAATTTTGAATTCCAGGCTTATCCAGATTTTGTTTTTTCGTGAAAAAATCTTGAATTGAACTTTTCTCTTCATTTTCTTTCACTAATCAGTTTTCAATTACGACCCCGAGAACACTAAAATACACTTACGAGTCTCACGACTTATTATATTAGAACGCATGCGTGAGATGTAGGTAATAATCAACTACTGTCCTAGCGGCTTCAGCCGTGCCTTGCGTATTATTGATTAGCTGTATTCACGAAACTACGCAAGCGCCGATAGAAAAGGACCGTTCGCGGATTCAAAGATATGATCAGAGCTTCGGAGACTTGTAACTGGTACTCACATAGTTTCGAATTTTACGATCTGAGCATGCGTATGGGCATAATTCATTACAGTAGTTCAGTTTTCATTCCGGGGGGGGCCGGGCCCCCTGGGCCCCCCCTATATACGCCCCTGAATGTCGGTAATTCTAATATTTCAATTCGTTTAAAATTGACACCTCTCAGATCGAACCGAAACTGCAAATGCCGCCGTTTGCTTCAAAATTTTGACAAGTTCGCCATCTGTGGCAATTTAATCGAAGATTAGAGTATAGAAGGAAGGAAACGGCTGTGCATTCGTAGTACTGAAAACGACTACATTTTTTATTATAGTTTATATTAGATCTACAGATGGCACTGAAAATGAATTTGTATATAAAATCTGTAATGTTGATTTTACACTTTTTCAAGATTTCTTCTGAATTTTCTCTACATAAAAACACTCCCTAGACTTCTACGAAAATTAGCCAAATCGGTACAGGCGTTATTTAGTTATGAATACACCACGAAAAGTGGCATTGATTCATATATATTAGATAGATTTTTTTGAATGCCTGAATATGGCCTAGAAATATCAGATAATTGGTACAAAGGATGAACTTTAACTGTCGTTACTCTATTTATATGATTGAGATTGAGTTCAAAAATAAAAACTCCATTTACAGAGCAACTTTAATTACCGACTTAACATTGGAATTCGTATTATATATATAATTATGTTTTCCGCACTTAAAGTCTGCTTTTTAAAAAGAAATTTATTTCTAATTACGATTAACAATTACAACACTGAGGCTAAAGAATTATTAATCAAATACAGATTAAGCTTGGAAGTGAATTACAAATCAAAGTGACTTGTTAGAAGTCTAATTCGTAACTAACTGAACTGTTCCTAAAGATCTAAAATGTAAATGTTTATGTGGAATTGCACTTTTGCACATCCGCGGTGATTCCAGGAAAATGCCTCGTCGCCGTTGCATTTCTACTAGGTGTCGGTTCCTTAACTCGTCCCCTCTAAGTTGGCAACGTCCTCGTTGTCAGCAGTTTGGTCGTTCCCAAGTTCGATGCTAATAATTCTTCTTGGGTTGAACAGGAGTTCTCTTATTCTGGTTCTGTTAATTATGATAGTGAAAATTCCAAGGATTATGCAACAGAATAAAATTCCACTAATGGTATAATGTGTCAGCTGGGTTATCGGGTGTAGATACATGGGTTGGCTCTGAAGTTTTTCTGCTTCTTGCAGGATTAAGTCTGGATTTTTCAGATGTCTTAATTGAAGGAAAATTTTGTGTTTTGAATTTAAGGAAATTTTCGAGATGTTTTGTATTTCTATTTCGAAAATTGGAATTGTGTTGTCGAATATTGAATTCTCAATAATAATTCTGCACTGAGAATCCAGTAAATTTGTTCCTTGAATGGGTTTCTTCGTAATTATGCCATGGCAGTCTTCTAATACAATCTGACTTTTCTTGAATAAAGTCAATAGCTGCTTATTCTTTAAAACATGGATGATTTTGAAGTTGTTCTCAACCAGGGTTGTTTGGCAGTGTTCTGGTGTTGACAGGGTGCAAACTTCTCTGACGGGTAGTTGAAGGCACAGCACAATGGAACTATCTAGTATACGACAGGCTTCGTTGGTCCAATATTCATCGTTCTGGATCGTTATCCTGTACTTCTTGGGTGGGATGATAGCAATGTCTTGGTGATTGGGTATAGGGTATACTCGGGAATAGTTAGCAATTAGGTTTTTGAGTATAGGAATTTTTAGGAGTATGGTAATTATTTTATCAGTTCCCATGACAGACATTTTAGAAAATTCTAGCATTTTGTAAGGATGATGGCTAATTGGTGATAGTTCCTGCGGTCTATAAATTTCATGGAGATATTTTTCGATAGATTGAAGCTCATCAACTTGAATAAGTTCTAAATTAGGTATTTCTTTACTTGCAAAACTGATAGTTCTTTCAATCATAAGTAAGTGATTGAGTAAGATTTCTGATTTGAAAATTTCATTTTGTACAATAATTAAGAATGTTTCTTTTGATTTAATTTCTTCAAAAAGTGATTTTGTTTGTTCAATATTTTCGTTTAATAAGGTTACATCTTCTGAATATCTCTTAGTCAAATGATCAGCAAAAGAGGTTAATTTATCTATTCTTTCTATTTCATTACTTCTAATTTGATGTAATGCGTCAAGATTTTCATTTATGGTTTTCAAATCATCGTCATCTAAATTTCCTGTAACAAATTTAATACCTTTTCCAATGAAATTAGCCAATCCTCTCTTAACTTTATTACTATTTTTAAATTTACTGAGAATCTGTTCAATCTGGGCAAGATTTGATTTTAATTGAACGCAGATTTTATGTGGAAGTTCATCATAGGAATACTTTTCGTGAAGTTCTTGGAAATTTGATTTCAACTGATCATAGTTATTTATTAATTTTGTAAGGTTAATTGAAAAAAGAAATTTGTGATGGTGGTCAAGTATTCGTGCTTTCCCTAAGGGTTCTTCAAAGTATCCATTAGTTATTATTTTGTAGACCTGAAGGGCCTGGTAGGTTCGGATCGATATCAGGAGCATTATCGGTATCCTGAAAAGAGAGAATATTTTTTCTTAATCTCTTCACTTTTCCTATGTTGGCTGTAGTTTCGCGGGATTTTTGGGTTAATCCAAAGATTTTGTTTTGTTGTTGGTTGGAAACAGTTATTTTTTCGAAAGGTGGGTCAGTTTTTCTTGGTCTATTTCTTTCAACATAAATTTCCTGTTGATCTAAATTTGGGGGATCATTTCGATTCTCGTTTATTCTATCTAAACGTTTTTGTGCTTGCTCACGATTTCGTTGATAGATGTTGTCGAAAAAGGGTAAAATTTCCTGTTTTCTTTTTTCGTTGTACTGTTCGTAGATAGTCATGGTTAAATCGAATTCTGGTATTTTGTCATAGGGTCCGTAAAGTAAATTGAAGGGCGAATAGCCAGTGGCAGAATGAATCGATTGATTATAAATCAATGTAGCGGTGATCATGAGATTAGAAGGATTTTCATTCGGATTCTTCAATTTGAGAATTCTGAGTTTTTCTAATATGGTTGAGTGAAATCGTTCTATTGGAGAGTTAGAGCTTGGGTTATTTACGGTGGTAAAATGTAAATTTATTTTATTGAGTTTGCAGAATTCGATGAACGTTTTATTATGGAATTCTCTTCCTTCATCACATACAATTTTCTGAGGTATATTATGATGAGAAAAATAATGGCGTAATTTATTCAAGATAGTTAATGCAGTTCCATCTTTTACTAGATAGCATTGGGCGTATTTAGAGAATAAGTCGATTATGGTCAGAAACTTGGAATTTTGAAAAGAAAAAGTATCCATGTGAATAATTTCAAATGGTCTTTTTGCTAAAAGAGGACCAGAAAATTTTAATTTGTAAGGATGTCTCTCATATTTAGATTGCAGACATAATTCACATCGGTTAATGATTTGTGTAATTTTTTGTTTCATTTTAGGCCAATAATACTTTTTTGATAAATGATTATAAGTTTCTGAGATACCATTATGATTTTTATCATGATATTCACAAATTATTTCTGTTTGACTTTCATCGCAACTAACGTCTAATAGATAAATTTTACTGATGAAAATTTTTACTGAGTAATTGAATGAGTCTTTACAGAATCTAACAAAAGGTAATCGTAATTTATTGTCTCTAAAGAAAATTCCGTAGGTTTCATTAGGTCTGAATATTTCTTTGAAAAGATTAGATAAATCTGTTTCTATGTGATTTTGTCTAATTGTTGCATTGTAGGTATTTTTTCCAAAATTTTTCGTATATTTTAAATTGTATTGCTCTCCTATATTGAGAATTATTCTATTCGGGTAAATGTTTACGGAGGATTCTGTGATTGGTATTACTTTTCCATTATCTTCCTGAGTGGAATGAATTGTAGCATCAGAATTATTATCTTGATTTTGATCTTCAATTTGGTTGTTAGAGTTTTGGGTTTTTTGAGAATTCAGGATGTTTTCTACTTCTTCGTCTTCTAATATCGGTATTTCATCTGTGTTCGGTAAAATTGAAGACAAATCGATATTAAGATCTCCGTCCGATAATAATGAATCATTTTCAGTTTCTCGATTATTGATTTCAATTCGGGAAAGTGCGTCCGCAACTTTATTTTCTTTGCCTTTAGTATGTATGATGTTGAAATCGAATTCATCTAATTTTAATTTCCAACGGATCAATCGTGAATTTGGTTCTTTGATTTTATAAAGCCAAACCAAAGGGTTATGATCTGTTTCAATAGTAAACTTTTGTCCGAAAAGGTATGGTCTGAAATGTTTGGTTGAATCCAAAATTGCAAGTAATTCTTTTTCGATAGTTGAGTAATTTCTTTCGGCTGAATTAAGGGTTCTCGAATAATATGCTACAGGACGATTTGATTGTGAGAGTACACTTCCAATAGCGACATTCGAAGCATCGGTGGTTAATTTGAAGGGTTTTTCGAAATCTGGATATGCTAATATCGGTGCATTCATTAATAATTCCTTACAGAGTTGAAATGCTGAAATATAATCTGGGTCGTCTAGTTTTATTTTAGCTCCTTTTTTGAGACATTTTGTGAAGGGAGATACAATATGGGCAAAATTTTTAATGAATCGCCGGTAATATCCGGTTAAACCTAAAAATGATTTTATTTCTTTGACAGTTTTTGGTATCGGATAATTTTCAATTGCATTCAATTTCGAAGGATTTGGTGATATTCCGTCTGGAGTAATTAAATGACCTAGAAACTCAACTTTTTTGCTCAAGAATTCACATTTATCGAGTTCGATTTTGAGGTTTACTTCTTCAAGTTTCTGAAAGATTGATTTTAAATGGCAAATATGCTCTTGCAAAGATTTAGAAAATACAACAACATCGTCCATGAATACGAAACAAAATTTATGAAGGTATTCTTTCAAAACATTGTCCATTGTACGTTGAAATGTGCTCGGACCATTTTTCAATCCGTATGGCATTCGGAGATATTCATAATGTCCGTTGTTAACAGTGAATGCAGTTTTTTCAATTGATTCTGGGTCCATTTCAATTTGATGAAATGCTTTTGCCATATCAAGGGTTGTAAAGTAGCAACTTTTTCCTAAGTTATCTAAAATCTCTTCAATGCGTGGTAATGGGTATTTATCCTCTACTGTTTTTTCGTTAAGTCGTCTATAATCTATTACCATTCGGTATTTTTTCTTTCCGGATGCATCTTTCTTTTTATCTACTATCCATACTGGTGCACTGTATGGCGAAATCGATGGTCGAATAATTTTATCGTCAAGTAATTTTTGAATTTGCTCTTGGATTATATTTTTCATAGAATGAGGGTGTCTGAAGGACTTAACATAAACTGGTTCATCATCTTTTGTTCTGATTTTATGTTTAACAGTATTGGTGAAAGAAAGATCGGATTTTTCATCGTAAAAAATATTTTTGAATTTTCGACAAAGGTTCAAAATTTCTTTTTTTTCTTCTGAATTCATGTGAGATGTTCTGATTAAATTCTTGAATTTGAAGTTCTTATTTTCGACTGGTGGATTAGATATTTCGGTTTCATGTAAAGATTTCACAGGAATTCTTTCGGAAAAGTTTATTTCCACATCGTTCTCTATTGGTTCCGCTATCGGTATGGAACAAAATCCATTTTTCGCTTTAGCAATGCAGGCAGGGGTTGAAAATTTTTCGAAATTAATTTTTGGTAAGATCACATCTCCGTTTTCGATAGTTACCGGTATTTTTACGAAATTTTTTGCTATAACCTTTCTTGGTTTTAATTTGGCGGAGGAATATTCTAGGTTAAAAGGAATTTTTAAATTATTTATTTCTAAAGTATGAGTTTGATAATCAATCTTCGCACCTAATTTCTGCAAGTCTGCCGTTCCTATTAGTGCGTCAAATTTTGAGTGCCAATCTATTACATGCAAGTGGATATTTCGGTTAATTCCAAGCTCGTATAAAATAGGTATTTTCAAATTATTGTCTGATTCAATAGAATTTCCTAGTCCGGAAACAGTGAAAGGTTTTTTATACAAAAAGTTGAAAAATTTTTCGAAAGCTGGTTTAGTATTAATTACAGAATTTGTTGCGCCTGAATCAATAAGAATTTTTAAATCTACTTCTGGAAGGTAAATGTAAGGCAATTTAGATTTTATTTTCACACAATTCAAGTCTAAGTTTCTTCGAGTTCGAAGCTTCCGTCTGAAAATTTTCCTCGTCTTCGAAATTATTTTCGAACTCTTCTTGAGAATTAACGTTTTCATTATACTCGTAAAATTGAGATTCAAATTCTTCAGGACTTTCAATTTCCGATTGAACATTAAATAGTTCTTCTGAAATAAAATTTCGCGATTGTTGTTGTCGTGGAATTGTTCTAGTCGACATATGGGTGGCAGGTTGCCTGAATGTATTTCTGGTTGAAATGGACATTGGTGTTGGTTTCGGTTGTGATTTAGTCATACTGGAGCCTGGTTTAGGTCCAAAGACTTCACGACTTGTGGGAAATCTTCCGCTATTCGGAATTGGGGTATTTATACAATAAGGAAAACCAGTTGGGTTTCCAGAATTATTAGAACTTTGATTACTTACAAAATTTTGATTATTGGTTACTGGGTTAGAAAAATGTTGAGCATTGTTTGAGAAATTTTGATTGAAATTTTGATTGCGTATTTGAGGTTTCGGGAATTCACGATAATTATGATTAGAATAAGTAGGTGGAGTACGACTATAAAATGGTTTTTTCGGTATTTCTTGTGATTTCCGGAGAAATTCACAATATTCCCATTCTTGTTTCCTATTATCGTAATATCGACATTTATTAATGCATTGCTCTAGTGAATTATTTCAAAATTACTAATATAAGATCTATAGGGTTCATAAGTCCAATTTGGAATGTTTTTAGGGCTAATTTTTCTAAATCAAGTTTTTTGTATCTTAAATAATTTTGATCCTGACATGTTAAAGTCAGATGTTGCAAAACGTCATTCAAGTTTTTAGATATTCTACTGTAAAAATCTAGGTAGTTTTCGTTCTTTTTTGAACGCATTGTGTTAGAGAGGACACCAATAAATCTTCGTTTCTTTGGTCTCCATATCTTTGTAGGAGCGCTCTCCTAATTTCACTCCAATTAAGAGCGTTTTGGAAAGCAACGAAATCTCTTGCTTCACCTTTAATTTTTGACCTTATAGAAAAATTAACAGCATACGTTAAATCTGTTGTTAATTTTCCTTCTAGATAAGATACTAAGTTATCTATTTCATTTATAAATATTGATAGGTTATCACCTGGGGAGTATTCCGGAAGAGAATTTAAAAGTAATTGAATGTCTTGCCTAGACATCTGCTCAACTGTATTTGAGTTGGAAGAAGTTTGGCTATTGTTCATTTCGGCTATATTCCGTTTGGGGTATGGGCGAAATCTACTTTGTTTAATTGATTGGGTTAAAAAATTTTCTGCTATTACGAGAGTTTCTCTATCTTCAGAAACTATTTCCAATTCTTTTTGAGAATTATCTGTCATTGAAACGTATAAAAAAGGTTAAAAAGGATGGATTGATGGACTTACAGCACCAAGATTTGCATCCTAAAGTGAGCAGGTCCTTCTTCTCTGTTGAAGTGGGTAGAATGGACTTCCTTCCTTCCTTCTGGTCGAAAGTCGATGATGATGGTGGTTGATATCGCACTAAGAGTTGAAACTCAACGGGCGTTCCTCGGCGACGGTAACGTTTCCGAAATGGACACTAATTTCAGTTTATTTTAACTAAAATCCCGTTGCGATATCCTGTTCGCAGCGCCAATTATGTTTTCCGCACTTAAAGTCTGTTTTTTAAAAAGAAATTTATTTCTAATTACGATTAACAATTACAACACTGAGGATAAATAATTATTAATCAAATACAGATTAAGCTTGGAAGTGAATTACAAATCAAAGTGACTTGTTAGAAGTCTAATTCGTAACTAACTGAACTGTTCCTAAAGATCTAAAATGTAAATGTTTATGTGGAATTGCACTTTTGCACATCCGCGGTGATTCCAGGAAAATGCCTCGTCGCCGTTGCATTTCTACTAGGTGTCGGTTCCTTAACTATATAATACTATTTTTTAGGCTCTAAAAAGGGGAGTATACCAGACAGCCATGCTGGGTCCAACCACGGACTCGAAAATTACAGAACAATTCGAATGAAATGAAATCTGTAATCGAATAAATGCTTATGCTTACCTGTCTAGTCTCCAACTTTATTGTTTTGAATAAAAATCAATACTTTCTATTAACTATTCTTCAAAAAAAGCACGCAACTAACAATAGAGCACAATAACTGAGAAATTGACATTACCATCTGTAATTTTCGAGTCTATGGTTGGACCCAGTCAGCCTGTCTGGCATACCTATCTTTCTAGTGCTCTACTATTTTTTCGTATTAAATCAGAAAAATCAAAGTAGTGATTGTTTCGTGAGTGATTTCTGCAATGATGAGATAATTGACCAATTCAGTATTGGCTTACTAATAGCTGTAATAATATCATCAATGAGTTATATGTTTCGTATACATTACCTTGTTCCATGAGGAGCAGAATTTTGACAATTTTGGATGATTGGTAAACGCCATCAGGCAATATATATGAATTCTTATGGGTTCCAGGAGTGTGTCCCATAAATGTTGATAGTTGCTCCAAGGCCGAATCTGTCATACTAATTATCTGTGACAGGGTAGCTAGGTGCTTTCTTAGTATCGTAGAAGTAAGTACATCGTATCTTTCTGCTCCACAGGCTTTTGCATACTTCGCCAGAACCTTATAACCGACGATATGGGAATCGCTGTCAGGAAGGGCGAATAAAAATCTGTTTTCTTCTCTGACATATTTGTGTCTTATTTCATTCAGTAATGAGATGTCTTTTTAAACTTCTGTACTGAATAACAATTCTATTGAATCGATTCATTATAATTTTTTCTGTACGAGAAATAGCATCGAAAAATTCTTCATAATTTTGTCTCGTGGATGTTTGATTATATAAATCGATTTACAGTCTTTGTAATTCTCCTGGTCTCTTTCTATTCAGTATTAACACCCTACAATAGATAGTTTCAGTTGAAACTTTGTACGCCGATTTGTTTTCATCACTTCTTGATTTTTGTTTGGCTTTATCAGCTTCAGCGGTCAGATAATTTTTCATTAGTTTCAAGTCTTTGGCTAAAGGTATGATAGTAATTTTATTTCATCTTTTTATATGTAGGTTATTTAATGCAACTTTCGAGATATCAAACCTCCAGTTGGCTTCAATAAGTTGTGCAAAAGTTTTTATTGCCGATTCAGCGTTCGCTGCAGAAACCGTTGCACAAATATGTTTTCTTTTCAGACCGAATACTATTGCCAAGTCACAACATTGCTTCAATGATGTTGCTATGTTCATGGCGAATTGTTGTCATATTCAGCACACAGTTTGGTAGCTGTAACCACTGTGTCATAATATTTGGGTTGGAGCATATCCATCATTGTGTTGATTGATTCATCAAGTTTTTTCTCCCCGATTAATAATCGTGAGAGTTACATCACTTTTATTAAATTGACATTTATTAAGTGCTTTTCTCTGTGAACCCTCAAATAACGTGCCCCAAAAGCACAAATAATTGCATCTTGTTGTGCAACTATAGATACTTTATCAGGCCTCATTCTAGGAAATACTTTGTCACGTAAATGAGGGTCAACTTTATGATTCTTGAAGTATAATGCTGAAGTAGAACTAATGGTGTTTTCCAAGTGAGGATTTTTTGTGCACCTCTTTTGTGACGCCACAACTGCTTACGCGAGTAAAATCCAAGACAGTAAGGACAAGGCAAATATTCACCGGTATCTCCACCTGGTAGTTTTTTCATCGACTTGGAACATACCTCAGAGTTTCTCTCACAAGAGTAGCAACTGTCCCTGTCAGGTGCCTTCTTTATATGTATTTTTTTAAGTTCATTTTTTGTCCAACTGTAGCATTTCAGCTTGTAGATCTGAATCCTAGAACATAGTGTGTGTCAATTTGTAAACGAACCAACCTCAATATCTGATTCCCATGCAAACCCCGAAAAAAACGCATAAAGAGATTAAGTTTCGTTCGTAGAAAGACATTTCGTATGGATATTTCCAATCAATGTGTATCAGCCCTACAAAGTTGAGGACATCAACCCCTAAAATCTTAAATGTAAAGGTGGTTATATGGCACCTTGTTTCAACTGTACTTATAATTCCTTTCAAAAAAAGCGAGAGTCTGGTACTTCTCTTTCAGTAACTCTAAGGGTAGTAATAATGAGGAGTGTAGTCTCCTTTAAAATGAAGCGACATTAAAATCCTTTCTATTCAAGAATTTAGCTGTTGCATGCTCACAAAATTGATACAAGTGGATTACAATTAACCATATAAAATGTTCTTCAAGAAAACCTAACCAATTTTTTGGCATCTTCTCTGATTTCGCATCGGGGTCGAAATCATTTTGTAGAAACTCAGAAAGTTTTAATAATGGAAAATCCATTTTGGAAGAGTTTAATGAACTGAAGAAAATCAGGAAAAGTCCTGTGCAGGTAATTTTAAGCAGACGTTCATTGTCCAATTAATTGCAACAAAATGTGTGTTAAATATAATATTATTACGAAATTTCAGCATGATCTCATTCAAAATTCCATGATTATTTGAAATATAAAAATTTGTTATGGTTCTGATAATGCAATCAATCCCTCTAAAATTTGGATGGACATTGTGTCAATTGATTTTCGTCGAAAAGTTGGATTTTTTTTCGATGTTCCAATTGAATTTTCCATGGTTCTGGTGGAGCGGTTACCACATGTTTTCGTATACCTAAAGCTTGAAATAAATATGGTTCAAGCGACCTCGAATTTTCAATAGGTTTAGTAGGCATATATTGAACACCTTGGCTATTTTGGCCGTTGGTAAAAAATTGTTTAGATAATATTTTTTTTAATTTCGAGCCTATTAAAGAAAGAGTTTCAGTTGATGAATGAGGTTTCTCAGATCATAAAGCGAAGTTCATCGGTTTGAGTTTGGCAGGTGAGGTTTCTTCAGGCAGTGGTTGTTTCAGACCCTTGACACAGAGGGGTTTTTTGAGACTTCTTTAACATTTTTAATGATGTCGATTGGTCATTTGTGGGGAATGAGAGTAATGGTATAGATGATGTATTTTGCAGGTTCGTTGAGATCTTCGGGAATTCATATCGTTTTGCTTTTCCAGAGAAGGTTCTACCCACGGTCAGAGTTGGGGTCAAACTGAATTCCGATTGGTTCACTGAGGAACGAGAAACGAATTTTTTTAACAAGGTAAAAACTATGTGGAACATAATTATTAAAAAGAAAAATTTGAAAGATTCAATGAAACCTTTCTACCAGTTGATGCGGAACATTTTAGCAATTATTTTGCCAGTATACCTCATAACATTAGATCCTTCGAAAGGCACAGATTATAATGGTAAGTTGCTATTCAAGGCTGTAGTACCTGATCATCTGCATTTCTCATTGAGAGAGGTTACATTCAATGAAGTCAGAGATGTAATCGTTTCATTAAAGAGAAGTTATTCGAGAGATATTTATGATTTATTCGTTAGTTTGTTGAATAAAATGGTGTATGTGTTGAGGTGCGGTCGATGTTGGAAGTGCTCTACAATTTGTTGAAATTATTCCTTATATTGTGTTCATCGGTAGTTAGTTTGATTCTCGCAGAGGTGAGATTGGACGTGGACTTGAATCCGTATTTCATTTTTCTCTGAGTTTTTTATTCCCATTGTTTTGTTACGAATAATGAGATTTCAATAGTTCGTTTCGATCGGAATAAATTAGTCATCGACATATTTCCGATATCTTCGCAGAACGCAGCTGTCCTCTTATCTTTTAGCTGTTGTAAAGATTATTCGGGTGGAATTACCTACATTTATTTATTTATTCATTTTCCTTCCTATGTTATTGAATACCTCTCTTCCGTGGTCTGCCTTTCGTTCTATGATATTAAGCCTTCCATATCCATAGACTAACTAAACGGAGAATAGATGAGACACTAGTAGAACAAGCTTCAACGCCATCTTTTTTTGTACAACATTACTAATTCGTGAAAAAAGCTAAATTGAAGAAGGAATCTGTATCGTAAAGCTGCCTCAAAAAGATTTCTGTAGTGCACCTTTTGAATAGGTAGGTACACCCATATACAAGAGGCAAAAAGTTTTTTGAAATTCAATTTCCAAAAGGAAATCAGAAATGGATTCGTGCAAGTTATCGATGAGTGAGGAAATTTATTTTCATGAAAATAATACCTGCAACGAACTTTCATCTGATTTTCTTTTGGAATCGAGAAATGAGGATCAATAATCAAATTCTGGATAGAATAAAAATTTATTAACTGAAATAGGTATCACCAATTGAAAATACAGATTCATTTCATAAATATCTAATCAATAAACTAATAATTGCATTGAAAACATTCTCAAAAACTAAAAAAAATGAATTCAATAATACAAAATATGAGTATTTACCGACTAAACTTATTCAATACATGAACAACTTTTTTGAAAACTACGAGTATCTTAATTTTTATAGTTAACAGAATATACATGTAAATTTTATAATTACCTTCTTGCATCTCGATTTTCACATCCAATAACACAGCACGTCTTCACTCCTGCAGGCATATCGAAATTTATTATATTTCAAAAAGAACGTGTCAAACCACTCCCTGTGCCAGTTGACAATTCAAAGGTTTTTTGATAATAATGATTTTACATACTTACTATTTTCTCGATAGGATTTCCATGAATGCAACGACATCTAACTATCAAATTGAACATAATTTTTTCAGGTATTAGTCTCCTACTCCGACAGATGTCGCGGAATATACGAGTGGCTCATCTATTTTATTAGTTTGTCTATGTTCATATCGGCCCATGAAAGTGAAGCGTGTTTAACCCCTTCCTCTCCCTAGTATTACCCTAGTTTAATTTAGTTCACTGCAAAACCCAAATCGAGTTAATAGGTGGGATACAAAATTTTGAGCATGGTTAATAAGTGTACCATTTGTTCCAAGAACATTCTAGATGGCAAGTCACGCATTTCTTGCATTAATTGTCGAAAGCCGTTTCACGGTCAATGTGTCAACATGACGGATTCGGACGTTGAGTTCTTTGTGGATACTGGGGGAACTTTCAGTTGCTCCAGCTGCAGTGCTCGTAAAAAGCTTAGGAGTCACTCATCGTCGAGTATCTCTCACGAGCAGGATATTGATAATTCCTTAAAACCATCGGATGAGCCGTTCACTGCGGGGAATTTCGCGCATTTGATGGCGAAGATCTCTGAGTTGAACACTAACTATTTGGGACTATCCAGCGATATTGCTGAAATTAGGTCATCTCAGTCGGATATACTCAGGGAGTTGTCAGGTTCCCGATCCTTGCTTGAGGATCACTCCACTCTTTTAGATCAACATCAGACTGCAATAGAGGCACATTCTCGCAGATTAGAGACTATTGAAGATAAGCAGAATGCTATGGAGATCAACATGACCACAACAAGCGGCGAGGTGACCCGGCTGAGGAACAAATTATCAGCTTTTGACACTTCTGGTTGTGACTCAACACAGGAGATTTTCGAGAAATTCAAGAGAGCACATAATTTAGTTGTTAACAATAGCAGTGCTCCTGGAAAACTTGATCCTCAAGCCATCCCTAAGATTGTGGAATATATCGATGCTTCAGCTGTTGGTCACATAACAGAGGTGACTCGCCTCGGTTTGACTGATTCGCACTTGTGGAAGGTTACTTTTTCGAATCCTCAGACTGCGCTCAGAATTCTCCGTAACAAAAGGATTTTACTTGGTCATGCTGAGTTCAAGCATGTGAAAACATTGGATGACCCCCAAACAATCGGATCATCTCAGATGTCTGCGTGACGTAGGAGAAAAAAAACGGTGAATCGCAGTTAACTATTAAGTATAAGGCGCCCCTACCATTGTTACTCAACAGCAGGCATCGCCTGCAAAAAACTCCAATACGAGCAGATAAGTGAATGGAACTTCGTCTACACGAATATACAGTCACTGCCTTCGAAGTATCTTGAACTTACCGCTTTTGTAAATGTACACCAACCTTTGTTTGTTTTCATTACCGAGTCTTGGCTTCGCCCATCTCAGCCAGATAATATGTTTTCACTGCCAGAATATACTCTTTACCGCCAAGATAGTTCTACTACAGTTGGACATGGCAGAGTCTGTATATATGTACAGTGGGTGATCAAATTATTAGAGCCACAGTGCGAAATTGGCAATTTGGATTTTATGAAAAATTTATGCAACTTTTTATGAAAATTTGTCAGTTTTTCATCCAAAATAAGAACACAATATGAATAATTCAGTTTTAATCGGGAATTGACATGTTAACATCAAAAAATTTGCCCGAGACCTAATATTTGGTACTGCCACCTTTTGCGTCTATGACTGCCTGGCACCTCCTGGGCATGCTTTCTATGCATTTTTGGCAATTTTCTTTTATTTTTTCACTCCTGTGCCACACTTCAATTAAACGTTCTATCAAGTGACGCTTTGTTGTGATCATTTCATTGGAAATTTCCTTCTTCATCAACTTCCAAAGGTTCTCGATCGGGTTGAGATCTGGAGAATTACCAGGCCAGTCTAAAACCTTCACTTGCCTATCAGAAAGAAATTTAGTCACTTTTTTAGCTTTGTGACATGGAGCTGAATCGTGCATAAAGATAAAGCGTCCACCTAGGAACCACTCTTGGACCTGAGGAAGCATTTTGCTTTCAAGGACCTTTAAATATTGGTCCTGCCTCATCGTTCCTTCAACGATATACAGGCGACCTGTTGCCTGACTGCTGATTATGGACCAAACCATGATGCTTAGAGGATGCTTGACCGTTCTCACGATGCAGTCATCCTTAAATTTTTCTCCTGGTCTTCTCCTCACGAATTCAGATCTGTCCATCAGAATTTGTACGGTTGACTCATCCGAAAAACAGACCTTGAACATTCAGAAATTTCATTAGTTTACCTTTTATTTATTGTCGAATTTTTGGATTACCTGCTTCCAGTCATCAACTGTCCAGTCCTTGTGATGTTTAGCCCATTGTAACCTTTTTTCATCATCGCTGGGGTAAGAAGGGGTTTTTTTGCAGGTCGGCGTGCTGAGAACCCCATATCCTTTATTCGTCGTCGAGCAGTCATTGGTGAAATATTGACCCCAGACTCCTGCATTATTTTCGTGAGTATCCTGCGCGGTTGCTTTCTATTTGCCAACACAATATCACGTATTTTTCGCTCATCTCTAGGTGTTGTAATTTTTTTCTACCACATTTCCCTCCACGTCGTGGGGTAAGATCACATTTTCATCCATTTTTTTCTTTATGCAATCTACTGTTGCCCTCGAAACTTTTGTAATGGATGCTATTTTTCTGTTGGAGTAATCAGTATTCATGACCAGAGATTTTATCTCTGCTGTTTTCTCTGGTGTGATGTCTTTTGAATTTCCCATCACATTTTTTTTTAAATTCAATTGTTGTAACAACAGCGGAACGAAGATTTCACTGGCAAATTCACTTGAGAATGAAGAACAACACTATAGTTCGTCGATTAAAAGTACCAATAGAGTCCAGAACGTCTTTGAAAACAATGAATAGGGTGATGAGAATGACCGCACGGGGAGGCTAGATAACTAGGAATGACAACTTCGATACATTATGGCGCATGAGTTTAACTGGTGGGGGTATCGACAGGGTTGCCAGTTTGTCTCCTGCACATAAATATACTCCATTATCATAATTAAATGATAAAAGCATATTGAAATGATTTTTACCCTGATTTCAAAACCATTTCATAGAGAAAAGTTCAATTTTTCGAGGTGGCTCTAATAATTTGATCACCCACTGTACACTAGGGTGGAGTGAACATAAAGGAAAAAATTTTTTGTTCAAAATTGTTTCGCCTGTATGCGGAAAAGTGGTCTCACCTATAGTTTACATAAGTAGCTTGCAAAAAATGAGTTTAATAGGACAAGTTTTTCCGGTGCTCTAAGCAAACTAAAAATTGAGATAGGGAGATTTTTTGCAGCTCTCAGCTTGTTTTCCGTTAAAAACCCAGAACTCACCACGAGGAGGTGGCTGCAATTCGAGTTCCAGACGCCCACCCACCCTTGAAATATTCATAAAGGGTATAGCCGGGTTTCAATGGTAAATCTGCCCCCGCGGCCTTTTCGATTCATATTGAGGGGATCGATTAGGCATTGAATGAAAATAATTCAGCCAACTTTTCAGCTTTTTATCTCTAGCCATTTTTGACATTTCTGTGAAAAACACTTTTTTCGATTTTATTTTTTTTCTCTTGTGATATCCAAAATTTTTGAATGGTGATTTTTTCTGTCGATTCTTTGCTATTGAAGGAATAGACGTATAATTTTTTCATGAATTTCAGCTGCAAATTCTATTTTTAGGAAAAAAAATGAAGTTTTTGTCATTTGTTTTTCGGTGTTCTTAAAAAGTGTCCACCGCCATTTTTTGACATAAAATGTCTTCTTTGGCCCTTTATACCCTGGAATTTTTTCACATTTTTAAAATTGGTGGAACATTTTGAAAAAAAAAAATTAAAACTGTTTGAATTTGAGGATTCAACAGATATCCATCAAATTCTGGTGCCGTTGTATTCATATTGGCTCCCTGAACAATTTAAGTGTAAAACACAATTAGCGATCTGTTTTAGTTTGGAAGATATGGGCCTCCAAAATCCGAAAAATATTTCACCTGAAAGTCACTTTTCTCACTACAAATACACTGAATAACCGCTTCATTAAGTTTAAAGCCTCTCTGAACATTTTAACATGAAGATTTGATTCATTTTATTTCAGATATATCCAATGATTGTTGCAAAAACATCGAAAAAATTCTAGGGAAAGCCCGCCGTTCCTTATGGTTAGTTTGGCACTACCGCGTCTTTCAGCAAGTGCCATTAGGAAATGATAGCGGGATTCACCGGTATGCATCGTGTCATATTCGCGCGAAATAATTCGCGGTAGTGCCAAACTTACAATAAAAACGGCGGGCTTTCCCCAGAATTTTTTCGATGTTTTTGCAATAATTATTGGATATATCTGAAATAAAATGAATCAAATCTTAATATTAAAATGTTCAGAGAGGCTTTGATCTTAATAAAGCGGTAATCCAGTGTTTCTGTAGTGAGAAAAGTGACTTTCAGGTGAAATATTTTTCGGACTTTGGGGGCCCATATCTCCCAAACTAAAACAGATCGCCAATTGTTTTTTTTCACTAATATTGTTCAGGAAGCCAATATGAATACAACGGTACCAAAATTTGATGGATGTCTGTTGAATCCTGAAATTCAAACAGTTTTAATTTTTTTTCAAAATGTTCCACCAATTTTAAGAATGTGAAAAAATTCCAGGGTATAGAGGGCCAAAAAGACATTTTATGTCAAAAAATGGCGGGGACACTTTTTAAGAACACCGAAAAACAAATGACAAAAACTTTATTTTTTTTCCTAAAAATAGATTTTGCAGCTGAAATTCATGAAAAAATTATACGTCTATTCCTTCAATAGCAAAGAATCGACAGAAAAAATCACCATTCGAAAATTTTGGATATCACAAGAGAAAAAAAATAAAATCGAAAAAAATGTTTTTCACAGAAATGTCAAAAATGGCTAGAGATAAAAAGCTGCAAAGTTGGCTGAATTATTTTCATTCAATGCCTAATCGATCCCCTCAATATGAATCGAAAAGGCCGCGGGGGCAGATTTACCATTGAAACCCGGCTATACCCTTTTAATTATTGAGATTACCTAACAACTCATTTTTTGTATTATTATTATTATTATTTATCGTATGGCATAATAACACATGTGTAATAAACAAGGAATGAGTCATACGCTAAGATCTAGTTGGCGAATGTAATCAATCGCTCCGTTGGTCGCCATCAGGAAATCATTGAAGTCACCTGTGTAGGCCCTGTTCTGGCATTCGGTGATGATATGATGAACAGTTTGTCTGGCCGCCCCGCAGTCACATCTTGCAGTTGGTGTTTTGTTCCACCTGTAGAGCGAGTCTGCGCACCTTCCGTGTCCGGTACGTATTCTGTTGATGGATGTCCATATTTTGCGGAGCTGTTCGTAAGCAGGTGGCTTTTGTTGTATACATGGTAGATTTTGGCATTGGATTGGGCAGGCGTCTCTCCATTCCTGTTCCCAGAGGTCCGTAAGTTTGAAATCGGATGTCCCCAAATCCCTTGCAGTTCTCATAGAAGGTCTTCTGGAGCGCAGTCTTCTTCTGGCTAGGTCGGCTAGATCTTGGTGTATGGGCAGCTGGAGGTTGTCTTGAATTCTTTTAAATTCTCGGACGAGAGCAGATTTGCGTCGGAGGTCTGGCGGTGGTATGTGGCTCAGAACAGGTAGCCATGAGGTGGGGGTCGATTTTAGTGTGCCGCTAATGGTCCTCATTGTTGCGTTTAGCTGTACGTCAACATTGTGCGTGTGTGCGCTGTTAAGCCAGACCGGGGCGCCATATTCTGCAGCTGAGTAGACTAATCCGATTGCCGAGATACGTAGGGTGTCGGCAGTAGATCCCCATGAAGTTCCACAAAGCTTGTGTAGGATATTGTTTCTTGTTCGCAGCTTAGCAGCAGTGTTTTCTAGATGTTTCCTATAGGTTAGCGTTCTGTCGAGGGTAATTCCGAGGTATTTTGGATGCGGGTTGTGATGGAGTAGGTTGTCTTCGATGTAGACCTGTAGTTCCTTATTTGCGCGATTGTTGTTCAGGTGGAAGCAGGACGTTTCTGTCTTTGTGGGGTTGGGTTTCAGTCTCCACTTGCGAAAGTAGGCTCCCAGTGTTCTTAGGTCGGATATTAGGGTGGCTTCAGTTTTTTCGAACGTTTTGTGCCTTGTAGCTATAACCCAATCATCTGCATATCCGAACTTTCTCGATTGCGTGTCAGGCATGTCGGATATGTATAAGTTGAATTCAGGCAATACTTGTCGAGAAAGTATTTAGGCCATCATAAACCCATCTCTTGCTTCAGACCCACATACTTTCGAGCATATACGTTTTGTATATAGCACACTAAACATTTTAGATTTTCTGACGGAAAAGCTGTTGCCACGTAAAGTCGAAGAATTCTTTTGGCAGTCGTAAGCCATCTAGCATGTGAAAATTTTCCGGGCTGTCTTCTTGCTAAGTGACTAGAGATTTAACCATTTCATATGGAATTACAAATTTCATACAGATACTTTTGGTCAGTGTCAGTGCTTAGTTGGCTGATATCCTTTTCGTTATATTTTGGTAAAACAGATAGTATTGCTCGAAATGTAACTACAGGAAGGTTCTCGCAGTTTTGAGGTTCTTTGCCAATAGTTCCTGAAAACTCACGTGGTCCGACAGTTACTCCATCCAAATGCTTTATTAAATGGAGCAAACGTAATTCGTTGGTATGTAAAATGCAAATGAACCATTGCATAGATCGACCAATTGCAAGTTATATTTTACGGATAACACCATTGTGAATACCTGTATTACAGCAGTTCCGTCACATCCAATCGCTACTAAATTGTCAAGGTCTACATTTGTCTTCAGAAAGTTTAACACTTTGTTGCGGATTTCTTCTGCATTACCTGACGATACCTCAATATGTCCTATATATTTTGACTTCGGCTTGGAGACTAAAACGATATGTTCTTCAGATACCGTACTTTTGTAGTACTTATTATGTTCTAATTGCTTTTGTAGAGTTTTATCTTTTCTCCCATCGAAATATATTCCATGAAGAAATTGAAGATTTTCTGTTTCGTAAGTTTTAATCTGGATTCGCTAAGTAATGTTGGTTGGGACGACCAGTTAACAGGATTGAATGTTGAGGATATGTGGTGTAAATTTTTAGGTATGCTTGATGCAATGGTACTACAGTGTTCTTATAAGAAAAAGATTTACCATAACCCTACAAAACCATGGATAAACTTAGAGATCCTGAGGATGATTCGTAATGAGAAGGCACTATGGCAGAGGTTTTTGAGGACCAGACAAGACAGGGATTATAGAATTCATCGGAATTATTCGAAATACACCTCCAATGTAATGGCTAAGGCGAGAAAAGACTACGTGGACAACCTACTGAGAAAAAAGGATAGAAAGAAATTTTTCAAGTTTGTCCGTTCAACTATTAACTCCAAAGTTGTGGTACCTCGGGTTAGAGACCCTGGTGGGCACTTGTGCTCAACGGATACAGAATCTGCTGAAGTTTTGGCTGATACCTTCCATTCCTCATTTTATACAGAACCAAATGAGCCTATTCCGGATGTCATTACCCCAAGATGTGCTGGAAATCTTTCTGATGTGTTGTTCACCAAGGAAACCGTTGAGAAGCATCTATCTTGCTTGAATCCTGCCTCATCACCTGGTCCCGATGGACTTTCTGTGAGCATTCTGAAGATATGTGCGGAACATTTGTCTATGAATTCACATAGTCTCCCAGGAAATTGGCTCATTTCCTCTATAACACCTGTTTTCAAGAAGGGGGATAAACTATTGCCCGAAAATTACAGACCAATCAGTCTCACTTCAGTCGCGTCCTAAAATTTGTGAAAAGATAATTGCCGAACACATACTCAACTTTGTGAGAGACAACAAACTTTTACCTTCAAATCAACATGGCTTTATCCCTGGGCGTTCTGTGATAACAAATCTTTTTTGTTCACGGCTTGTCTTGACTACAAGAAAGCTTTCGACTCCATGCCGCATGAATGGCTCATTAAAGTTTTAGAGATCTATAAAGTAGATCCAAGAATAGTGAGCTTTCTCAAAACAGTTATGTCAACTTGGCGCACTAACATCGAAATCAACTATTTTAAAATCCTCCAGAAAGGGATTCAACCTGAAAGGCAACACTAGCAATATGTTGATTAACCATCTTTTATACGTCGATGACTTAAAACTGATTACAGCAAACAGAGACCAACTAGAGTGCCTACTACGGCTAGTGAAGATGTTTTCCAAAGACGTCAGCATGAACTTTGGACTGGACAAATGTCGTTCCCTAAATATAGCAGGAGGGAAAATCCAACAGACACCTCTCACCTTATCTAACGGAGAAGAAATAAAGGCAATGCTGGCAGGTGATCTATACAAATACCTAGGTATGAAGCAATGTCAAAGGATAGACCAACGAGTGATGAAGGACGAATAACAGCAGAGTTCACCAGAAGAATGGGGAGCGTTTTGGAAACGAAACTGAACAGCAGAAATCTAACAAAAGCTGTTAACACCTACGCTTGCTCAGTTCTCACCTACTCATTCGGAATCGTAAAGTGGAGTAATACAGATTTTGATCGTCTCCAACGAAAAATGAGAACACTATGTACAAAGGCCAACATCCTAAATGCTGTGTGCATCATCCTAAATGCTGTGTTGAAAGAACAACAATTCCAAGAACTCAAGGTGGACAGGGCTTTGTGGACATAAAGAAAATGGCAGCTAAACAAATAAACAACATCGGACTTACATAAGATACTGATGGAAGCAGATTGTTCAACACCTCTATTACTAAGCGAGCACCCGCATCAAAATACCACACAGACCCTACATGGAAGACACCTGAACGAGGTCACCCAGGAACATGTCGATATTCCTGCGTCGAACTACTGGCTGACTTCTGGAAGATTGTTTCCTGAGACAGAAGGTTTTCTCCTTGCAATTCAAGATCAAGTAGTGCAAACTAAAAACTATCATAAATATATCATGAAGGATAGGAGCCTCACCGACGATAGATGCCGCTACGGATGCCAAACATCAGAAACGATCCAACATATTACAGGAGGCTGCCAAATGTTTGCTGGAAATGAATATATGAGTCGACATGATGCAGTTTGTCAAAATACTTCATCAGGAACTCGCCATCCAACTGAATATTCTGCAGTCCGAAACAATTCCATATATAAGTATCAACCTGAAGTAATACTGGGAACAACCTTTACAGGTTATACTGGGACCGCACAGTACTTACAAATTTAACAGTTGCTAATAACAGGCCAGACATAATCCTAGTGAAGAAAAAAGAGAAGAGAGCAATACTTATAGACGCAGCCATCCCGAACAACAATCTACGTCAAAAATATGCTGCGAAAATATCGAAATATCGAGAGCTTGAACTTCAGATTAAAAGGCAGTGGGGAATGTCTAGTGCCAGAACCATTCTTCCCATTCTCATATCAACCACAGGAATTATTCTTAAGAGCCTCAAGGAGCTGGATTTGGATGAAAACCTTTTTAAAGTAATGCAAAAAGCAGTACTTCTTGGTACTGAACGGTAAGGAAGTTTGTAGGTCACGATGGACACCAGGAACAACCATGGAGGGAAACATTGCAAAACCAACAACCACGACGTCAACCGAGAGATCCAGGACCAAGCAACGAAGGACGCACAACCCAGGACCCAGGAGAAGAAGAACACCGAAGACCTCAGAGCTCAATCCCCCTGATACTTGCTATCCGGGATGAGTGAATGTTCCCCTTAGTAGGGAGTGTGATAGCCGATCGCTAGGGGGTGTGAAAGATCACACCCTTTCTACTCTAATAGGCTCAAGTCGATAATAATACGTTGGTTGTTCCGTTGACTAAGCTCATGAATAGATGCATTCGTGAAAACGTTTTTCCTGTTGTCTCAAGGTGGCCAAAACGATTCGGATTTTCAAGGGAGGAGACCCTGATAATGTCGAAAACTATAGGCCCATTTCACTTATTCCCATATTTTCGAAGGTCCTGGAAAAGATTATGAGCAGACAGGTTATTAAGTTTTTCGAGACAAATAATTTATTCACATCTTTACAGTTTGGGTTCCGTAAATATAGAAATACCATGGATGCTGTGATCAGTTTTGTAGATTTTGTGGTACAGTGCCTTGAGGAGGGTAAGTATTCACTGTCTCTTTTTCAGATCTAACCAAGGCTTTCGACTGCTTGTCTCATAGGATTCTCTCACAGAAATTAAAATATTATGGTTTCGACGAAGGCAGTGTTGAGCTCATTCGATCGTTTTCGTCCAATAGATGTCGGGTGGTCTCAGTGAATAATTGTAGATCGGCACATGTACCGGTTACAATGGGCGTGCCTCAGGGTTCTAGTTCCTTTGCTTTTTCTCATATTCATCAATGACTTCCCTTATTACATGAAAAAGTATTCGAGCCTGTTGTTCGCCGTTGATTGTACGATATTAACAGCTTGTGACAGTCTATCGGATGTTGTGGATCTATTTGGGGCAATGCCTTGTCCGTTAACGATAAGAAAACCGAGAAGCTAGTGCTGTAGAACTGGGAAACTGGGAGGAAAGAGGTCAAGTTTTTGGGAATCCATGTGGATACAAGGCTCACCTAGGCGGCTCAGGTTGATGTTCTGTGTGGTAAATTGGCTAGGAACACTTTTGTGGCGAGAAATCTATCGGCCTCCCTTTCGTTGCCCGTTTTAAGACCAGCTTATTTTGTTCTTTTTGAGTCACATGGCAGGTATGGCATTGTGGTATGGTGCAACGATTTTCGGCGAGTGTTCGGGATTCAGAGGAAGATCATATGAATAATGTATAAATTGCGATACAGGGATTGCTGTAAAGTATCATTAAGGAAGTTCAAGATCTTAACGCTGCCCGGACAAAGAGGGTCATGAATATAATACAAGACGTAAATATGATATTCATTTACCTTATGCCAGGCTCAGTAGGTCGCAGAAGCTCCATTCTATTTGCCAAACTCCATAATAAAATCCCAAAGGATATGCGAACTCTGCCCATGAAAAGTTTTCGAAATGAATTAAATTCTTTTCTTATTGAAAATGTGTTTTTTAGTGTGGATGAATTTTTGAAGTTTAAAATGATAAATGTTTGAGAATTTTTTTATATTATGTACGGTGACGAGTGTAAACCTATTTGGTGTAAACATGAATGATTCTATTTTATATTTGTAATAATGCATGATTGATGTTAGCAGATCTTCCCGGAAAATCCTTCAGGAGAACTGCAAACACCAATGCTCGAGTCCACAAAGTGTTTATTCCCCATTTCATCATCAATAACGCAAAACTCTTTAATATGCTTGATCTTATTGAATGGAAAATCATTCGTATTTGGACCCAATCTTTCAATAACGTTCCTGGTAATCTTATTGAAACATAAATCCAGAATCTCCTGTTTATAGTAGCTTTCAAAATCAGATATAATAAAATCAGACAGTTGGGTAAGATTATATGCTTTTTTGTTCGTTCCAGAGGAATGTTCTTGAATAATCGAAACATCACTTCAACAATATTATTGGTATCGGCACCTCTGGTTAAGATATGTTTTCTGTAATACAGTGCACCATGATTCCTATATCTCTCAATTTGTGATCAATCTATTTCTTAAAGTTTTCTAATTTGATTTCGCACTGTGAAATTACAAGGTTCCTCTCAAGCTCTGCTTTAGTGTAGGAATATAAAACATTTTCAAATATTTTATAGTGGCACGGTTGGTCTTCTTTTGGAATATCATTACGAGAAAGGTTGAGCCATTTCCAAACGGCTTTTAGAACATGAAATGTGCAGAGGAGCATTTTGGAATTAGGCCAGTGTTTTTGCAGAACTTCTCTTTCAACCATGTGATGACATGGTGATGGGTGATGACCCGTAAGAATAATGGTAGGTGAGATGTTATTCAAATGAATATCCGGTAAGTTATTTACAGCCATATCAAATAATTCTTCCTTTTGGCTCGTTGAGATAACGCCGCCCAATGGAATGCCACCTATAGCAGATTGCGTAGCAAAAAAATAAATTTTATGATTCTGCACATCGCAATTGCTAGTAGCATCAACGAAGAGTATTTCTGAGGCTTGAATTAATGAATTCAATGCCCGTTTCATTAGAGGAGTGCATAAGGATATGGCGTAATGATCACCAGTGATACATATTTTGTGAGACACTCTGTTGTTCTTTAAATTTTCCTTTTTTTTGAACATATAAGATCCTGTTCTCTCACACTAATTATTTTTGAAATATTTCATCCATAAAATTTGAAATTCTGTTTTATCAGGAAAATAATGACGATCGGCTGAAGGAGTTTCCTAGCCTTCTCCCTATTCTTCCATTTCTTTGAAGCAGAAATTATGATATGCTGAAGACACTGAATGACCTCTTCCCAAATATTCTAATATTTCTTGTTTATTGCTTTCGCCTATAGGTAGTCGGATGAGTGCAGCAGCGCTAAGGATAGTGTGGCTGTGTTCACTTGAAGACTCGACCATGCAGGGTCAATCTATCGCCAGAATATCCGGAGATTAAGGCCTTGATTTTTTTTGATATGTATACTGAAGTAATGGTCATTGTGGCAGGACAGGAGATGTCCCTCGAAATATACAAATTTTCTTTTTCGAGGAACCAACAAAGGGCGGTAGTTGGTATTAAAATGACAGTGGTTGTTCGTATGGGTCTTGTTATTGACCACTTGTTCAGCCACCCACTCCTGAAAGAATTCAGTACCTATAATATATTATTTCTGAACTTTATTATCAGCAAGCATCAAATTTATTGAATATTTAATTGTCATTGCCGGCTATTGCAGTTGAAAAATTAAAAAAAAAGGTTTGAGCACATAACATACATTTGTTAGAAGATACACCACGCAATGAGCTACTGAACCTAACAATACCTGCAGACGTTGCATAAAAAACAACTTAACACCCAATTGGTTGAAATTGAGAATGCCACACAGAGGAGATAAATTTCACAAAAACACTATCGAATTGGCACAAGGGAAGCTTTTGAGATATGAATTGAGAAGGTGGTATAGGATGAGGAACTTACATGGAAAGAAAAGATCCATAACAGAAGAGATTTTAAGGAGTAGGTTTCCTAGAACAGATTATATAGAACTGATGACTAAGGTTTCAAGGAAGATTCTAAATTTTACCAACTTTAAACGAAGAGTTCACAAATCAAAGATCAACAAGCTAGTAGAGAAGAGAAGTAGCCAAATTGCAGACATGAACTCCAAGAGTATCTTTCCTTGTCAATCGTTTCACAACAGAGTTCTAAATCTAACTGATACAACCTTTGAAACTGATGAATTACGGTTGTTGAACATGGAATTGAAGTTTTCTTTACCATTAACCAACAAGAAGAAAATCATGGAAGAACTCACAGTATCTTTGGAGTCCATATTTAGATTCAGAAGGTTCCAAAATCTGGATGGTGTCCGCAGCTCCATCTATACACTACTAGATAATTTCATGAGGAAAAGCTTAAGAATACCCCCCTTACTCCATAAATTGAATCTCGCTCTGAGATCGCTCAAGGCCAAAATAAAAGACCACGATATATTTTTTACAGAAGCAGATAAGGGCAACTGCCTGGTAATTATGTCAAGATCCTTGTACGTGGAAAAGGTCATATCGTTCCTTCAGGACAACAATTTTGTTGTGGTCAAGATTGACCCGCTCAAAAGATACACCTCCAAATTCAGGAAAGCCATGTCCCAGTTTGGTCCGGCAGTGTTTGAAGACTGAAAAAGTTCATCCCTATGAACTTCAGTCTCCCACGTTTATATGGCCTCCCTAAAATACATAAAGATAATGTACCCATACGACCAGTTGTGTCATTTTACAACAGCTTAGCCTATAAACTCTCTAGGGGCCTAAACCGGTTCATTTCGGAAAAATTAGACTACCATTCTCCTCACGCGGTCAAAAATACTGGCGATTTAGTTGAGAAGCCGAGCAAGATCAGATTGGCAGACAACATAAAGTTGGCCTCATTGGATGTATCCAATTTGTTCACCACGGTGCCAGTGTCCCAGACTCTTCAGATTTTCAAAGGGATCTTAGATAGATCAAAACACCGAAACTGAGAGCATCTTCCAACTCAGCGGACTGTGCCTTGAACAGAATTTCTTAAGTTTTAAGGGCAAAGTATACTCTCAAGAGGAGGGACTAAGTATGGGTAATAGTCTGTCACCTTGTATCGCAGAAATCTTCATGGCCTGGTTTGAGAAAACTTTTGTTTTTTGTGCTGATAATCCATTCAGAGATTGAATTCTTTTCTGGCATCGCTATGTAGATGTTATATCGGTTGGATGGATTGGAGACCTGGAGGAGTTAGTGGAGTTCTACAATTGGGTGAACTTAAGACATGTCAACATAAAGTTCACTTAAGAAATGGAAGTTGATAAGAGTATAAATTTCCTTGACCTCAATATTTCTAGGACAGATGACAAAATCCATTTCGATATATACAGAAAACCCACCCAAACGGACCACAGCATCAATTCGATTTCATGCCACCACCATACTCATAAGCTAGTAGCTTACAGGTCATATGTGAACAGGTTGTTCAGATTACCTTTTGGGTGAGGAAGAATTTAGGAGGGAGGTTTCCACGATCAAGTACATAGCTCAGGAGAATGGTTTCAATGTCAGCATGATCGATAAAATCGTTAACAAGAAAAAATACAGACTCCTGAACCCTGAGGCCAATAGAATGGAAGGAACACAGAGCTTTGTCAGTCTCCCCTTCTTCGGGAAGATTTCTTATCGAATTTCCAACGTCTTACAACAACAAAAAGATATTACAATTTCTTTCAGGGCAACAAATACTCTCCAGCAGATACTAGTCAAAAACAAGGATCCTATACCACTGTTGGAGAAGTCAGGTGTCTATAAATTAAAATGTGGTGACCTCACTTCTAATGCAGTGTACATAGGTGGGAGAAGCCTTATGACTAGGATTAAGGAATATCTAATGAGCCAGAGAACTACATACAACAACAAATCAAACTTTGGAAAACATCTACGAGACTTGGGACACGCATTCGACCTTAACATTGACCTAGAACTCCTCCACCATATTGGTTACGGTCTGAAACAGGAGGCTTGGGAGGAATTAGAGATTTTCAAGCATACAAGAGAAGGACGGGAGGAACTTGTGAATGTTATTTCCAACAATACCACTCGTTTCTTGTTTAGTATCTTCGATGACCGGTGGACATGATCTTCTATGTTTGTGTGACCTGTCTAAGTGTTTGTGAAATTCTGTGTTTGAATTCTGTGGTTAACCTAAAACTATTTCCTTTTGAAAGAAAAAAAATTGTAACTGCAATTTTCTGGACTTTTCCAGAACGTTTTAAAAATCTTGAAGTGTATTGTAGTAATGTCGTTAAGATCAAACAAGCTTTGCATTGTTATTTTATTTTTGACTTCTAAGATGTAAGATGATGAATACGATTGTGATAACAACTTTATATACGATTGATAATAATTTTCTTGTTGTAGTGATCAACTTGCAATCTGATGATGGCGAAGGCCGAAACATGTAATTGCGTTGACAATCAATAAATGAAGTATAACTCAGTGAGGAATAAGACTTCTTGCAGCTGTATTTCGTATTTACCCACCTCACTATGGATTTCCGTCAAGTAATAACAATAACTGAGCCTGTCGGTCAGAATAGTATGTAGAGTTATTTAAAAGGCAAACATTTGATGAAGAAAGAACCGCTTCGCATTTGAATAAAATAAAATAAACAATATCTTTTGCAATTACATACTTCGTAATTTTTCCATGGGATAAATGGTATGAAATAAGAATAAATTTCACCACATTCAAAAACTCGTACGGTTGTAGCAAAACGAATGTTGCATAGAAGATCATTATATCGCAAAATAAATTAAATAGAAAGGTTTCCAATAATCATGTATTGGCTGTAAATAATCAATCTCATTTATAATCTACAACAAACTAGATGCCTGACCAATATTTTAAGAACAACGTAGAGAGTCAATATTTTTGGAATCAGGATAATTATGTTATCATTGAATGATTTCATGTAACGCACCTTCTTGAAAACCTTATCTACCGAGATTCTTTCAATTACGAATATTTCCATTCATCACATAAAATATACCTTTTATAAATATGTTGTTTCAGATCATTATTTCCCTCAAGCCGGCTACAGACGATCGAACAAAGCTCAAGTCATGTTCGTTGGTATATGCTCGAAGGTGATGCTCGACCGCGTGTAGGGAAAATTTCCAGGAAAAGACCGACAGCGATGTTCGCTGGTCCCGCTTGGAATTCATATCGACGCCGAATCAACAAAACGCGTACACATTCAACCGTGTGGAGATGAAATAATTGCTTCGCTTAGGTCTTTGGTCAGTGAGGTGTAGAATAATTTATTATTTACTAGCTGACCCGTGCCCACTCCGTTGGGCATAATGTTTATAATCCTTTTTTAGTACAGAGTGTTATGTTTTGATTTCTAACTGCCAAAAAGGAAGGTTAACGCAGGTATAGTTTGTATTTGCATGCTAATACAGAATTCGAAAGTAACTCTGTCCCAAAGAAAAAAACATTTGAGGGATTTGCGATAAACGAATTCCAGGAGGACCAAGTCGCGGGAAAAGTTAGTTTGGTAATGGTAACTTTAATTGTTCAATACTTCTCTGTAAACTATATTGGATATAATGTTATCATTTGATAGCAAAATGTTCCATTACACATGTTGGGGGGCTCAAGTATCTTAATAGCATAGGAATGCCAACTTTCGTGAGGAAGTAAGCTTTAAGGGTTCTCTGAAATAAGTTTATTTATTTCATTCACTGTATCGTTTCTGGGTGAAAATATTGCCCTAGAACGAAACCAATGATAATCTCTCTCCAATAAAGACCGGGATATATTGCATCAATAAGATGTTACAACCTGTGCATTATGTATCCTAATGTCTCGTCAAATTTAACGTCATTGCTATTGGTGTTAGAAGAGACAATTTTTCCTTCGCTAAGAGGCAACGGCTAGTCCATTTCTCCCGGATTGTCTTACTTTTGCCAATACCAAATTTGCAAGAAACGTTTTGCCAGTGCTTTCCGGGGCGTCAAGAAAGAAAGTTAAATCTCTGTTACTAAGCGCACTATAAATTTAGTTCATCAAAAGCTTGTCTCCGGTTTTTTACTAATTTCGGTTCATTTTCATTAATAAAAACTGACAACTCATTGGTATCGTACGAACGTATCAGTAGTATGTCCGTTCCATTGTTATGTGGCCGAATATCGAAAGTGTGCTAACATTGTTTCAAAAAATTTCGCTGCGTAAGGAGCCGACTACGCGACCAAAGGTCCACAGGGCACAGATAACGCGACTGAGCTGCACTCGGATGTAAAAGGCCTCGCCCCCTTCTCCCGAAGCGAGCACGAACGCTAACCGAATTAAACCGAAGCCCTCGCCTCGCACGTCTTCCGCTGCTTTGGCTTTCATACGTTTTATATCCGATTATTTACGACATCACATTAGAAACCTCAAAAATAACAGTACTTCTCCACTATTTAATGGATGTTGTTATACATATAAACCTTCCTCTTGAATCACTCTATCTATTAAAAAAACGCATCAAAATCCGTTGCGTAGTTTCAAAGATTCAAGCATACAAAGGGACATAGGGACAGAGAAAGCAACTTTGTTTCATACTATGTGTGATTCATTTACGTTATTAATTTGATTATGGCTGACATAAGGAGCTCGACAATTCGATTTCATGCCACCAATACTCATAAGCTAGAGCTTACAGATCATATGTGAACAGGTTGTTTTCAGATTACCTTTGGGTGAGGAAGAATTTAGGAGGGAGGTTTCCACGATCAAGTACATAGCTCAGGAGAATGGTTTCAATGTCAGCATGATCGATAAAATCGTTAACAAGAAAAAATACAGACTCCTGAACCCTGAGGCCAATAGAATGGAAGGACACAGAGCTTTGTCAGTCTCCCCCTTCTTCGGGAAGATTTCTTATCGAATTCCAACGTCTTACAACACAAAAGATATTACAATTTCTTTCAGGGCAACAAATACTCTCCAGCAGATACTAGTCAAAAACAAGGATCCTATACCACTGTTGGAGAAGTCAGGTGTCTATAAATTAAAATGTGGTGACCTCACTTCTAATGCAGTGTACATAGGTGGGAGAAGCCTTATGACTAGGATTAAGGAATATCTAATGAGCCAGAGAACTACATACAACAACAAATCAAACTTTGGAAAACATCTACGAGACTTGGGACACGCATTCGACCTTAACATTGACCTAGAACTCCTCCACCATATTGGTTACGGTCTGAAACAGGAGGCTTGGGAGGAATTAGAGATTTTCAAGCATACAAGAGAAGGACGGGAGGAACTTGTGAATGTTATTTCCAACAATACCACTCGTTTCTTGTTTAGTATCTTCGATGACCGGTGGACATGATCTTCTATGTTTGTGTGACCTGTCTAAGTGTTTGTGAAATTCTGTGTTTGAATTCTGTGGTTAACCTAAAACTATTTCCTTTTGAAAGAAAAAAAATTGTAACTCTGCAATTTTCTGGACTTTTCCAGAACGTTTTAAAAATCTTGAAGTGTATTGTAGTAATGTCGTTAAGATCCAAACATGCCTTGCATTGTTATTTTATTTTTGACTTCTAAGATGTAAGATGATGAATACGATCGTGATAACAACTTTATATACGATTAATAATAATTTTCTTGTTGTAGTGATCAACTTGCAATCTGATGATGGCGAAGGCCGAAACATGTAATTGCGTTGACAATCAATAAATGAAGTATAACTCAGTGAGGAATAAGACTTCTTGCAGCTGTATTTCGTATTTACCCACCTCACTATGGATTTTCGTCGAGTAATAACAATAACTGAGCCTGTCGGTCAGAATAGTATGTAGAGTTATTTAAAAGGCAAACATTTGATGAAGAAAGAACCGCTTCGCATTTGAATAAAATAAAATAAACAATATCTTTTGCAATTACATACTTCGTAATTTTTCCATGGGATAAATGGTATGAAATAAGAATAAATTTCACCACATTCAAAAACTCGTACGGTTGTAGCAAAACGAATGTTGCATAGAAGATCATTACATCGCAAAATAAATTAAATAGAAAGGTTTCCAATAATCATGTATTGGCTGTAAATAATCAATCTCATTTATAATCTACAACAAACTAGATGCCTGACCAATATTTTAAGAACAACGTAGAGAGTCAATTTTTTGGAATCAGGATAATTATGTTATCATTGAATGATTTCATGTACCGCACCTTCTTGAAAACCTTATCTACCGAGATTCTTTCAATTACGAATATTTCCATTCATCACATAAAATATGCCTTTTGTAAATATGTTGTTTCAGATCATTATTTTCCCTCAAGCCGGCTACAGACGATCGAACAAAGCTCAAGTCATGTTCGTTGGTACATGCTCGAAGGTGATGCTCGACCGCGTGTAGGGAAAATTTCCAGGAAAAGACCGACAGCGATGTTCGCTGGTCCCGCTTGAATTCATATCGACGCTGAATCAAAACGCGTACACATTCAACCGTGTGGAGATGAAATAATTGCTTCGCTTAGGTCTTTGGTCAGTGAGGTGTAGAATAATTTATTATTTACTAGCTGACCCGTGCCCACTCCGTTGGGCATATGTTTATAATCCTTTTTTAGTACAGAGTGTTATGTTTTGATTTCTAACTGCCAAAAAGGAAGGTTAAACGCAGGTATAGTTTGTATTTGCATGCTAATACAGAATTCGAAAGTAACTCTGTCCCAAAGAAAAAACATTTGAGGGATTTGCGATAAACGAATTCCAGGAGGACCAAGTCGCGGGAAAAGTTAGTTTGGTAATGGTAACTTTAATTGTTCAATACTTCTCTGTAAACTATATTGGATATAATGTTATCATTTGATAGCAAAATGTTCCATTACACATGTTGGGGGGCTCAAGTATCTTAATAGCATAGGAATGCCAACTTTCGTGAGGAAGTAAGCTTTAAGGGTTCTCTGAATAAGTTTATTTATTTCATTCACTGTATCGTTTCTGGGTGAAAATATTGCCCTAGAACGAAACCAATGATAATCTCTCTCCAATAAAGACCGGGATATATTGCATCAATAAGATGTTACAACCTGTGCATTATGTATCCTAATGTCTCGTCAAATTTAACGTCATTGCTATTGGTGTTAGAAGAGACAATTTTTCCTTCGCTAAGAGGCAACGGCTAGTCCATTCTCCCGGATTGTCTTACTTTTGCCAATACCAAATTTGCAAGAAACGTTTTGCCAGTGCTTTCCGGGGCGTCAAGAAAGAAAGTTAAATCTCTGTTACTAAGCGCACTATAAATTTAGTTCATCAAAAGCTTGTCTCCGGTTTTTTACTAATTTCGGTTCATTTTCATTAATAAAAACTGACAACTCATTGGTATCGTACGAACGTATCAGTAGTATGTCCGTTCCATTGTTATGTGGCCGAATATCGAAAGTGTGCTAACATTGTTTCAAAAAATTCGCTGCGTAAGGAGCCGACTACGCGACCAAAGGTCCACAGGGCACAGATAACGCGACTGAGCTGCACTCGGATGTAAAAGGCCTCGCCCCCTTCTCCCGAAGTGAGCACGAACGCTAACCGAATTAAACCGAAGCCCTCGCCTCGCACGTCTTCCGCTGCTTTGGCTTTCATACGTTTTATATCCGATTATTTACGACATCACATTAGAAACCTCAAAAAATAACAGTACTTCTCCACTATTTAATGGATGTTGTTATACATATAAACCTTCCTCTTGAATCACTCTATCTATTAAAAAAACGCATCAAAATCCGTTGCGTAGTTTCAAAGATTCAAGCATACAAAGGGACAGAGAAAGCAACTTTGTTTCATACTATGTAGTGATTCATTTACGTTATTAATTTGATTATGGCTGACATAAGGAGCTTTCCGAAAGAGTTTCAGAGAGAATTCATCGAAATGTATAAAAACTTTCCATGTTTGAAAAATAAGTCGATCGACTACATGAATAAAAATAAGAGGGATGATGCTTACGAAATGTTATTACAGAAACTCAAAGAAGTCGAGAAGAATGCTACAAAAGAAACTGTTGAAGCAAACTTAATAGCCTTCGCGCTAGTTATCGGAGGAAAACTACAAAAATTCTTGAATCAAGAAAATCCGGTACTCTTTGGTATTATGACCTCCTATCATTCATAAGTGATCAAGAAATTCCTAGATCATCAGTTTCCAATATTCATGGAAGCTGTGATGTGAATCAGAATTTCGAATTAGAAACGAAGAGGAATTTAAGGTAGGAAGCTCTTCAAGTAAATTCGTATGACCATATTCATTTCTCTTTAAAAGCCATTCCTTCACTCATTTCCTCCGTAGTTGTAGTCTCTTTTTCAACAGATATTGCCTTTTTCTTACGACACTGTTGGGACTGGGTGACGATCTGCTCGATACCAAGGTTTAATCAGGCCTCAATCTGCCTACTCCTGATGAACCCGGGATAGTAACAACACCATGTTCTAGCTAGGCCTCAATCTGACTACTCCTAGCTAGAGGAATGATGTGGATTTCTAACTAGACCTCAATCTGCCTACTCCTAGTAGATGTGAATATAAAACAGACCAGTGTAAAAACATGTAGAAATAGAAATATAATAGAACACAAATATAATATCATAAATAAATATAACACTTCTCTATCAACTCTGTGTGTATTTCGACAAAACAC
>CM024245.1:49584783-49627327 GCA_013421045.1 Propylea japonica
GTTGTAAGCTTGCATTTTTGAAGTAGGCTATGTTGGAATGTCATTCTTACTTTTTCTTACAGCACTAAGCAAAACATGCGATAATAATTTCACGGGAATGATATATCAAGGGTATGCTCTTATTTGCGGAAAATGTAAACAAATGCCTAGAAAAGGTAATTAGGCTCGTATTCATAGTTCGCCTTGAGGGTGAGTGTGAGTTTTTATCGCCCTCATGAATATTAGCTTTAAAGGTGACATCAACTGTCACTCACCCTCAAGTCCGAACTATGAATACGGCCCTTAGAAATTCAACGAACGAAATTCACATTTACTGACTTTTTTTGTTTAAGGTGGTAAATGTGGATTTCTTTCGTTAAAAGTTCTGACTGCCCTTTCTAAATTTTGTTACATTCACCATAAAATGAAGAACATATTCAATACATCACTGTTACTGTAATTCATATTTTGCATAGTGCCCGATTAATCAAAAAAGTATAAATGACAGTTCTCAAAATGATTATAAATCAATAGACATAGCCTTCTTGAAAACTTCTATCCTAATAAATCTATGGTTAGACTAAGAAACCTTGATTCAATCCTGAAATTCGAATTTTATTCAATAACGGCAAAACTACTGATTTAGAGGCATGAAATGTTTGGGACACCTAACTGGTTTTTGACGAGCCATCGTTTGGAATTACAAAAATATGGGGTGCCATTTGAAAAAGTTGAGATTTCATAGTTTATTGAGGGCTCACTTTGGGGCCCGTTTTCAGACACCCTGTATAATATTCCTCCTAATTTATACAAGAAACAGTATCAGCGTACTTTTTTTTGTTCCACTTTCGCAAAAAGAAATTCTTGTAATGAGAGATTTTGAAGATATGGACACTAATTGTGACAACCTTTTTTTCAAAAATTTGATAATCAGGCTATAATTCAAGAACCGCTTGAGTGGTTGCACATAATACATCAAACCAGTGTAGAATTGAACGAAGAATTCGAATATGTATAAATATACAGGGTGTTGCATTTGAATAACGAAGTTACATTCGTTTCCGGTGAAACCGGAAGTAGATTCTTCTTGAAAATATTTTACAATTAAAGTTCATGTACTCTAAAACGAAAATCCAAAATCTTGAATCTGCATTACAATTCTTCCTCGAAAACGTCTAATGAAACACTTAAAAAAATCACCCTGTATAGTTGAGAGACCTAGTTCACGACGCACTGATCGTTCGGAACATTCGGAAATGGCTGCCAGATTTTGGCTGCTAATTCACATCGGTTTAGCTTTAGGTCTCTAATGGTCTGCCGTATACAATGGTAGCTCTTCAACTTATTTTTACTACGAGACGTAGACGTTATATTTGACTATTTTTCTCACGTTAACGACGTTAACGTTCACGTTCGGGCTTGCGTGCTGCGCGCAATTCAACTCTCTATACCTTGTACGCGTTGAGATCAGCATACACTAAAACGCACAAAATTTTCGGACACGATCGATGATTCGGGTATATTGTGAATCGGCTACTCCGAGTTCTGTAGAAACTGCAACTGAGAGATCATCATCTGTTTAGTGTTTACATTTTCGTCAGCGTCAGATGTCAACTTGACATTTGAAACATTTCGGTTTTACTTATTTTAAACTTATTTAGAGCTTGGAATTATGGTATTCTCAATTAAAACTCAAGTACGAGGAGATTAGTGTACGCATTTGCGTTAGATGGAATTATTTCGTTCTCGATGATGATATGAAAATCGGCAATGATGACTTTGCTACTTGAAGGTAACTTCATCCCTAATTTTCATTATGAGAATCTCTTCGAGTATTGATATTATTTCAGGTTTCATCTTTTCCAGCAAACCAGGAAAATGTGCCATCAATAGACTGAGTAATGGCTCTCAAAGGAAACGAACATGCACATAAATAAATTGATAGTTTTCTATCTGTCTACACAACAAAGACTTCCTTCAGCATCTATAATCACAATTTGTTTCAATTTTATCTTGCATTTTTTAGTTAGTTATTAAAAAAATAAGATCAAGCGAAGTTACTCTAGTACAGATCTACTAACAAAAAATATTATGCCATGAATTAAGATCTATATTTCTCCTGCTTTATGAAGATTCATCAATAACTACTAGTTTTTTCTATATCAGTTAACCTTGTTTTATTTCTATTATTTCAGTGAATTCCTTCAGCATATGTACAATAGTACCTTTGATCGTAAACACATTGTACTTGCCAACATTAATATTTTCAACAATTGAGGACACTGAAAGATTATACCAATATTACAATTGAATTATATAAAATCAACATTGACTAATCAAAGCATGGTACCCAATTTAAGTTGCATGTAAAACGCAGATTCTGAATCAGGTTATAGAATTCCACGTTTCTGAAACAATCATGCTCAACTTGTTTGTTGTAGGTTAAAATAAAGATATTGTTCTCGACTTCGATCTACTTTCCGAAAGAATATCAAAATATCTAGTACCTGTTCATCAAGATCCCAGCCAAAAATCAATATGAACAATTGATTCCGAATATTCCTGTTCATTTTCAGGACAAGAAAGTGATACTATTCTTTCTTTTTAAATGAATATTAGATAGTGGTTCAAATAATGTTTTTTCGTTTCATACATCAGTTTCTCATTCATTCATTTCAATTACGCCCATAGAAATTGTATGCAGTAACACTTTCATCGTAATCAGCAATCGTTCACTTTCCTATGAAAATAAAACTTAAGGTGCTTTATTCACATTCATACTTTCCAGTCATCTGAAGTACAAAAAAGTGCTGACATATACCCAATGCAGTAAAATAAACTACAAACAAATCCATCGTTACAACTTATTCATTTATATCTTGTAAGATCAGCACATGATTAGATATCACAAATTAAGTAGCTACTCTTTATTCTGGACAATGTACAAATCAAGTTAATTCAATATCCACCATATATTCTTTACACATACTGAGAAAAACTAAACATAGCAAATGCCGAGTCGAATGACTATACACCGAAGTTCTTCAGCCCTCATCGAACTATTTATCTATTTGTGAATCATCTAGATGTAGGTCCATCAATTAAATTTGTCTTGATACATGGATTTCTCTCATTCTTTATTGGCAATTGGAATAAAAGAATACATTTATCAAACCAATTTGATGGCTGAAACAAGTTCCAAAGTACATCTTTCATTATTTTGAATTTGTATTGATGGCGATTTTTTCTGACATACTGGACAAATAAGATAAAATCTGAAAAATGAAATCAAAACTTGAAAAAATAATCAATAATTGATATTAGGGATAAAGTTACCTTCCAACAGCAGTGTTTTTGGCCATTTTAATATATTCATACCATAATGAAAGCGATATGATTCGAACTACGACACAAATGGGTACAACAATCTCCTCTTACTTGAGTTTTAATTGGAAATCCCATAATTTAAAGCAAAAAATGTAAAATATCGAAAACCAATGTTTCCAAATCTCAATCTGATATCTGACGAAAATGTAAACAGATTCAGTCTGTCAAAATCCGCTCCTTTCAAGGTAGTCTGGGCCGTACTGCAACATATCAGCTTCGGGTCCGAAAGTTTGTGCGTTTTAGTGTATGCTGTTGAGATCGTCTTGATATAGCCATTCGAGTTGCGTTACGCGTTCGCCGGCCTAGGTTTGATACTCTGGGTAGTGGCATTTTATAATTCACAATCACTATTACACAATTTACATGGACCTATCACTAACTGGACGTCGAACTTTCTATCTGTCACCCACAAAACATATAACTGCCACGTACAATGCAGAAAAAGGCGAGGCAGGGGCCGCCATTTGCAGTTTGGTATGACACTCGAATATTTTGATGTACTATGCCATCTGTGCTAGAATTGATGAAACACGAATTCTGTATATTAGTGTTCTGTGAACTCTGACATTACGGTCTATATAAAATAATAAAGATTTTTATTCGTGGGATTAGTTATTAAAATAATGTACCATTATGATGATTATACACTATAGTTCCCTCAAACACGGTGTAATGTTGGTAATTCTAATATTCCAATTAGTTGAAAATTCACACCTCTCAAATTTTTGACAGGTTCGCCATCTATGACAATTTAATCAAAGATTATAGGGGATAGGAAACTGCCTTGCATTCGTAGTACTAAAGAACGACTACATTTTTTAGTTTATATTCCACCTACAGATGGCACTGAAAATGAATTTGTATATAAAATCTGTAATGTTGATTTTGTACTTTTCCAAGATTCTTTTGAATTTTTCCTGCGTACAAACCTTCCCTAGACTTCCAGAATAATTCAAGACCAAAATTAGCGAAATCGCTAAAGGCATTGTTGAGTTATAAATACACAACCAAAAGTGTCATTGATTTATATATATATTAGATTAGAAGAAGAAGATAGTCGTTTTGAATGTTCAACTCATGATACACAAACATTGAACTCATTGTTATTGAGTTCAATGTACACAAACACCGGTATGCAATATTCGTTTCTAATTTCGTTCGTTGCGCGCAGCTACGTCACTCACGAGGATCTGGACTTTGTTTACCTATTCAATGCCACGTGTACTGTGCTATTAAATTCGAATTTGGTGTTGTGTAGGACGTTTTCAATATCTTTCGAAATATCAGATTGAACATTATTTCTATCGAGGAACTTATAAGCAGGTTTAAGTTCATTTTAGGATTATAAAGACAAACTCTTAATTGATTCATTCCTAGCTTTCCCCTCGATTTTGAGCCTTCTTCGGTTTCCATGGGCGCCCGCAGGGGGGGGTGGTAGATATCGAATTCAATTCGAAGATAACATAAGATGATTGTAGAATAATACGATAACTCCTTTCGAAACAAATAAATCACATTCCATGAAACATTATGTATTTACGATATGAAATATATATATTAAAAATATGGATAACGGAATGAAATAAAAACGAAATGAGGAATTCTCCAGATAATGAAAACAACGAATATATTAAAAAATTAACAAATTATAAATTGAAAAAGACATAACACATAAAAACCTTATTAATTACCACAGAGTATAGGTCTATTTTATTCCAATCTAAAAATCAGCCTTCTGTTACTCTTACAAAATTCGTCTAATATTAAATTTAAAAAATTAGGAAAATTCAATATCCGATTTCGATGAATACTTAACAACGCTAACCAACAAGACGGTCTTGTCCCATTGTAGCTCTTATTCAGGTTTTAATTCTGCGCAAAGTGCTGAAACTACGCTCTATAGTACAAGTAGTACATGGAAATGTGAGGAGAAGCATAAGGCATTCTTTGACCGCAGAAAAAAATCTACAGTGTCCAATGAGATCTTCAATTTTAATGTTTTCATCCATTTATGCTTTAGATAATTACTCAGTCCAAATGTTCAACTCACTTTCTAAATTTTCAATATTGTACATATTGCCGACCTCAGATGCGAAAGATTCAAAATCTAGTAATTTGAATTCTTCGGCAAAATATTGAACAATGAGAAAAGCATTTGATGCTTCTCAAGGGCTGAAATCAAATGATCTAAATATGGGATGAATATAGATTTTTTGAAATAATCTTCAGCTGAATCCGCTTCATAATTAGATCTGTATATTTGTCTACCACAAATTCGTGGTTTTACAATTTCTATTTTGAGACTCTGTCGAAGCATGCATCACCGGAGCGATGTTTTCCACATATATCTATAATTAAATTTATATGATGGTGAACATCTACGAAATTAATAGAAACACCTTGTAGTGTATTTGCTATTGGTTCCAATATATTCGAATATTTACTTGCTACCGTGAAACAAACCACAAAAGTGAAAGAGTTTATTGCAGCCCATAACTGAGCAGCTCTTTTCGTTGTAGCAGAATTAATAGGAATTTCTCCGGATTTTATGGAAAAAAGAGTATTGAATATAGTTCGAAAGTTTTCAGCGAAATCCCGCAAAGATTTATATTTCGCTGACCAACGAGTCTCACAAAACAAAGGAATATTTGGAATCAGATTCCTTCTTAAAGTACTCTCTCGAAAAAATACGATAATGTCCTTAACGGTTCCGATGCTATTGCGAATATCAGAAATTTTACTGATGTCATTGATCACTAAATTCAACCTATGGGAGGCACAATGGAAATAAATTGCTTTCTTGTACTTATCCCTCATGATCTTTTCAACCCCGTGAATTTCACCAGCCATTGTTGAGCATCCATCATAACCTTGAGCTACAAATTTGTCCAAATTCAAACCAGATTTTTCTAAGAACTCTATTATCGAAGCAGCTATGCCTTCAGCATTCAATTTTTTCAATTCCACGAATCCAAGAAACTCTTCTTTCACTGTTAAATCTTCATTTTGCTCATGTACATATCGTATTCCAATCGATAACTGCTCATGTCCAGAAATATCAGCAGATTCGTCAGCCATAACACTGAAATACTTGGAAGATTTTGCTTCTTCTACAATATTTGTCATTACTACTTGCCCAGCTATCGAAATTATCTCATTTTAAATTCTATGAGAGGTATACTTCGAGTTACCAGCTGCGTTCAATAAATGGATCTCTAAATCTTTATCACCAGCATCTACTCACAATTTCAAAAGATCACTGAAATAGCCAGAGTTCTTGTTGCTCTCTCGTAAAGCCATATCATGGGTTCCTCAAAAAACTATTCTTCTTCTTCGCGCGGTGCCTTCCGGCCGAACTGAGGCCTAGTGGCCCATTGTTCACCCGCATCGTTCAATAGAGACTCAGCTCCTCAGACACAAAGACAGAAATGTCGCGAGTCTGCCAGGAGTGGTCCCTCTCACTATAGGAATAGTAGGTGTTGGATTACCTAGGTGGGTTGACCTTAACTCAGTTAGGTTGCCACAGTTGAACAAAATATGCTCAACCGTTTAATCAGTGCTCCTGCACCACCGGCATAGGGAGCAGCTCGTTAATCCCATTCTCTTCAAATGTTTGTTTAAACAGGTGACCAGTCAATGCACCAGTCACCAGACCGAGTTATTTCCTCTCCAGCAACAGAAGTCTATTGACCTCAGGCCGCGAGGACCTTCTCTCAATGAGAATCCTCGATCACCTCAGGTCCACCCCCGCGCTCCATTCCGAGGAAAATTACCTGTTCAGCCAGCTCCTGAAGAAGCTTCTGACAGATGTGCGACAGATTGGCAGCGCAGGCTCCGGACCAACAAATGCTGATCCGGCTCCCCGCCTAGCCAGTTCATCTGCCTTGACGTTCCCAGGTATATCCGCATGAGCCGGACACCAGATTACTTTCAAAATTATCAATGTACTACGTAGGTTTGGCATGTTTTTTAAAAGTTGACGCATTTAGTAAGGATTGCAAAATGGTATAATACTTGTTTAATTGTAGCTGACGTAGTTCAAATTTATTTTCGATTGCCTTTGAATACACTTTTTCGTTAACTGTTTCCCAGTAATAAAGTCCAATGGATTCAAGTCCGGTGAACGGGCCTGCCACGAGATTGGACCAGAACGTCTGATCCATCTTCCGGGAAAAAATGTTATCAGAAAAAAAATTTCCAGAGAAATAATTTTTCCAGAAAAAATTTTCCGGAGAAATTCCTCTGAAATTTTTTTTCTGGTAACATTTTTTCCCGGAAGTTGGATCGGACGTTCTGGTCCAATCTCGTGGCCGGCCCGTTCACCGGACTTAAATCCATTGGACTTTATTACTGGGAAGCAGTTAACGAAAAAGTGTATTCAAAGGCAATCGAAAATAAATTTGAACTACGGCAGCTTCAATTAAACAAGTATTATACCATTTCGGAATCCTTACTAAATGCGCCAACTTTTGAAAAAACATGCCCAACCTACGTAGTACATTTTTTTTCAATAAAGTTAGTTGCAACTAGGCAATTGTTTATTTTGAATTTTTTTTCTGAGAAGTAAGCCCTATTTTTATGAAACCCAGAGCAGCTGGTGTCCAAATTTTGATTACAGTTTAGACAAGCATTATTCAAGGTTACACAGCAAAGAAAAAATTTGGAAAAAGTTGATATTTGTGGCAGCGAAAAGCAAAAAGACTGTCACAGGGTGTGGAATTTTGCGTGTTTTTTTAAATGCGCATTATTTTAAAATCATGCAACTTAGATTTTTTTTATATTTTCTGACAACCAGCATTACTTGCCTTTTCACCCGGTTCCGGGTTGACGTCGAGTAATGGGACACCCTGTATATACAGTGGAACCTCGATATAACAAATCGGAAGGGAACCAGTAAATATTCGTTATATCAAGTAATTCATAAAACTGAGGTTTGTTATATTGAGGTGAGGTTGCTCCAAAATTTGTTATACCGAGGTTTTATTCACCTCGACATTACGTACTCATCTTGTTATAGCGAACTAATTTTGATCATATAAATGAAAACTCATTTTTATCAAATTACTCATTTATTTTATATTTTCTTTTTCAAACAATAAAGTGAGTAGGTAGGTTTTTTTCTTTTCAAAAATTCGCAGAACAAAATACAAAGAGGTGAAAAATCAACAAATCGGTATAAAAGCCTAAATCGAATTTTATTCATCTTGATTGGAAAAAAGTCATAAATTGTAGTTGGCAGTGGCGCAGCCAGAATTTTATTTTGGGGGGGGGCTGAACTGAAAAATTTTTGATGATACAGTGAATAACGAAAGTTGCAAAAAATAAAGAAGAAGGAAATAACGAAGAAATTATTCTTTGGGGGGGCTGCAGCCCCAAAGCCCCCCACCTGGCTGCGCCAGTGGTAGTTGGTTTCCCACGGTTTCAATCTTCTGATGTTCGAAGGCAAACCGATTTTGTCGGAAAACTTATCTTTAGATTTTAAAATTGTAGCCAATGAAGTTGAGGGTATCCCGAACTTATTAGCTATTGCTCAGTTGCAGGAACGTCCATTAAAATTTAAAGGTCCATTAAACCCTTAATCCTCCATTAGTTCCTTGTAATAATGGAGGATTAAGAGTTTAATGGACCTTTAAATTTTAATGGACGTTCCTGCAACTGACACTATGTCTAATTTTTTTGTAGAAGAATTTTGTCAACATAATTATTGATGCTTCGCTTTTCTGCGACAGATAAGGAACGTCTTTTACGTTTCTGAGCCATTGCAAAAAAGTGAGGAGCAACACTGATTACTTTCCATCAACTAACTTCGCATTTTACGTAATACGCGCCGAAACCTGTCGCGGCTGAATCACATACCTGGTTATTGGTGAAAACGTTATATAGAGGTTTTGAGTTGACGAAATTCGTTAAGTAGAGGTATTCACACTCTTTTTAGTAGTTGAAAATTCGTTATAAAGAGGTTGTTCGTAAAAAGTTTTCGTAATGTAGAGGTATGTTTTACATTGACTCTTATGGACTATTCAAGGGGATTATGAAAAATTCGTTAAATCGAGGAAGTCTTTATATTGAGGTTCGTTACATTAAGGTTGCACTGTATTATGGATTGTATAATTCCATTGAAAACCAGAAAATGTTTGTGAATCCAATACTCCCGTTTTCTTGTCCTTTGTATTAAGGAAATAATCTTGAGGGTGCTGAAGTACGATAAGGCGATCAAAATCTCAGGGGGGGCCACACCCCCCCCCTGCCAGCGCCCATGTCGAATTCCCTGAAAAAGGCTCAAAATCGAGCCGAAAGCTAGGAATCAATAGAGATGTATCATTAGGATCCACAATTGAGCTAAAACCTGATAATCGTTTCCTTAATTGTTTCAAACGCAGTTATTTATCTCAATATGCAGATTTTCTGAAAAATCTTAATTTTTTTCACATATTCAAATATGTGCAATTGAGCAATTCAGGTTCAATCAGATACTCAAACTAATTTCTTTCAATATACTTCGAAACATCAGATTGAATTTTAATTTTCATTCATCGCAAAATACTGAAATTTCCAGAAATATCATTAATTTTTTCGGTCATTCCACTGTCAATTGAACAATATCAATTAACTTGAAAATTTTTGACAGTTCTAAAAACCAATCAAATCTTATGATTTTTATCACATGGAACAATTAACCCAATCATGTCAACATTACATCGAAAATTGCATTCAATGCAGTTATCAATCACCACGACAGCACAGTCTCACAACATAATTCCGAACAAAATTGAAAATGTCACGTTTTGGCAATGTTAAAAGTATAAATGCGCTTATCAAGGAAAACATTCCCAGAAATACTTCCTATAGCCACAAATATATTTGGGGAATATTTATGGAATTTTGCTGCGAACGAGCATACGAATTGAATGAACACAGAAGCTTAGAAGAATTGGCGTTGATACTCAAAGATTGGTCGGTCAATATGAGAAAAAAAGACGGGACAGAATTCAAAGAAGCAACGGTGAAAACTATGTGGAATGTTTCGAGCAAACTCCTACAAGAAAAGTATTATAAGGACTACAACATTATGATTGACCCGTTCCAAAGTATAATATTTAAACCAGCCCGAGATGCCCGCGATGCAATCCGAAAAAAATTGCAAGCAAACCCATGTAAACGTAAATCCAGTTTCAGTTTCGTTAAATTTGTCTGAAGTTAACAAAATAATAATGCTATGGGATGAAAATACTCCTGAAGGCCTTATGCGTCAATTTTACCATATTGCTGCAGTCGAATTAGCGCGGAGAGGAGGAGAGGCATTTGCTTGCCTGGTGGATTTTTTTCAAGTCGAAAAAAATAACGATGGCTCTCCAACAAATCGCATTGAATACAATCCAGTATTTAGTAAAACGTGCCAAGGTGGTTCTAAAAGTTGCACAAGTAGTAAATGGTTGGTTTCCAATAGTAAGAGAGAAAGCTGCCCTGTACGTCTTTTTCATAAACTTATATCAAAACGAGGTGAAAATATTACCTCGCCACGACTATTCTTAAAACCAAATAGACATTGGAAAAATCAAAATGACAAATGGTACGATAATGTACCTGTTGGAAGAAATACCATAAATGGATGGACTAAATCTGCTGCCGAAGCAATTGGCTTGAACATAAAGGACAAAAAGATCACAAATCATTCCAATAGATCAACTGCTGTTAGCCAATTGGCAAAAAGTGGTGTGGAAGAACAGCAATTGCTGAAAATTACTGGTCATAGCAATCAAAATTCCATTAAACCATACCTGAATCTCGATCAAGAACACCACAACAAGATCATAAATATTATGCGTGGTAATAGTTCTAATGTAGAGAACAGCAACGAATCTAATGTTACGTTAAATTTTAGTAATTGCACTTTCACTAATTGTACTTTTAATAAATAAATAAATGTTTTGTTGTTCTGAGTTATACAGTTTTTTGTCCAAAAATTTTCTTCCGAATATCCCTCGGACATTGACAAATGCCTCATAATTTTATGACAAATATCTCAAGCTCATTCCTTGGTAACAGCCCTCAGCCTTCGGCTTCGGGCTGTTACCAAGTAATGAGCTTTCGATTGTCATAAAATTATCTCGTCTATTATCAATGTCCTAGGATATTACTACTGAAAATTTTTTGACAGTTCTAAAAACCAATCAAATCTTATGATTTTTTATCACATGGAACAATTAACCCAATCATGTCAACATTACATCGAAAATTGCATTCAATGCAGTTATCAATCACCATGACAGCACAGTCTCACAACATAATTCCGAACAAAATTGAAAATGTCACGTTTTGGCAATGTTAAAAGTATAAATGCGCTTATCAAGGAAAACATTCCCAGAAATACTTCCTATATAGCCACAAATATATTTGGGGAATATTTATGGAATTTTGCTGCGAACGAGCATACGAATTGAATGAACACAGAAGTTAGAAGAATTGGGCGGTCAATATGAGAAAAAAAGACGGGACAGAATTCAAAGAAGCAACGGTGAAAACTATGTGGAATGTTTCGAGCAAACTCCTACAAGAAAAGTATTATAAGGACTACAACATTATGATTGACCTGTTCCAAAGTATAATATTTAAACCAGCCCGAGATGCCCGCGATGCAATCCGAAAAAAATTGCAAGCAAACCCATGTAAACGTAAATCCAGTTCAGTTTCGTTAAATTAGTCTGAAGTTAACAAAATAATAATGCTATGGGATGAAAATACTCCTGAAGGCCTTATGCGTAAATTTTACCATATTGCTGCAGTCGAATTAGCGTGGAGAGGAGGAGAGCCAGTTGCTTGCCTGGTGGATTTTTTTCAAGTCGAAAAAAATAACGATGGCTCTCCAACAAATCGCATTGAATACAATCCAGTATTTAGTAAAACGTGCCAAGGTGGTTCCAAAAGTTGCACAAGTAGTAAATGGTTGGTTTCCAATAGTAAGAGAGAAAGCTGCCCTGTACGTCTTTTTCATAAACTTATATCAAAACGAGGTGAAAATATTACCTCGCCACGACTATTCTTAAAACCAAATAGACATTGGAAAAATCAAAATGACAAATGGTACGATAATGTACCTGTTGGAAGAAATGCCATAAATGGATGGACTAAATCTGCTGCCGAAGCAATTGGCTTGAACATAAAGGACAAAAAGATCACAAATCATTCCAATAGATCAACTGCTGTTAGCCAATTGGCAAAAAGTGGTGTGGAAGAACAGCAATTGCTGAAAATTACTGGTCATAGCAATCAAAATTCCACTAAACCATACCTGAATCTCGATCAAGAACACCACAACAAGATCATAAATATTATGCGTGGTAATAGTTCTAATGTAGAGAACAGCAACGAATGTAATGTTACGTTAAATTTTTGTAATTGCACACTCACTAATTGTACTTTTAATAAATAAATAAATAAATGTTTTGTTGTGCTGAGTTATACAGTTTTTTGTCAAAAAATTTTCTTCCGAATATCCCTCGGACATTGACAAATGCCTCATAATTTTATGACAAATATCTCAAGCTCATTCCTTGGTAACAGCCCTCAGCCTTCGGCTTCGGGTTGTTACCAAGTAATGAGCTTTCGATTGTCATAAAATTATCTCGTCTATTAAAAATGTCCTAGGGATATTACTACTGAAACAAATCTCTATAAGGAATATTTTATGTGATTAGTTCTTTACGAATATTGAGCATATGAATATGTTCTTAAATAGACTTCCGCGGAAAAAATTATATTTTCCTTACAGTTCTAGGTACGTCTTTCAAATTTACATGTTTGCACTCGTAAAGTATCACTGCATCATAAAAATAAAATTCATTAGCCCATTAATAGTTATTTTTGTATCTAGTGCGCGATATGCTACTTTGGTGATCGAGAACTGATTTTTTTTACGAGGCGCAGCCGAGTTAAAAAAATAGTCGAGATCACCAAAGTATTTCGCGCATGAGATGCAAACAAAATTTTTTCTACAAACGCTTAGCTCAATATGAAAAAATAACTATTATGGGGATTTTAATCGTGACAAGACCCTTCTATTACAACTGTGACAAAACTCAAGTTGACAGATGGGAAGTTTTTGGAAAAATTGTCATTGTATATTTAATGATGAACATTGCTTCAATTGATGTAATGAAAGTAGATTTTGCCCTCGATTGCCAAGTATACCCAAATTTCTTAGTTAACATATAAAAAATCCCATATAGTTTACATGCAGTGTGCGAAGTAAGTATTTCGCACACTACTTCGCGCACGGTGTCATAGTAACAAAGGAAAATGAAAAAAAGGGTCACTTCGCATATTCTTGCCAATGCGCGAACCTTGTCATTTTTTGACGTTTGTAGAAAAAATTATTTTGGAAACTGCAATCCATAGATAAATAAATTATTTATCTATGCTACAATCCTTCAAATTATCGAGTTATATCAAAATTCCATTCAATTTCATTCTACCTATCTCCGGCCTACATCCTCGTACGTGACGTCACACGATGCGCATCGGCATACAATTTTAAGTGTATCGTGGTTCAACTATTCTGTATTGCTTTGTTTCATCGATATTAATGTTAGTGAAGTCTATGAAGGAAAATAATCTGATTTATATTTATGTTGTCTGCAAATATTCAATGGTGAATAAAATTTAGTTTGATATAAAAAAAATATTAATATTTGGTTATTTATTTGGTTCGATAAATTCATGATAATTTTGTAAAATTACCTGATATTTTTCTTTTCTTATATTTTCTTCTGCTATTTTTTAAAGACTTCCTCCAGCGCTTATTTCTATTTTTCTTCCGCATGATGAATATCTGAAATATCTAACATAATAATTTTATCACGATCAAAAGAAGAATGAATCAAATCCCCTTAATGAAGTCTCTTGATCTACACGACCAAAAGTTAATCACCATGGGGGTCAGTGGCGCAGCCAGAATTTCCGTTCAGGGGGGGGGGCCCGATGCGAATATTCAGGGAGAAAAAACATAAAAAGAATGTTATTTCTATCTTTCTCTTTCTGGTTGATAAAAAATGTCAAATTCACAATATCTTTTCTGAAATCTGGTGATAATTTATTTTCTAAAATGACTTTTCTATATACAGGGTGTCAAGGAAAAAAGTACAATGCATAGTGCCACGCAATAGAGGGCCATGAAATATGAAAAAAAAAGTTTCCTGAATATATGTCCAGAACTGCTTCCATTAAGAAATACAAGGTGTTGATTTTTTAATTGTTTTTTTTAATAACTTTGGACAAAGAGGTAGGAATTGAACAAAATGTGATATGCGGGGGTTTTGTATGATGCAGAATCCAAATATTTTATTATTTTTCAGATAAATAATAGAGGGCGCACATACAGGATTCTTCCACCTTCAAATCAACCTTAACTTTTATGCCTGACACTGTATGTCATTCTGGCCTAGAAAAACGATTCCTCCGTCTTTTTTCCTTCAAAAAGGTTCACTTTGTTGAAGTCGCTATAGGACCAACGGTTTCCGGTTAAAATGTATCGAAAAGTTATGATGCATGCAAATTATCCAGAAGCGGCAAAGTAACCTACTTACAATAACAACCATTGTTGAAAGCAGTTTAAAAAACAGCAAGGAATTAAATCAGATTCTTAATCAAGAACACGAAATAATGAAAAGGACAGGCAAAAGTAGGAGGAATCATTCATTAATAATCTAAATACTAATAGAATATATGGATTCTGCATCATATAAAATCCCCGCATATCACATTTCAAAAATCACTAGTTTTTTTAGTTTTTCGTAAATATTTCAAAAACTAAGCGGTTTATCCTAAACATTGTTATATACAAAAATGTTCTACGTTAAATTTTAAATAAGAATGGTCCTTTTCATAATCACTCTAAATTGTACGGTTCAAGAGTTACAGACGGTGTAAATGTTAACTTTTCGTAATTTTGATAATTTTTTGAAAAAATAAGCTTCGTAAAAGAATGTTGCTATTTCAGTGGCCGGTGGTATGTTAGTGATAAGCCCTTGAAGGAATGACAACCTCACCACCTTATCAAGGGGCACTCTTTTTAAGGGAAAAGAGGCTTCCACAGGCCTAGGCCATATAAACCTGTGGTACGGAGAAACCCACCCTGAACTTTCTACGAACATTGCAACATACATTCACTTCTTAAGCATAAATACCTTTCAAATTTGGAATGTTCAATGTCTTTATTAACTTCACTCATCCTCCAGCACATTATCCTCCTCCTCTAGCTCGTCGTCTAAGATGTTATTATTGTCCATGTTATCACATGCTTGGCCTGAGCAATTGCTGCATATGCTAGTGCAGTTTAGACCACTCCTTCTGCATTCACAATTACGAACGCATTCATCTTTGCAAGTACACATTATAAGAGACAGTAATTCCTGGGGGGCTGCAGGACGGACGTGGTGTAATTGGTGTCAGGTGGTCGCCAATCTTCTTCCAACCCCACTCGAGTGGATCCTTATCTTCATTCAGCCTATAAGATGGAAAAAATTGCACCTTATAGGAAAGTTCAAGCCAACACCGTTCTTCGTGAAAAACTTGGTCTTCAACAACCCCAAAGCCGACCCCAGTGCAGTGGCTGATGCAGGAAATTACTTCCTACTTGCAATGTTTGGAGCCAAGAACACTGAAGATCTAGATTGTCTCCGCTACCAGTCCTACTTGAAAACGATTGCAAAGCAGCCTATACATTACATGCATTACTGAAGTTGGATGCACTACCCCCCACTTCAAGACCTACCACCAGGTACAACAGTGGCTGAATGAAGATAAGGATCCACTCGAGTGGGGTTGGAAGAAGATTGGCGATCACCTGACACCAATTACAACAGCACGTCCTGCAGCCCCCAGGAATTACTGTCTCTTATAATGTGTACTTGCAAAGATGAATGCGTTCGTAATTGTGAATGCAGAAGGAGTGGTCTAAACTGCACTAGCATATGCAGCAATTGCTCAGGCCAAGCATGTGATAACATGGACAATAATAACATCTTAGACGACGAGCTAGAGGAGGAAGATAATGTGCTGGAGGGTGAGTGAAGTTAATAAAGACATTGAACATTCCAAATTTGAAAGATATTTATGCTTAAGAAGTGAATTTATGTTGCAATGTTCGTAGAAAGTTCAGCGTGGGTTTCTCCGTACCACAGGTTTATATGGCCTAGGCCTGTGGAAGCCTCATTTCCCTTAAAAAAGAGTGCCCCTTGATAAGGTGGTGAGGTTGTCGTTCCTTTAAGGGCTTATCACTAACATACCACCGGCCACTGAAATAGCAACATTCTTTTACGAAGCTTATTTTTTTTAAAAATTATCAAAATTACGAAAAAGTTAACATTTACACCGTCTGTAACTCTTGAACCGTACAATTTAGAGTGATTATGAAAAGGGCCATTCTTATTTAAAATTTAACGTAGAACATTTTTGTATATAACAATGTTTAGGATAAACCGCTTAGTTTTTGAAATATTTACGAAAAACTAAAAAAACTAGTGATTTTTCAAATTCCCCCCCCCTCTTCAACCCCAAACCCGACGCTCAAAATGGTGTAACTTTTTACCAAACAATAAGAGGGTTATATAGAACAATTTGGAGTTAGAATAAAACTTTTACTTTGGATGTCAAGGTTAGGCCTTTTTTTAGGTTAATAACACCGTACTATTACCTCTTTGTCCAATGTCCAAACTTATTCAAGAAAAAACCAAATAGAAAAAAAATAAACTTTAATACCCTGTATTTCTTGAAGAAAGCAGCTTCGGACATATATTCATGGGCCCTTTTTTCATATTTTATGGCCTTCTATCCCCAACACTATGCATGGTACTTTCCTCCTTGTCACCCTGTATATGTGTGCCTAGTCTCATTTTCAAAAGGTTAATCTTTATGTTTTTGCTGGAAAGCAGAATGAAAGCAGAATCAATTAGGTTCTGAAAACTGACTGTATTCTGAATATCATTCAGCTATTTTAAATAGAATATTGAAGATGTGCTTGAATTCAACTGTATCTACTGAGATACAGGTAGAGAAGTTTACATGCAGAAAAATTTCGGGGTGGGGGGGTGGACCCTTCTGACCCCCCCTGGCTGCGCCACTGATGGGGGTAATTATTTAGAACTCAAAAAATATCGCTGGAGATGTGAGAAAATTGTACTCACAAAGTTTGGGTCTCAGATTACGAAAATAATAACGAGAACTCTGCAATCATTAGTTTTGAAAAAAAATCCAAAGTTTCAGTCAGGTAGGTGAGGTTATATATAGTTCTAGCCATTTTTCTTTATTTTCTCTATCAATATCCTGTAAAATAAAGCCTTCATTTGGTCGAAATCGACGATTTTATTCATTGTTTACATTCGTTACGGCAACCATTGCCTTCGGCTGTCAACCGTCGCGGATTGTGCAACGTTGCCATATTTCAAAAATTCAGGTTAACTAGTTTGGATATTGTTTCGAGAATGTGTTATCAATTGAAATGATTCATATCGAACCCCTTTTTGTGAAGCACTCGGCAAGAATGAATTTGCTATATAAACCCTAGGGAAAATATTTCAATTTGAGCCCCGGAAAATTAATATTTCCAGAGAAAATTGCAAAAGAATATCTATTAATCTATTGAGGCTAGTTTGGAAGGAATTAAATAAAATAGCTTGAGTTAGGTTACATTAGGTTTGGTTAGCTAAGATAGAAACAGTGCCAAGTATCAATAAGAGTGGGAATCACTCAAAAACACTTATTTTCCAAAAAAAAGCTCGTATTAAGAGAAATGACACTTGAATTATTCCATTCAGGTAATTATTTAGAATTAAAATAATCGTGTTGGCGATGTGAAAAAAATTGTACTCACTGAGTTGGTCCCAGATTACGAAAACGATAACGAGAAGTCTGCAATCTTTTTAGTTTAAAAAAAATTCCGAAGTTTCAGTCAAGTAGGTGAGGTTCAAGGGCGTAGCCAGGGGGGGTTTTGGGGGTTCAAACCCCCCCCCCCCCCCCCGAAATCTTTCAGAGTTATTTTTTTATTTAATACTTACTACAGAAAGCGACCCTCATAATTCCCGGCACCTACGCCCTTGGTGAGGTTATACATAGTTCTGGCCATTTTTTTTATTTTCACTATCAATACTGAAGGCTTTATTTTGCAGAATACTCTAAGAAATTGATAAATAAAGCATTTCCAACGAATATTGATTGAGAAAATAGAGGAAAATTGGCAAGAACTATGTATAACCTCACATACCTGACTGAAACTTTGGATTTTTTTTAAACTATAAGGATTGCAGACTTCTCTTTATTATTTTCGTAATCTGGGACCCAAACTTAATGAGTACAATTTTTTTCAGATCTCCAACACTATTCTTAGTTCTAAATAATTACCAAAAACTTCTTTCGTTGATCTGAGTAAATATTCATCTGAAATTGAAATAAATGAAACATGAGATTGTTACCTTGAGTTCTTTCTGTTTTTGGACGTTTTTTCTTTCCTTTCTTTATCGTCCACTTTGGTCCTGTTTTTTTATTTTTAGTTTTTTTTGGTTCGATTGAATCTGCAAATATATTTCTATTAAATAATTTTATTTGAATAAAATTATGTCATTTTGACATAAGTTTGTCACGCGTTTTTATCATTATTCCGAAATTAAATTCGATATTTAGGATGAAATACCACTATTTGAATCTATGGGAGATGATTACCCTTCAGTAGGGTCCTGTAGCGGTCTTAGAAGAACATAAGATTCGAAAATCATCACTTGGAACGCCAGACCTGGTTCAAAACACCCTCCTGGCCCAAGAGCAAGAATTACGTATTTTGTATCTGAATATTGAAGGTATACCTTCGAAGGTAAATGTTAAGGAAACGGAGCGCACACATAGCGAATGTATTTTAGTGAAAAAGAGTATTTACCCATTAAATGTTGGTCCTAGATCACGAATCCGTTATTGAAAACTGATTTTTCCTTCTAATTTCTTGAAAAAAAAATTCTCAAATTTAGATCACTCAACCTCACTAACTTCTTTATTCCACTTATTTTGAACCTTTTTTGATACTATATTGACGTCAAATCCAATTTTTGAATAAACACAACAATTTCACAACTTACAACTCCACAAATCAGTCAAAATTCAAGAATTTTCTTATTTTTTACGTTTCACATTTGTACGCTAAATAATGCTGCCATCACAGACAAATAATTCATAGTTTATTTATCTATGGCTACCATAGTAACAGAAAATGCTAGACATGCGATGTTGCCGATACCAGGTGACACAGAACAAAAATAACGCAATATTCGAACAGATGTTTTCTGTGGATTAAAGTCAAAGATTATACGATCACAGATGATATAATATATTTTCTATGATTATATTTTTTATTTTCCATTGTTTTCCTGCTTTTGTTTAATAAAAAGCGTATATACTCCGTTCACGAAAGGTTGAGCACATAGTAGGCGTTTCTTTATTTATCTGAAGTTGGCAGTATTTGCTGTCATAACGTAAAATAAATTCAATGTTGCCGAATGTAGCCGGCCTCGTCCGATGAGCTTGCGAGTTATCTATGCAATATTGACAACATTGCGTATCAATCTGACAAGAAAATAAACATCATAACCTAAAATTTTAATATACACAGTGGAATATGTCAAATTATCATGGCCAACCGACGGCTCAACCTTTCGTGAACGGACTATAGTTCATATTTGATATTGTCATCTCATATATCAGAAAATCTTTGATATCCACCAAAAATGGTTTGCAACGAATGTAAGTTGTCTTTAACTGAATTTTTGGGTATGAATGGTGATAGATTGGATGAGTTTCTGAGTGAGCATGGAGTGTTTGGCTTTTCCCGAGAATTGGTCTGTCCAAAATGCAACAATCCATGCATATTTTATGAAGATAGAATGAGATTTATGTGTAATCGTTCAAGTTTGGTATCCAGAAATGGTAGGAATGTTAGAATCAGATGTCGTTATTCACATTGTTTAAAAAAAACACTTTCTTTTCAAAAAGCAAAAAATCAATTCATGAAATATGCAGGTTTGTTGCATTTTAGTTAGTTAACATGAAGCAAGAGTTTCTAGAACGTGAATTAGCATGGTCCAGGCCGACTGTAGTTGACTGGACGAGTTTTTGTAGAGAAGTTTGCTTCGTCATTATTCATGACAATTCCAGACCACTAGGTGGAGTGGGAAAGATTGTCGAAATTGACGAAGCTAAATTTGGCAAGAGGAAGTACAATAGGGGGAGAATTATTGAGGGTCAATGGCTTTTCGCTGGGATTGAACGAGAATCAAAAGAAATATTTATGGTTCCGGTTGCTGATCGGAGCCAGAATACTCTATTGGAACTCGTAAGACAGTGGATCCTTCCAGGCACCACTGTGATGTCAGATTGTTGGAGAGCTTATAATTGTTTAGACAATGAAGGTTTCCAACATCTAACTGTCAATCACAGTGTTAATTTCGTTGATCCTGATACTGGGGCTCACACCCAAAATGTGGAGCGGCTGTGGAGGGATATAAGAAATGATATTCCTAGGTTGGTAGACGAGAAGAACATTTTGTCTACTACCTTGCGCAATACTATTTCCATAGAAAATTCCCAAATCATACTGAAAGATTCCACCAATTTTTCATGTATATCGGGGAAGTCTATCCCCCCTCGGACGCTACAGGTGGTGGGGATGAAAACCAGTAGATTCACCCTATTAAAATTTTTCAAAATTTATTTTCCAAAATTTATAGTCATTTTTCATTAAATTCATTTTCAGATTAAATATAATAATTAAATTTTTTATAGCTATTATTACAACTAGGGAAATATGAATATATTTCCCGAGGTTGTCCTAGTTACATCCCGAGGGCGAAGCCCGAGGGATGTATAGACAACCGTGGGAAATGTATTCATATTTCCCGTGTTGTAATCAATAGTTTTTTCTGATCGAAACAATATCGTTCTTAAAATGGAAAAATTAATATTATATTGTAAATTTTTGATTTAATTGGATTTTTTAACGTTGCTATGGGCCGTGATTGTGAGAATCATGGTTGTCTGTTTTATTTTGACGTCTTGTCAAAAATAAAATTATTGAAATAATGTCGAACTACGTCGAAACTCAAACGGCGAAAGCCCGTGAATTTTTGATACCGGCCAAATCTAAAGCTGTCTATAGTAATGAGTATGAAGGCTTTCGGGAGTGGAAAAGAAAAAGTTTGGTGGACGGTGTCAGCCAAAATATTTTGCTAGCATATTTTGAAGATTTGGTATGATACTCTGATTCTTGTTATTTTCAATGTATGATTAATTCATTCCATCTCTAGTTGCAGGAATATTCATCAAACACGTTATGGCCAAAATTATCTATTTTAAGATCCATGCTACATTTGAAAGAAAAAACGAATTTCAAATTATTCGATGAAATGGAAGTATTTGTTAAGAACAAGATTAAAGGACACGTTCCCAAAAAATCAGCAGTGTTGTCCAGAGAGCAGATCAAGAAATTTTTGATAGAAGCTCCAAATGACTTTTTTCTGATGTATAAGGTTGCATATTATACGATTTTTAGTAAAATGTTACTTGACGTTTCATATTTCCCTTGGGATAATAAGACTTGACGTTTCATATTTCCCTTGGGAAATATGAGTGTGTTATGACATATGGTAACTAAGGCGATAAGACTCAATATTGATTCGATCAGAAAAAAAATTCATTTTCCAAATTCATAATCATTATCTGTTAAATTCATTATTACCTAGATTCAGTATATTTAAATTCTCAAAATTAATTTCCAAATTTGTGTTAATTTCTCGTTCTAGTCACTCTTGTGTGATGTTTTTCCAATTTAATCCCTATTATGGTATTCGTTTTGAAGAGTTTCGAGCTCCTGAGCTGTTCCAGCGCTTGTGCGCAGCCAATGGCAAGCCGTATCTCGAGCTTTTGAGTTACTCAGGAGCACGAAATACTTCAAAACGAATAGGCTATATACCTGAATGAATGCTTTAAACCTTTCACCTTACCTAACCTAAACCATATACTTATATGGTTAGGTTTCATTCCCATCCCTGAATGTTCCTTTATTCCCCAATCCTTTCCTGGCAAAGGTGGCCCACTCCTCCCCGTGGTCTTTGCTGGATAGCTTTTCTAACATCTCATTTAAACCTAACCTAACCGACTAAGGCTGGGTTAGCTAAGTTAGCGTTAAGTACTACTTGCTTGATCATCACATCAATAACAATTTGAATGCAGTTCATTAAAAAATGATATAGTTTTCTAAATAACCTAGTATGATGAATGTTGGAAATTGTAAACTGAGTTGGGCCTATAGAATTATAATTCTGTATTTTTATACACATAACTATTTAAATATCTGAAAATTTCATTTATACTCTGTTTTCAAGTTCAAGGTCCGACAAATCAGATGATACCTGTCTACTTTTGCAGTGGTTATAGCGTTTTCCATTGGAAGAACTGGTGCGCAACAAAATTGCCCCATTGAAAATTTTTTTTTCAATGATACAAAGAACGATGAAATGCCCATAAAAAATTAAATATTTAAAGAGATAGTGTTTAATTTTGTTTATTACTATAACTCATCATCAGTATGATGACTAATCGCTAAGGTAACATTACAGGATGAATATCTGGTTTCCTGCTTATCAGTAACTGATTTTCATAATATTTGGCATATTGTTTCGTTATGATTTTTTGATGTCACATTTAAGATTTTATGGTAAATATCTAGTTTACCGCCCTGTTATCGGTTTTCAAAATAGGAAAAGTGCAAAGTATTTATAAGAATGGAAATCAACCAAAAACATTCAATTTAATTAAAAAAAAATCAGGTTAACTTATTTTATTTTTATCTTCTCATATCTTTTTGTCATCAGATTTCTAATTATCGGGATGTATCAAATTTTATATAAGCATCAGCAGATTATTTCAAACCAATTCAAAATTATTAATATTTATTAGTAATTTTTCTCTGATGAATTTCCTTCGAAAGATTTAACAATATCATTTGTACTTTCAACATTACGTTAATGCTATTTATTAGCTACTCGATAAGATTCAGTTCAACAAATAATAAGAAAAATGTGCAATTTTTCACTCAACAATTATTTCTAATCGGAAAGTTCAAATTACCTATCATTAGAAAGTAATGTATTGTAGATTGGCAATAGAGTCAAGAATTGAAACATTCTCTAAATTGACATTCGTGACTTTCAACATTGCATTTAAAATCAAGCATTCAGAGAAGTCTAGAAATCAACTCTTTTCTTAATATGACATATTTTAAAAATTGATCGAATAAACTATTATATTGATTCTTAATTAATTATTTATTCATCTCAATACAATCAAATGATAAAATTTATATTAATGACAATGTACGTTCTTTCATTTTTCAAAATTTTAACATACAAGTTCTTTAAGAAGAATACATTCTTCTTTCTCAATTGCATTCCTTCCTTCAATAAAATATTTTTTCTTTTCACAAATCTTTTCCAGTTTCATAATTATGATGTTTTATTTCATTATACATTAGACTCTTGATAATTTGACACTCGATAAATTGAATCTCTCGATTATTTAAAGTTCTTTCCAGGTCCCTTGAATAACTCTTGATAATTTGAAAATATCAATATATTCTGACCCCCTCGATAATTTGAATTTGTAGCTATGGTATTTTGGTCAATAACAATTTTTAATTTGAAGTCAAATTACCCAAACACTCTATAATTTGAAGTCCACACTCTTCTTTGATCCTTTTCATACTATAACCGACTTGTCTTAATTGAGCCATCACAGTCGTCCACTGTTATGAATTATCTTCCACAAGACTCAGAATGGAGCCTCCTACCATACTGTGAAGAGTTAACATTTGAGGATTATGTTCAATTTGATGAAGATGTCCACGGCATCTTAGTCCTTCTCTTAACACTACGCTCCTACGCCCTCAGGGCAGAAACAAACAATGATTTCTTCTCAGCTCTTAACATTATGAAAAATACCCTGGACTCGATAGCAATTTACGAACTACTTTTCGAAATGAAATACTTATGTTATCATATACGTACACATAAAGATCATCTATGAAGAATGAAATACATAATTACATATCCAAAATCATTAGTATGTAACTCAAACTCTTGTTTATTTGAATTTCACCTTACTCCCTCTTGTTTATTTGAACTATTTTTATTTTGAACTCTTGGTAATTTGAAAATTTTCGTTGGTCCCATGAGTTTCAAATTATCGATAGTCGACTGTACAAGTTTGGAAATTCATACCTAAAACAAATACAATGCATCAGACAGAGAATTCATCCGTCCAGTTGCAAAGATGAATAGTCGAAACAATAACATGCTGTAACATAATGAATTCTGTTGTTTTATTGCAATAAGCTATTCTTGTCTCTCTCTTATCGTTGGGAGAAGAATAATTCATTTAGTATGGTAGGCAACAGTAAATAATGAATCAAGTATTACTGGCAGCCTGACAAATTAAATAATTCTATACCTGTACAGCAGGTTTCCTACCATACTGTTATAAGAGAGAGACAAGACTTGGTTATTACAATAAGTCAACGGAATTAATTCAGTTGCAGCATGTTATTATCTCGACTATTCATCTGTGCAACTAAACGGAAAAATTCTATGTCTTATGCATTGTATATCGTAAGTTTTAGGTGTGAATTTCCAAATCTGTATATCAAACATTAGTGACCAGACTATTTTTTCTTTTTTGTTCTTTTACCGTTCAATTTGAATGAAATCATAGGGGTTTAAATATTTAAATATGAGTTTTAGTGGAGAGAGAGTCCTATGTAATATGCACTTGCTGAGGAATTTGTATTGAATCACTATCTAACAGCAACTCTTGTTGTATTTTTTTTTCTTATCATAAATTTCCTGCATTTCTCCAACAGAAATTGAAACATCTTCTCCGTCAACCATTAAAATTATTATGATATACATATATTGTGTAATTTCGTTCGAATAAATTCCAATATCATCACAATTATTGGGAAATATGGACATACTCAAATAGTCCTTTATTTCATAATTACTTAATTGCCATAAAATCTTTAAATTTTTGATTCTCGTCTCCAAAACATTGTCGTCTAAAACTGAAAAAGAATAAATGAGTGAAATATTCAAAAGACTTTAATCCAATAAATCAATATAGGTTTGTTAATGAAATACTAACCTATATTTGCACCAATTTCAAATAATATTTAAAGCTTCAAATTCTTTCAATTTCGATTACAAACATTTCATTCATCAAATCTTTGCAAACACTGCTGGACATTGAAAAATATCTGAGACTTAAATTCATAAAAATTATCGGTTCTAATAATAATAATAGGTTTGTTTTGGTTACGCTTCAGAACTGATCCAGGACGGTTCGCGAGTGCGCACATTCCGAATTTGTGTTCAAAATTCGCAACGGCGCATGTAGGAACCGTCCTGAACAGTTCTGAACTCGGAACCAAAACAAACCTGTTATGTTTTGTTATGTTATGGCAAATGACAGAATTGCAACCACAGAATTAAAATAAAAATTTACAGTTGAACTCTTTATTTTCTAAATTGGGATTCAAAAATAATAATTTTTAATCATTTCAAAAACAAGAATAAGCAGCAATGTATGTTCAAAATTATATTGAAATTGATTCTGAATTGTATGTTCGAATGAACATATCAATAGCGATTCTATTATTCCAGGAATATACGATAAATTTTATGAACCGGCAACAGCGTAAAAATCAACAAGACATAGAAAAATTATGTTTCCGCCATTTTCAAAAGCAATAAATAAAAAGTCAAGAAATTCATATAATTTAGTCAATTTGTGGAGTTTGAATTGTGAAATGGCTTTATTTGATTGAAAAATTGATTTTAGCATCGATAAAAAGTGCAACAGAACAGTACTAAATAAGAGAAATAATCAAGTTGATGAGGTTAAGTAGTCAAACTTTAAATTTTTTTTCCTGAAAAAACTAGAAGAAAGAATGAGTTTTTAAAGAGGATTTCCAATTTTGAACTAAAATTCAGTGAGTACATATTTTTTTTGATAAAAATACATGCACTATATGTGCGCTCCGTTTCCTTAACATTTACATTACATTTTGATTAAGGTGAAGTGCTCCTGCGAAAATCTTTGCACTTATTTGTCAGGAGCTAATTGGTCTTGAAAAAAATTGTTGCCTAACAGTAAAACTGAAAAATGAAACAAATTAAAAGGATATTGTAACGTTTCGGTGGCTATATCAGACACCTTCTTCGGACAAACTCTTAAATTCTTCAGAATTGTGTATTTTCTCATTTGTAATTTGATTGACATTGATAGTTGTCAATCTGTAGAGATGTTGATTTATTTTATTTTGAAATTTCCTGATGTCACTTCCTTCTTCAATAAATCAATCCAAATACGATCATAGACTTATGTCTATGAATACGATCTATTCCAACAGAACAATTGGCCAAATTATTTACTTCATCTAACAAAATACATGTAGATTCCTTAATTTTCCTTTTATAATTATCAGGTTCCGTCATGAGGATCTTTGTGTGGTTCCAGTTCATCATATGATCTCCGTTACAATATCCTTTTAATTTGTTTCATTTTTCAGTTTTACTGTTAGGCAACAATTTTTTTCAAGACCAATTTGCTCCGACAAATAAGTGCAAAGATTTTCGCAGGAGCACTTCACCTTAATCAAACATTTTTTAATAATTTATGTTTCAGAGACTGGGAGTAAAAACCTATAAAGTTTCTGTAATATATTAAATGGAAAAACGTTTTTACTCTTACACTTTATTTAATCGCTCTCAATTTACAACTGCGAATTCTGCACATCTTGTTGCGCACATCTTTAATTTCAATACCTATATTACATCTTTCCACCCCTTAATTCAAATTAATACAATAATGAACTATTAACAATACTATTGCCATCCTACAATCTAAGTAACAGGGTAACAAAAACTAAGAAGCTTGATAGCGTTCAGGTGGCTTAATCGCACGCTTAGGTCTAGTTTGTACCTCAGTTTGTACAGTTTCATTAGTAGCAGTTGTATCGATATTGTGTGGGGTCACTGTGTCAGCAACGGTTATTTTATTTGGACAACTTATATCTGGCAGGGTTCTTTTTAATTGATTTGCATGTCTTCTCCATTTTTTTCTAACTCTGGAATATATACAAGAAAAGTTACTCTACCAATTATCTTTTCAATGATGCCATTAATCCAGGTTGGCTTATTTTGATCGCGATAATCCTTTGCTAAAACAGTATCCCCAACTAAAAATTGGACATGGTTGTTACCTTTAAAATATTTCTTCTGTCTATCTTGAGCCTCTTCAACTCTATTTTGCAATACACTAGACGGTTTATACAATATTGCCTCAAACCTTGTCCTTATATTACGACCAAACATAATTTTTGCTGGAGCTTCTCCAGTCGTACAGTGTTTTGTAGTGCGATAGTCTAACAGGAATCTGCAGAGAACTGTATTCGTGTCCACAGAGTGTTTTTCTACAAAAGCTTTTTGCAAAGATGTTTTTATCAACTTAACAGAATTTTCGGCAGCACCATTAGACTGTGGATGGAATGGGGGTATCGTTCTGTGTGAAATATGATTGTTGGTTAGGAACAATTCGAAATCAGAAGATTTGAAATATGAGGCATTATCCGAAACTAAGGTAATTGGTAAACCGAACCTTGCAAAAATTTGTCTCAAAATTTTATTGTTACAACCGAGCTAGTAGACGTAGTCTCACAAACCTCGAGCCATTTCGAATGAGAGTCGAGTATGATTAAATAATATTTTCCTGCGATTGGTCCAATAGTCAATATGCAATCTCTCCCACACTTCCTTCGGCCAAGACCAAATGGACAATGGAACATTATTGGGAAATATGGACATACTCAAATAGTCCTTTATTTCATAATTACTTAATTGGGTAAATATTAAGTTACTAGTGACCAGCAGATATCGACCAGATTTTGGTGTCATTGTATTCATTGAGTCTTCCTGAACAACATTAGTGAAACCAACAAGTGGCGGTCTGTCTTAGTTTAGAAGATATGGGCCCCCAAAGTTCCAAAAATGTACCATCTTCACGTCACTATTTCCACTATAAAAACACAAAAACACTGCCCCGATTTGGTCTATAAATCACCCTCGAACATTCACATAACGATTCGAATAGTTTCATTTCAGGTAAATTCAATAATTAACGCAAAAACATCGAAATTCTAGACGTACCACGTAACCACACTTTCTACGGAAAGCGCGCCGTTCTTCACAGTTCTTCAAGGTAAGTTTGGCACCGCCGCATATCAGTTCTTTCGGGAGTGACATATGAACAGCTGTTTTAGAATCAGCTGATCGGAAACTGTTTCGGTTTGAATCTAGAATAGGTTCATATAATATAATGTCATATTCTGTGCGTACATTACCATTATTCATAATTAATATCTGATTGAATTTTATTTCAACTATTATAAGGATATGATATAATACCTCAGATCAATAAAATACTATTTTGTTTATCTGAGTATAATATCAATAGCTATTAGTATGTGTCTGACTGCATATTTTTAGGAGTTTCTAATTGTTTAGACATATTCGTATAACACCTTTCAAGATTATTTAGGGGTTTTATGAATAATAATTGTAGGCTATGAATTATTTATCGAAGTCTGAATGATTTATGTTGATATTGCAGTTGTCAATCTGTTAAAATGTAAATTTCGATTTTAATCTTAACACACTTAAATATTATATAACTAACTACCTAAATTGAATTTAATATCTCAGAAAACTGGAAGCTTCAGGCAAGTGAAAGTTTTGGGTTATGTTCTTTCATTTATCACAAAATAGTGAAATGGCAGAAAAATAAAGCAATGAAAGGTATATATAGTAGAGCAATCAATGAAAAACCAAAATTGGGTGTGACCACTTAAACCGCTGACCATCGACTGATTGATAGAATAGAAATAGAAGGTTAGGGGTTGCCGATGGCGCGCTTTTCCAAGAATTATATTAACCTAAATTAAAATTAAAAATCCTTTATAAAGTATGCAGATAGCGACATACCCAGATCGCAATTGCCATGTACGAAATGAAGATCAACCAAATATGTATAAGTAATCATAAAATAAAATATCGATATCCTGGTTTTCAGTTTCCAATCAGCTGTTTCAATTATCGCGCTAAGAAACGTAATTCCCGCCATCATTTTATATGACATTTGGCAAATCGTGCGCACAGATAAACAAACCCCAAGTCTTTGACAATGCGGCGGTGCCAAACTTCCCTTGAAGAACTGTGAAGAACGGCGCGCTTTCCGTAGAAAGTGTGGTTACGTGGTACGTCTAGAATTTCGATGTTTTTGCGTTAATTATTGAATTTACCTGAAATAAAACTATTCGAATCGTTATGTGAATGTTCGAGGGTGATTTATAGAACAAATCGAAGTAGTGTTTTTGTGTGTTTTATAGTGAAAAAAGTGACGTGAAGATGGAACATTTTTGGAACTTTGGGGGCCCATATCTTCTAAACTAAGACAGACCGCCACCTGTTGGTTTTCACTAATGTTGTTCAGGAAGACTCAATGAATACAATGACACCAAAATCTGGTCAATATCTGCTGGTCACTAATAACTTAATATTTCCCTTAATTGCCATAAAATCTTTAAATTTTTGATTCTCGTCTCCAAAACATTGTCGTCTAAAACTGAAAAAGAATAAATGAGTGAAATATTCAAAAGACTTTAATCCAATAAATCAATATAGGTTTGTTAATGAATACTAACCTATATTTGCACCAATTTCAAATAATATTTAAAGCTTCAAATTCTTTCAATTTCGATTACAAACATTTCATTCATCAAATCTTTGCAAACACTGCTGGACATTGAAAAATATCTGAGACTTAAGACGCGTTCGGCAATTACATCCCAGATCGGACGGATTTTTTGTCACGTGACTGCAGATATGTCTGACAAATCTGGAATTGTCGAACGATCTAGAGCTAAAAGATTGACAACTGACAAATCGACGTCTTAAGATTGTTTTGGTTTTTGTTTACAACTACAAACCACATTTTCCAAGCTTTTCCTGGACGGTTTGAAATGAAAAAATCATTTTGCAGATAATAGTTATTGATATTTAATGTATTTATCTATAATTATTGTGCTATCAAATTCGAATTCCAGATCTGTTGTGATAGAAAATAAAATTATTTCGAAAGAGAGAAATTCACAGTTTGTAAACTGAATTTGATAGAAATGTCAGGATTTCAAGAAGATCTAGGGATAGCATTAATAACAGAACATAATAAAACATACTTTTAACAAAATAAGTTATTTTTATTGCAATTTTGTCACAATCTTACATAGGAACTACAAGTTTCCTAATACATATGTATTTCAAAACAATTTGAAAATTACATCACTTCTTCATTCTTCAATCTATTTCGTATACACTTATTTTACATTCGGTTCCGGTGCTATTTCTGACATTTTTGTAAATGTAAAGCACAATTCACACAAAGATAAACCAAGACATTATGGACACATAGTCTTTTTTGAGAATATAAGTCTTTCCAATCAATCTCACTCAATAAGTACAACCACTGTGATGTATTTTTCACACTTTGACCGAACGTATAATCTTCGAGTAAATTCATCCTCACTTACGCAGATTTTGTATATTTTTGTTGCTCTTCTTTTCGCAAATCCATTTCAAAATCGGCCAGCAATAAATACAGAACATACAGCAATCCAATAGTTAGAATCCGTAGCGAAGAAATCAAAACTAGGTACTAATAAGTAGATTATCTTGTTGTTGTTGTTTATAACACAAGTAACACCTAACCTCACATTAACAGATTAATCTTTCTCCTCCGTCTTTCGAGGCCGAGCAAAAAGATTTCATCCGGACGGTCCAGATGTCTATTACCGAACGAAACAGATTTACCTCCCCTACATCCCAGTCGCAATTACCGAACGATTCAGAGCAATCCGACACGTCCGATGTAATTGCCGAACGCAGTGTATAATTCATAAAAATTATCGGTTCTAAGACGCGTTCGGCAATTACATCCCAGATCGGACGGATTTTTTGTGACGTGACTGCAGATATGTCTGACAAATCTGGAATTGTCGAACGATCTAGAGCTAAAAGATTGACAACTGACAAATCGACGTCTTAGGATTGTTTTGGTATTTGTTTACAACTACAAACCACATTTTCCAAGCTTTTCCTGGACGGTTTAAATGAAAAAATCATTTTGCAGATGTTAGTTATTGATATTTAATGTATTTATCTATAATTATTGTGCTATCAAATTCGAATTCCAGATCTGTTGTGAAAATAAAATTAGGTATTTCGAAAGAGAGAAATTCACAGTTTGTGAATTGGATTTGATAGAAATGTCAGGATTTCAAGAAGATCCAGGGATAGCATTAATAACAGAACATAATAAAACATACTTTTAGCTAAATTAAATAAGTTATTTTTATTGCAATTTCGTCCTAATCTTAGATAGGAACTACAAGTTTCTTAATACATATGTATTTCAAATCAATATAAAAATTACATCACTTCTTCAAGATTATCTATTCTCTATACACTCATTTCCTTTGTCTAATAAATCGAGTAAATTCATCCTCACTTACGCAGATTTTGTATATTTTTTGTTGCTCTTCTTCTCGCAAATCCATTTCAAAATCGGCCAGCAATAAATACAGAACATACAGCAATCCGTAGCGAACAATAAAAACTAGGTAGATTATCTTGTTGTTGTTGTTTATAACACAAGTAACACCTAACCTCACATTAACAGATTAATCTTTCTCCTCCGTCTCTCGAGGCGAGCGAATAGATTTCATCCGGACGGTCCAGATGTCAATTACCGAACGAAACAGATTTACCTCCCTACATCCAGACGCAATTACCGAACGATTTCGAGCAATCCGACACGTCCGATGTAATTGCCGAACGCAGTATATGTTAGTAATAATAGGTTGTTTTGGTTACGCTTCAGAACTGATCCAGGACGGTTCGCGAGTGCGCACATTCCGAATTTGTGTTCAAATTCGCAACGGCGCATGTAGGAACCGTCCTGAACAGTTCTGAACTCGAACCAAAACAAACCTGTTATGTTTTGTTATGTTATGGCAATGACAGAATTGCAACCACAGAATTAAAATAAAAATTTACAGTTGAACTCTTTATTTTCTAAATTGGGATTCAAAAATAATAATTTTTAATCATTTCAAAAACAAGAATAAGCAGCAATGTATGTTCAAAATTATATTGAAATTGATTCTGAATTGTATGTTCGAATGAACATATCAATAGCGATTCTATTATTCCAGGAATATACGATAAATTTTATGAACCGGCAACAGCGTAAAAATCAACAAGACATAGAAAAATTATGTTTCCGCCATTTTCAAAAGCAATAAATAAAAAGTCAAGAAATTCATATAATTTAGTCAATTTGTGGAGTTTTGAATTGTGAAATGGCTTTATTTGATTGAAAAATTGATTTTAGCATCGATAAAAGTGCAACAGAACAGTACTAAATAAGAGAAATAATCAAGTTGATGAGGTTAAGTAGTCAAACTTTAAATTTTTTTTCCTGAAAAAACTAGAAGAAAGAATGAGTTTTTAAAGAGGATTTCCAATTTTGAACTAAAATTCAGTGAGTACATATTTTTTTTGATAAAAATACATGCACTATATGTGCGCTCCGTTTCCTTAACATTTACATTACATTTTGATTAGGTGAAGTGCTCCTGCGAAAATCTTTGCACTTATTTGTCAGGAGCTAATTGGTCTTGAAAAAATTGTTGCCTAACAGTAAAACTGAAAAATGAAACAAATTAAAAGGATATTGTAACGTTTCGGTGGCTATATCAGACACCTTCTTCGGACAAACTCTTAATTCTTCAGAATTGTGTATTTTCTCATTTGTAATTTGATTGACATTGATAGTTGTCAATCTGTAGAGATGTTGATTTATTTTATTTTGAAATTTCCTGATGTCACTTCCTTCTTCAATAAATCAATCCAAATACGATCATAGACTTATGTCTATGAATACGATCTATTCCAACAGAACAATTGGCCAAATTATTTACTTCATCTAACAAAATACATGTAGATTCCTTAATTTTCCTTTTATAATTATCAGGTTCCGTCATGAGGATCTTTGTGTGGTTCCAGTTCATCATATGATCTCCGTTACAATATCCTTTTAATTTGTTTCATTTTTCAGTTTACTGTTAGGCAACAATTTTTTTCAAGACCAATTTGCTCCGACAAATAAGTGCAAGATTTTCGCAGGAGCACTTCACCTTAATCAACATTTTTTAATAATTTATGTTTCAGAGACTGGGAGTAAAAACCTATAAAGTTTCTGTAATATATTAAATGGAAAAACGTTTTTACTCTTACACTTTATTTAATCGCTCTCAATTTACAACTGCGAATTCTGCACATCTTGTTGCGCACATCTTTAATTTCAATACCTATATTACATCTTTCCACCCCTTAATTCAAATTAATACAATAATGAACTATTAACAATACTATTGCCATCCTACAATCTAAGTAACAGGGTAACAAAAAACTAAGAAGCTTGATAGCGTTCAGGTGGCTTAATCGCACGCTTAGGTCTAGTTTGTACCTCAGTTTGTACAGTTTCATTAGTAGCAGTTGTATCGATATTGTGTGGGGTCACTGTGTCAGCAACGGTTATTTTATTTGGACAACTTATATCTGGCAGGGTTCTTTTTAATTGATTTGCATGTCTTCTCCATTTTTTTCTAACTCTGGAATATATACAAGAAAAGTTACTCTACCAATTATCTTTTCAATGATGCCATTAATCCAGGTTGGCTTATTTTGATCGCGATAATCCTTTGCTAAAACAGTATCCCCAACTAAAAATTGGACATGGTTGTTACCTTTAAAATATTTCTTCTGTCTATCTTGAGCCTCTTCAACTCTATTTTGCAATACACTAGACGGTTTATACAATATTGCCTCAAACCTTGTCCTTATATTACGACCAAACATAATTTTTGCTGGAGCTTCTCCAGTCGTACAGTGTTTTGTAGTGCGATAGTCTAACAGGAATCTGCAGAGAACTGTATTCGTGTCCACAGAGTGTTTTTCTACAAAAGCTTTTTGCAAAGATGTTTTTATCAACTTAACAGAATTTTCGGCAGCACCATTAGACTGTGGATGGAATGGGGGTATCGTTCTGTGTGAAATATGATTGTTGGTTAGGAACAATTCGAAATCAGAAGATTTGAAATATGAGGCATTATCCGAAACTAAGGTAATTGGTAAACCGAACCTTGCAAAAATTTGTCTCAAAATTTTTATTGTTACAACCGAGCTAGTAGACGTAGTCTCACAAACCTCGAGCCATTTCGAATGAGAGTCGAGTATGATTAAATAATATTTTCCTGCGATTGGTCCCAAATAGTCAATATGCAATCTCTCCCACACTTCCTTCGGCCAAGACCAAATGGACAATGGAACTTTTGGTGGATTAACCGCGACTTTAGCACAACTATTACAATTTTTAACCGTATCTTCAATTTCTTCATCTAAATTTGGCCACCAGAAATGCGTTCTAGCTATGTTTTTCATTTTAACCATTCCAAAATGTGTTTGATGAAGAGATTTCAAGAATGACGGTCGTAACTTGCTCGGAATAATAATTCTATGGTTCCAATAAAGACAATTATCCACAACCGAAAATTCAAAACGTCTAGAGAAAAATGGTTTAATATCTACATCATTTATATATCCCGGCCATCCTTTTTTTACCAACCTAATTATTTTAGCAATGACCTCATCGTTATTAGTTTCGCGTACAATTTGATTATAATTCATAGGTAATTCGTCACTATTAGATAGAAGATTGCAATAGTTTACCTCTATTTCCTCAGTGCTTAGGGTATCGTTATTTGAATGATTCTTCAATAGCCTGGACAACGCATCTGCATTATTCTTTCTCGATTCGATATATTCTATTTCATATTGATAGTTAGATAGTATCACGGCCCAACGTCTAAGCCTGTTGGCTGAAAATTGAGGAATAGGTTTGTGCTGGCCAAAAATTGTGATCAATGCTCTATTGTCTGTTATTAACTTGAATTTTCTGGCGTATAAATACTGATGAAATTTCAACACTGCGAATATAATCGCTAACCCTTCTTTTTCTATGTGAGAATAATTCTTTTCACTATTGGAAAGTGTTCTGGACGCGAAAGCGATTGGCCTCTCTATACCTGTAGGAAAATATGACTCAACACAGCGGCTAGTCCATATGGGCTAGCATCAACTGTTAGTTTAATTTCCAATAAAGGGTCGAAATGTACTAAAACTCTAGGCGAAGCCAGAAAAGATTTAATTTGATCGAATGCCTTTTGACAACTATCAGACCAATCCCACTTTTTATTTTTCTTCAATAACTCATATAACGGATGTAATACAATTGACAAATTTGGGATGAATCTGCCATAGTAATTCACCATTCCCAAGAACGATTTGAGTTCACTCACATTGTTTGGTGCTTCAGCATTTTTAATAGCTACTGTCTTTAATTCGCTGGTGTGCAAACCCTCTTTATCAATCATATACAACCCCCTCTACACCAGTGAACAACGATTCCATTATTTTTTGAAATTTAGCAGGTGCTGACGCAATTCCGTATGTTAATCTATTGTACCTGTATAATCCCTTATGAGTAACAATTGTGGTAAGCTCTTTAGAACTATCCTCTAAGCCTATCTGTTGGTAAGCATCAGACAGGTCAAGTTTTGAAATTTTTACTCCACCCTGTAGACAATTGAACAGATCATCAATTCTCGGCAGAGGATGTTGGTCAATTTCAATATGCGGGTTGATAGTTACTTTGTAGTCTCCACAAAGACGCAATGATCCATTTTTCTTCAATACTGGTACGACTGGAGTTCCCCATACGCTATAATCCACCGGATACAGAACACCTAAAGAACAAGTCTATTAATTTCGGTTTCTATTTGTGATTTCAAGACATAAGGTACAGGTCGAGCTCTATAGAACTTGGGATTAACATCACTATCCTTAAGATTAATAGTTACAACTCCCTTTGAAAATTTTCCTAACCCATCAGAAAACACCTCATAGAATTCATTTACTATACTTTCAGCTACATCATTCACGAAATTCACATTGTCCACAATTCCCATATTGTATGCTTTTAAAAAATCTCTCCCAACTATTGGCAGACCTCCATTTTCAAATACATAAAAATCTATTTTATTTTTAATATTTTTGAATTCCACATTTGCTCGAAAGATTCCCAACGGTCTTACTTTGGTACCATTATAGAAATGTAAACACTGGTTCGAAGTGGTCAACTGATGATCATGTGCATAAAACTTTGAAAATACATTTTCTGACATGCAGGAAACACTAGCCCCTGAATCAATTTGGCATAAAATTTTATGAGATTCAATACATACTTCAATCGTGAAAGGAGTGTTTTCAATTTTTTCATTTATATTATATAATTGTAGGTCATCTAAGTCATTGTTCAAAGGGTTACATGCGTTCTCAATATTATCATCACTTCGCAAATAATTATGGCTATATCTATTTCTATTTTGTTTTTGAAGACAAACATTAGATAAATGTCCCTGAACTTTGCAAAAATTACAAAAATATGATTTAAAAAAGCACTTATCTTTGTAATGTCCTTGTTTACCACAGACTGCGCAACATCCCTTGTCCTGAACAGCACGATGGCCCTCTGCTTGATGACGTTTTCCGTCATCACTCTTGTGATTATTGCGTTTGCGTATATGGTGTAACGGCTCCGACTTGACCTCAAGACCTGAAATGTGGTAGCTCTGACACGCCGCCATTTTGTTTTCCGCCACATTGATCGCTTGTTCAAATGTGATCTCCTTTTTTTCTTCTAGTAGTCTATCCAGAATTGCTCCCTTCTCAAATCCGCAGACAAAACGGTCCCTGAGGCAAATATCCAGTTCTCTTCCGAATTCACATGAAACAGCCAAGCTTCTGACTCTTGCAGCCCATTCCTTGATATTTTCACACGAATCTTTCTTGGCAGCGAAAAATTTATATCGTTCAGCTAAAACTGACTTCTTTGGTGTGAAATGTTTATCAAATAATTCCAGTAACGAATCATAAGACTTATCTTCTGGAAGGTCGGGACTACATATGTTAAATATCAATTTATAGGCTTCTTCGTCCAACATGTTTAAAAGGATCGCCCGTTGTTTGTTGGTGTTCGATATTTCGTTGGCTGAGAAATAGTTATTCAATCTCGCCTTATAAATACTCCAATCTGTAATGTTCAAGTGGAATTCTCTTAAGTTTCCAACACTATATGCAGTTTTGGACGTACCGGCTTCTTCCACATTGGTGGCAGGCATATTCGGTTCACTTTCCTCGTCGCCAATGTGTAATATATTAAATGGAAAAACGTTTTTACTCTTGATACACTTTATTTAATCGCTCTCAATTTACAACTGCGAATTCTGCACATGTGACCCCACTTCAGACAGACGTCTGAAGTGGGGCAATCTTGTTGCGCACATCTTTAATTTCAATACCTATATTACAGTTTCTAAGAAAGTCATTAATTGCCAGACACTTACTTAATAGTGACACCCTTATGCCCGATTGCACCGTTCGTCTAAGCAACGTTTAAGCCCTGAAATGACGTTTCATCAATGGAATAAACGTCACTTAAGGGTTTAAACGTTGCTTAGACGAACGGTGCAATCGGGCATTAATGTTCATTAAATTATATGTAATTCTACTTACGTTATAGTATAAAAGCTGATTTTTATATATAATACTTGGGTAATAATTAGATAATGTTTTCCCATTAGCCAGACATTTTTGATAGTGCCAACCCTTTGCCAGACAAGCATGTTGTTTAGCTGCAGGTGCGAGCGCGAGACAGTATATATGAGTGGGTGCAAGTGAAACGGCATGATTATGATGACTTATGCAAATAAATTGTTTGGTACAGATTTATATAACTAATCATGTAAGTGAATCTCAAAAATATATGAAGAAAAGACATTCAATGCTACAACTAAATTAAATGGTTAATAAAATAAATTAAAATTGTCAACAATTTAATTTAGTTGTAGCATTTAAGTGAATCTCAAAAACATCTGAAGAAAAGACATTCGATGCTACAACCTAATTAAATTGTTAAGAATTTTATTTTATTCTTATATAAATCTGTACCAAAAAATTTATTTGCATAAGTCATTATAATCATGCCGTCTCACTCGCACCCATTCATATATACTGTCTCGCGCTCGCACCTGCAGCTAAACTACATGCTTGTCTGCCAAAGGGTTGGCACTATAAAAAATGTCTGGCTAATGAGGAAACATTATCTTATTATTATCCAAGTATTATATACAAAAATCAGCTTTTATACTATAACGTAGGTATAATTACATATAATTTAATGAACATTAAGGGTGTCTGGCAAGGGGTTGCCACTATATTAAGTGTCTGGCAATTAATGACGTGATTTTTAATGATATTCTGAAGTTAATACCATAAAATCACACTTAATCATTCGACGAAATTTAGATCAGTATTTTACACCCCTTTAATACCGTTATTACCGTTTACCTGTCAAAGCCAGGGTAACCCAAACTTCATAAAGGTCCATCGTTCTTACCCATGATACAAAGAATCTTTGTATCATGGTTCTTACCTGTGTTTTGGGAGCATGCGTAGACAAGTTTTCAGCTTTTATAAAATAACGAATGTCTGGGGTTCACGGGCTCTTGCTCTATCAAATACCTGTTGGTTTTTCGCCTGGATCACAGAAGCGTCTGATCCTTTGTTTATGTATCTGAATACGTACTTACCCGCTCCGACGCTAGTTACAACTTCCAAGTTAATGTGAGAATCGTATTTCATAGACAAGTACGAATAATGAGGAATTACGTCCCTATTATCCACCGTATACGAAAAACCGTTCTTGATTAACCTTACACTACGTGACTACGCCCATCATTTCTGCGTCTGTATACAGATGTGGAAGAATCGAATGGAAACACTGGAGTTCCAGTGTTAAATTCAAGCAGGCTCGGAGTCCAGTGGAACAATCGAAAACTCAGAGCGATGCGATATTGAATAAGCGGCTGGTCTGTCGGAATGGCATTCCGAAAGCTCTGATTAGGGTAAGATCGGAGCATTGGTTACAGCAAACACTGGTATTGCGGTGGTAGTCGCAAGACGCGACGTTGCCTGTGTCGTTGCCGACCGTAGCGTTTGCTGTAACAATGCTCCGAGCTTACTCTTATCAGAGTTTTCAGAATGCCATTCCAACAGACCAGCCGCTTATTCAATATCGCATCGCTCTGAGGTTTCGATTGTTCCACTGTTCCACTGGACTCCGAGCCTGCTTGAATTAACACTGGAACTCTCGTATTTCCATCCGATTCTTCGGTCTTCCACATCTGTATAGGCCGTCTTCGGTTTATCTAATATATATAATTTCTTGTGTGCGTGTTATGTGACTGAACTCCTCCTAACGACTGGACCAATTTTGATGAAATTTTTTGTGTGTGTTCGTGAGATTCGAGAATGGTTTAGATTCACAAATCACCCGAAGGTGGCGCTGCAGTCGGTACTAGGTTATTTATAATTTTTTACTAGCTGGCCCGGCAAACCTAGTTTTGCCAGTTTAAAAATTATTAAATCTTGTTATAAAGTAGAAATCTAAAATGAGTGATAGAGATAGAAGTACCCTGAAAAAATCTATCTATATCTATAGGCTGAAATTCAGAATAGTCGACATGTTCATAGGAACAACCTGTTTATATTCAAAGCGTCTATTGAAAATTTATATGAAATCTTTTACAAATCAAATCAACAATATAGAACTCATATGTGACACGTTAAAAAAATGATAATACTGAAGGTTCAATGAAAACGTCTGCTTGGAAAGGATAATTAGAATATTAGGAGAGCAGCCCATCCGATTTAATATATTTTTTTAGTATTTTTCTCTAGAAGAAGTAAACCCAGCCTGTAGATTTCAAAAGTTCGAGATGTTACTTCTCATAGTAGTCATGTAGAAAACAATTCTGAGATTTCTATTATCATGAGGATTCCACTTTCTTGTTCAAAACCTTAAATCGACTTTTAATTCTAATCTCGATATTTCCAGTTGTTGCTCTTGGAAGTTATCGATTTTAGGAGTGGCCTATCGGCCACCTATAAGCCGAACGGCAACAACTTGAAAACCGAAAATTTCAAGTTGAGTTTATGGTTTGAACGGGAAAGTCGAATTGATATATAATTAGAATGAGCCTAAGAGTCCTCATAATTGCCCTTCAAAATTGAGGTAAATTCAAAGCATGAATGAAATTGTTAAATCAAATTAAAATAATATCGTAAAGAGGATTGGTTTTGTGGATCTAAATTTCTTCATAAGTAGCTTCCTTTATTTTTAAAATATTCCGTAAATTATCAACAGTCCAAATTCATTTATTCAACCAAGCAGTGAAAGTTTATTGAGCACTCCATATCAAACCTTCAGGATCTGCAAAAAAAAAGATATATTAATTACTATTTAGTGATCAAGAAGTAAAAATTATTTATTTTATTTTCGAGTTTTCTATCGATTACATTTCAATGAAAGCGGGCAAATTTCAAATCAATATTTAACATTTTTCGCATATAATAATTGTTAATTATCTAACATTTCCCTTGCCAATATGATGAAATAAATTATGAACATCAATGTAATTTTCTAAGGAAACCATTCAATCTCTCAGTCTCTCGGTAAACTATGAAGGAGTATAATGCACAGACTAAATAATCAGATGTGTGCTACAATAGTGCATAATATCATTTACCTTAGATTCCAGATATATTTTTCTTCATAAGTAGCTTCTTAATTTTGAAAACATTCAGTAAATTATCAACAATCCAAATCCATTCATTTTATTTCATTGTGCAATTCATATAAACCTTTTCGGACCTGCAAAAAATATCAATAATTGTAACAATGAATAGGTGAGTCTTCAAACATCCACTCTCTTGTTGAAATGTATGGTAGAATTGATTAGAGCAACCTTGTGTACAATGTCTACTCTATTATAGTATTCGTTTTGAAGAGTTTCGAGCTCCTGAGCTGTACCAGTGTTTGTGCGCAGCAAATGGCAAGCCGTATTTCGAGCTTTTGAATTACTCAGGATCACGAAACTCTTCAAAACGAATAGGCTTATATGGAACTATCGTGGAGAAACCCATTGATATTAAAGTTAAAGATATGAGAAACCTCAATGAAATGTGGCATTATCATCATGGATTACTGTGTTACTTAGATTAATCGTTTATATATTCTGAACACTCACATGTCCCCAAAGGCTTCGATTTTTCAACAGTGTTCTTCTATTCACCGGATAGATTCATTCACTGCTGTCACCATTTTGTATTAATCTATCTGAAATGCAAATATCCACTTCTATGCGAGGAGTTCAACGGTACTTATCTTCGTTGGTTCCTTGCTTCACCTTGAGAACTTCATCTGAACCTTTTCCTTTTCTTGGGTTGAAAATGTAGTAACTTTATATTGGTCATTTTCTATTGATATATCTGAACTGCAAATATCCTCTCCTTGAATAACAATAGTAGAATTAATATAATAATACATATATCACATATTTCATGTTATCATAGTACACAAACTCGAATATAGAACCTACCTCGTATGGTACCTTTAAGTAAAATTGTTGTATAATATGCTAGTTCATACGTTATTTCTAATTAAAATTTAAAATTTTCGTTTCACTCGATGAAACTTCACTTTGTTCAAATGTCAAAATCAGTATAACATAAACATAAGCTTGATAAGATCAGGCAACCCAAAATACATCAAAGAAGAAGAAGAAAAGGAAAGCCATTTATTTTTTTCATAACAATTTTTTTTCGGATATTTTGTTGAAAAAACCTTGCCCTAACAATAATGAACACAGCAAAAAAAGAATTGTCGAATTTGGTGCAGTCGTTTTAATAGATCTGGCATTTAAACAGTAACCATAGATCCTGTTTTATTAATATAGATA
>CM024245.1:49627427-49739787 GCA_013421045.1 Propylea japonica
TAATGATTTTCGGGCGAATTTTGGTTATAACATCATGTCCCCACCGACCAAGACATGCGTCAAATTCTAGAAATTCGACGGCGGGGTTAAAACGGTGCTCTCGGATTGGCCACTTCTCCCAAAACTCCATTTTCGACCTTCGAGAAAATTCGGAACATTCGGTTAAAATCGGAATTAAAACGGCGGACAATTTCTCTATCAAATTCCCAACCTCTGAAAAACACGAGCAGCATATGTAGAAAAAAACGGTAAATAACAAACTGCATCTCGGACTGGTGTTTTTCTACATAGGTTGGAAATCGAAATTGAAATAATTTATTTCGTATCACAATATTCCGAATTTCTCAATTTTTCAATTTCATTTATTTATTGAATAAATTTAACGGAATGAAATTGAACGGAATGGAAATTCTCTGGTAATAATTCGGTATCATTTTCATGTGTCATCGTCGGGAAAATAAATAAACGGACGATTGAAATAATATAAGAATTATTATAATTCCAACATTATTTACGGATTAAACTAATTATTAATTCTCTGAGCAGGACATCTTGAGAAAGTAATAAACGCGGTCACTCTCAGCAGAAACATCGTAAAACGGTATACGGGGGATGTCCGAATTGAGAGGGACCCAACGAACAATTTCGGAACGAAATTATTCTTGCTTCGGTTTATTTTCCTCCATCGACATCGACATGAATGATATACGGTGCGGGTCGGAATTATTACCATGGACGGAAATAATCGTACTGTTTTACCAGTAGTCAATTAGTGTGGTATATTTAGCGGCTATAGTAATGAGCGAAAAAAACGCTTCATTACACCACCCCCTTTTCCTCCACAAAAAAAATGAAGCCGTAGGCTTCTATTTTTTTAAGAGAACGGATTGTCTGGGTGCGGTTTCGGGATATGACGGATATGATATACTAGTACTGTATAACATATTACGGACTCACGTGGGTCTGAGTCGTGTTCTTCACCTGACTCATCTCCCGGAAACGGTTTCAAGTCTATGACATGAATATTGCAGGAAGTATCCCCCAAGTCACAACGACTGGGGACACTATTCGGGTAACGGTATCGGATATTTCGGCACGCGCATGCTCTCTTTGCTCTTACTTGAGAATTTTACTACTTTACATTGCTCTGGGTTGTTTCATCTCACCCCCTGCCTCATTTCCACGGAACGGTTTCAAGTCTTTGACATGAATACTACGGAGGTATTTGCCGGAAGCGTCCTTCAAGTCATATACGACTGGGGACAAATTCGAGTAACGGTATACGGACCGGCGTACTTAGCAGCCAGTTTGGAGGCGAAACCTCCTACGGCAGATGATAAGGGGTGCTCTCGACGCCAAACCTTATCACCTATTTTACAGGTCCACTCTCTTCTACGGAGGTTATAGTGGTGACTCTGTTGGGAGAACGCTCTGGCCAGGTGAATTTCACAAATTCATGCGTCTCCTGGAGTCGTTTGATACGGTCGGCATATTGGGTCAACCCTGGACGGTCGGTTCTTCGGCCAAACCGGTTGTATCTCTCTCTGGGATACGGCGGTTTGTTTCCGGCGATCTGAATTCTCGGCCGAAATTCAGAAATGCCGGTGTGAATCCAGTGGACTCATGTTTGGCCGAGTTTAAGGCAAAAGCCAATTCGCCTATGTGCTCGTCCCATTTACGGTGATCACCTTCGCAAAACTGGGCGATCATGGTTTTGATGGTGCGGTTAGCCCTCTCGACCGGGTTACACTGCGGAGAGTAGACTGGTGCAAACCTATGGTTTATTCCCATCTGTCGGAGGTTTCCCTTGAATAGTCGTCCATCGTACTGGGATCCATTGTCACTGATGACGGTCCGGGGACAACCAAACTTCAAGACTACTTGATCGTAGAAAGCTTGAAACACTCCTTTTCCGGTTGCTGCTCTGAGCGGTTTGCACTCAATCCACTTTGAAAAACGGTCTTGGAACATCACCAAGAAAGTTTTCCCTTTTTCGAGCGAGGCAGTGGCCTATCAGGTCGGTGCTGACGGTATTCCATGGCTCACTTATGTGATACGGTTGCATTTTTCCTGAAGGCTTCTGCTGGCTAACTTTGTACCTCTGACACTGTCCACAGTGTCGTACGTACTTGGCCACCTCTCGGAACATTCCAGGCCAGTAATAATTCTGGGCCACTCGAGTTATGGTCTTCGCGACTCCCAAGTGGCCTGCTGCTGGCTCTCGTCATGGTTTTCCTGTATCACGGTCAACCTATCTATCTTCGGTCGGGACGCAGAGTTTCCAAGGAGTTCCCATTTCTGGTTCGGTAAAGTCGTTAGAACTCCAGAAATGTCGGTATAACTTTCCTTCCTGAATACGGTAATCAGGATATTCGGATGGTTCCTTGGAGACTTCTTGGTATTTCTTCACGTACCATGGGCAAAGGATCGCTTTTTCGGTCAGGCAAGATTGATCATCATACGGTAACGGGTCCCTAGACAGGGCATCTGCCACCCGGTTCAAAGCTCCTTTCCTATACTTAATCTCAAAGTCGTATTGTTGAAGAAATACGCTCCATCTTGCAATTCGTCCTGAGGGTGACTTAATGGACTGTAACCAGCGGAGGCTCATATGATCGGTAATAACGGTAAAACGGTAGCCTTCTAGGTACGGTCGCATTTTGTCTATAGCCCACACTATTGCAAGACACTCCTTTTCGGTAACGGAATAATTCCTTTCGGCGTCATTCAACGAGCGGCTTGCATAAGCAATCACTCTTTCATGACCCTCCAGGACCTGCGTCAGAGCGGCTCCCAATCCAGTTTCCGATGCATCGGTTTGCAGCGTAAATGGTTGGGAAAAATCCGGACAGGCCAATACTGGTGACTCAGTTAATTCTGTTTTAACTGGTCGAAAGCCTGCTGCTGGTCGGTTCCCCACTTCCACCTTTGCTTTTTCTTCAGCAAAAGGGTGAGTGGTGTCACTATTTTCGTGAATTCCTCAACGAATCTTCGGTACCAGCTGGCCTCCCAGAAATCGTCGGAGTTCTCGGACATTCTTCGGTGGTGTCATGGAATTAATGGCGGCTCTTCTCTGGATCTGTCGCAATCCCATTTTCAGTCACCACATGGCCCAAGTATTTGAGTGACTTCCTCACAAACTCACACTTTTCCGGATTAATTTTCAGATTCGCTGAGCGAAGTCGGCGGAAAACGGTTCTCAAATTTTCTAGGTGTTCCTCCAATATTTCACCTAACACCACAATATCGTCAAGATAGGCGAAAGCAAAGGGGTCCAATTCGGGTCCCACCACTCGGTCCAAGAATCTTTGGAAAGTTGCTCCGGCTGAATGTAAGCCAAATGGCATCACCTTGAATTGGTACAAGCCTCTCCCTGGAACGGTAAATGCGGTGATAGGCTTGCTCTCCTTAGTAAGAGGTACTTGCCAATACCCCTGTTTTAAGTCCAAAGTAGAAATAAACTTGGCTTTTCGCAACTTGTCCAAAATTCCTGCTATGTATGGTAGGGGGTAGGCGTCCTTGACCGATACTTCATTAACTGCCCTGAAGTCGATGCAGAATCGGGGTTGCCCGTTTGCCTTCTTGACGATAACCACACTCGAACTCCACGGTGAATTTGATGGTTCGATGATTCCTTCGGCCAGCATTCTGTCGACTTCTTCATTGATGATTTCCTGCATTTTGGGATTGTAGGGACGATACCTTTGCTTGATGGGTTCGGTGCCAGGTTTGATTTTGATCTCGTGCTTGATCATGTCAGTTATACCACTCACGTTCTCGAACTTCTTAAGTTCATCCTTCAAGAATTTGTCCAGAATTCGCTGTTCTTGTGATGTTAACGGATCCATCATCGAGTTTTGAGGTGTTTTCGGAGGAACGGTCGAATTCCACAGTGGTACATCTCCAAGGAAGCATCGTGAGGTTTTAAGATCTATTCGGAAGTTATGACATGTCAAGAGATCCATTCCCAAAATGATGTCCATGGGCAAATTCGGAACTAAAAATAGGTGCGAGTCGATAAACTCGTTCCCAATTTTAGTGTCGGTTCGAAGACTTCCTTAACTGCAACTGAATTCCCATCAGCCACAGTAGTCCTCATGTCGGTGACCCCAATCGGTATTATTCCAGTCTCCTACATCTATCGGCAGTCTTTTGACTCAGGAAGGACCTCGAAGCTCCGGTGTCCAATAAGGCTTTGAAAGATTCATTTGCTATGTACACGGTGATGATCGGTCGGTTTCTTTCGGTGAAGGTTTTTGAACCATAGGGGATGCTTTTCGGAATCTGCCTTCTCCCACTAGGCAGCTCCGCTCTAGTTTTCCGAACACTGGCAGTCCCTGGACAAAATCCCCTGTTTGCCACACCGAGAACAAAATATCCTCGGAGTAGATCGGCATTCCCTTCGCGTGTGTCCCATCTTTCCACATCGCCAACATTGAACTTCTGGGTCCTTAAAGCTCACCCTATTTGGTTTCACCTCCCCCAATTTAGTAGGAGCTTTCCTTTCTGGTTCCTCCCGCCGGGTTTCGGCGGTGTTTGCGGCTTAACTGGCGGAAGTGTCGGTTCTTTCGGTCCTGGCACTGCATCTTTCGGACGTTGATGCACGTATACCAGGTTCGGTTCATCCAATAGTCCCTTCTGTGACGGCGGTGGAGTGTAACTGTCGGCCTGCCACTGGACCAACTCAATTTTCTCCCTTGTCCAACAACTGCTTATAAGTCCGGGTTTCCTGAAAGGCCAATGCTTTCTGCTGCAGATGAGGTAACAGGCGTTTCCTAATAAGGTTAACCTGCTCTTCTTCAGACGGTCTCCTGGTTGTCACTTAAGGAACAATTTTGCATCTAGTCACGAAGAAAAGTATCTTCTCCTGTTTTCCTTGTGTCCCCGCCTGATCTCATCTAATAAGCTTTCCTCGTATTCCGGTGGCAAGAAAGCATCCAGCAGCTGATCTTTAAAATCCTCCCAATCAGCGAATGTACCTCTCCTGGGAATGTACCATTCCTTGGCGTCACTCCGTAACTCGAAAATACTTTCGAATAGCTGCTGGTGGCTGACCTTTCGGGTTTCGGCTAGTTGTTCGACTTCCTCCAGGAAGGAAGTCACACTAGTGGAACCATCGAAGTAAATGTTCCACTATACACAGGGACGGACGGATAACTGGCGATGTCACGTAACTATTTGGAGTTAGTGTTGTTCTGCCAATTTCCCTCGGACTTCTTGGACGATTGCGGTTCGGGCTTCTCCTATCGATTGTCCTATTGTTGTCATGTCCATTCAACTCCACAACTTCCGGTACAATTTGACAGGATTCTGTCGGAACGGCCACGGATCCTCTTAGAAATCCAGGAATTTGCTGGTTCGGTGCTGGTTGAGAATTCCCAAGTTCGTCCTGGTCCTCCAAATTCAGGAAGGGAAACGAAACCCTCCTGGTTGACTCAGCCAAAATGGGTCTGCTTCCCTGAGTTTCCCTGTCCAGCAATTCCTCATCATGTCCGGATAGTGAACTCGTAAAGTTCAGTCGGCGTCGACAGCCTCTGAAGCTCGATCCAGCGTACGCTGAAGGAAGTCCAGCAGTACTCCAATCAGCAGAGAACTGAAGCTGCATTGTTAACTGTCGGTTTCTCGTACTTTCCGCTTGTCCTGTGGGCTTGAGTTGCCCTGGCATGTCCTGTTCGGCGGGCTGTCCGTTCCAATATCACGGATTGGTTGTCTGGGATGTCCTGAAAAGAGATCAGGTCAGCATCCTGGTTAGCTTCGGGCACTTCTTTCGGTTCCTTGATTCCTCGAGACTCCTGTTACATCGATACATTCCCCAAGGATGCATGTAACATGTGCCTTGTCTCAGCTAAGGTTTTTGCATCCCTTAGCATTTCCTGAGTCCGAGTAAGGACTTCCTCCAGGTCGTTTATCCTGACCTTTTCCTGCAAGTTGGTCGGTATCAATCGGCTCAAACGGTTACGGACGTGGATCAGCCGGCTTCTCAATCGAATTTCTTCGTTCACTGGGTTTTCCTCATCGAATTCCCGGACATCCTCTAGTACGGAATTCAGGATCCTGTTGGCGGTGTCCAACTCCCTTCTACGTTCCTTGACACTAGTAGGAATGGAATCCTCTGAGCCAGCACCCTGCGTAAAGCTGCTCGGTTCTCCTGAACGGTCCTGCCGGCTTTGCATCCACGTGCCTCGAGTTCCCATACCAACTCCTCTGCTCTCAGACGGTTCACCTCCATTGTCGGGCTCTCCAACGGTAATGTCCTCCTCTCCACGGTTAGATATCTGATAGAAATTGGTCCCTGCTCGGGCGCCAATTTGTGACGACCTTTTTTTCCCTGCTGGTGATTTACGGTTTCGGTTTCTTTTTGCTCGGGCGCCAGTTGTGATAATTTTCCTCAAGGTCACAACTCCTTGATGACGTCGTTCACTTACCTAAGCCTGGGTAGCTTTTAAACAGTTGGAGAAGGGCTCGGTTCAATCTGAGTTCTTAGCGATTGAGTAGAGTCTATCAAATAACCAACGAGTATCGAGTCTGCTCACCTTCAGGTTAAAGAAACACACAAAATATATATACAATTTATTAACAGTATATACAATTTATATTTACAATGAAACAAATAAGAAATATTCCAGAATACAAAGACAAAATAAAATATAATTCAAACAATAAGAAAATGCGTATCACTGTTGTTCTTCCAACCTGAAATTCAAAATAATAAGCGTCTTTAGCGGTGAGCAAACTGAGCAGGTGATACAAGCGGTGAGAGCAGGTGAAATAAGCGGTGAGAGCGATTAAAAATAAATAGGCGGTGAGAGCAGGTAAAAATAAACGGTAAGAGCAATGTAAAATACACAGTAAAAGCAGGTAATAAAATAAAACACAGAAACAGATATATTTCTTCAGCAAGAGAGCATACACTTAAACAGGTAATCAGTAATCTGAATTAACGGTTGGCTGTCTGGAAACTACAGGTACCTTACTGTGTTCAATTACGTACACGACAGAAATTTTTACTTGTGTCCACTAATAAAAATAGGTTCGGAACAGGAAAACTGATTCAAAATAAAATAAAAAAAATATATAACAGGTCAGGTCACACCCTTACACACCAGTTTAGGTGGGTTGCCAGTCGTGCTTAAGCCGCAATAGCCAACCACACCTCACCTAGTGCCCTGGGGACGGACGGAAACGGAAAATAAAAAGAAATAAAAAAAAATAAGATCAACAGGTCGGTATCAAACCCTTGCACCAGTTTAGGTGGGTTGCCAGTCGTGCTTAAGCCGCAATAGCCAACACACCTCACCTAGTACCCTGGGGACGGACGGAAACGGAAAATAAAAAAAATGAAAATAATAATATCTATCGGTCGGGTCCACACCCTTGCACCAGTTTAGATGGGTTGCCAGTCGTGCTTAAGCCGCAATAGCCAACCACACCTCACCTAGTGCCCTGGGGACGGGAACGGAAAAAAATAAAAAAAATAAAAAAATGAAAAGAATAATATCTACAGGTCGGGTCACACCCTTGCACCAGTTTAGATGGGTTGCCAGTCGTGCTTAAGCCGCAATAGCCAACCACACCTCACCTAGTGCCCTGGGACAGACGGAAACGGAAAATAAAAAAAAAAAAAAATGAAAAATAATAATATCTACAGGTCGGGTCACACCCTTGCACCAGTTTAGATGGGTTGCCAGTCGTGCTTAAGCCGCAATAGCCAACCACACCTCACCTAGTGCCCTGGGGACGGACGGAAACGGAAATAAAAAAAATGAAAAAAATAATAATATCTACAGGTCGGGTCACACCCTTGCACCAGTTTAGATGGGTTGCCAGTCGTGCTTAAGCCGCAATAGCCAACCACACCTCACCTAGTGCCCTGGGGACGGACGGAAACGGAAAATAAAAAAATAAAAAAAATAATAATATCTACAGTCGGGTCACACCCTTGCACCAGTTTAGATGGGTTGCCAGTCGTGCTTAAGCCGCAATAGCCAACCACACCTCACCTAGTGCCCTGGGGACAGACGGAAACGGAAAATAAAAAAAAATAAAAAAAATGAAAAATAATAATATCTACAGGTCGGGTCACACCCTTGCACCAGTTTAGATGGGTTGCCAGTCGTGCTTAAGCCGCAATAGCCAACCACACCTCACCTAGTGCCCTGGGGACAGACGGAAACGGAAATAAAAAACTTCTACTAAAGACACCCTGTATGAACGGAATAATTCAACGGAATTCTGTCGTGTAAAACTTTACAGGAGCGGGGTCGGAAAAAGGGAACACAGTAAAGTAAAATAGCAGCCAAATTAAGTATTTCAAAGCCCCCAAAAGGGCCTTACCTTTATATCACTGGTACACTGATTCGAATAATCTCTTTTCCAAAACGAAAACGAATTTCCGAAAGTAGTCTATAACTTTCAAATATTAATTTAAGAATAATTTAAAATAAAGAATTTAACTTTGGAGCAAATAAATGAACGGCAACTAATTAGCGATACTAAAACTCGGAGCTGAATTAATGATTTTCGGGCGAATTTTGGTTATAACATCATGTCCCCACCGACCAAGACATGCGTCAAAATTCCAGAAAATTCGACGGCGGGGTTAAAACGGTGCTCTCGGATTGGCCACTTCTCCCAAAACTCCATTCTCGACTTCGAGAAAATTCGGAACATTCGGTTAAAATCGGAATTAAAACGGCGGACAATTTCTCTATCAAATTCCCAACCTCTGAAAAACACGAGCAGCATATGTAGAAAAAAACGGTAAATAACAAACTGCATCTCGGACTGGTGTTTTTCTACATAGGTTGGAAATCGAAATTGAAATAATTTATTTCGTATCACAATATTCCGAATTTCTCAATTTTTCAATTTCATTTATTTATTGAATAAATTTAACGGAATGAAATTGAACGGAATGGAAATTCTCTGGTAATAATTCGGTATCATTTTCATGTGTCATCGTCGGGAAAATAAATAAACGGACGATTGAAATAATAATAAGAATTATTATAATTCGCAACATTATTTACGGATTAAACTAATTATTAATTCTCTGAGCAGAACATCTTGAGAAAGTAATAAACGCGGTCACTCTCAGCAGAAACATCGTAAAACGGTATACGGGGGATGTCCGAATTGAGAGGGACCCAAACGAACAATTTCGGAACGAAATTATTCTTGCTTCGGTTTATTTTCCTCGACATCGACATGAATGATATATACGGCGGTCGGAAATTATTACCATGGACGGAATAATATCGTACTGTTTTACCAGTAGTCAATTATTGTGGTATATTTAGCGGCTATAGTAATGAGCGAAAAAACGCTTCATTACAAAGGTCACATCGAATTGCTAAACACCTGTTTAATGAAATAATGATGAATTAGTTTATTCCGGATAATTTATAGACAGACTAAAATACAGGGTGACTGGTGACGTAAGGGACAACGGCTAACTGGAGATAGAGGACCTCAACTGAATGAGAATTGGGGTTTAAATGTCCTATAAGGCTATTAGTTTCAGAGATACAGGGTGTTTTTTGCAAAAGTGCTAAAACTATAAACTCCCATATCTTCGTCAATATAGCAAATTTTTCGCTGATATTGGCAAGGTTTGTAACTATACATGTTCTCCATCAGATCGAGAAGAAAAATTCCCAAAATTGCAGGTCCGTATTCAAAAAATTTCAATTTCCGTGACAGGTTTAGAAATATCACTCGGTATATGAGATAAAAAAAATTGAATTGGAAAATTGGAATCTCCAAGAAACACTGAGTAAAAATCTGTTTTTATTTGAATGGCACAAATTTTATAGTTTTTATAATACGTGAAAGTCGAATATTACAATTTATTCATATTGAATTCAAGAAACATACTATTCCTGATAGAAAAACACTGATTTGAGATACTTAAATAATCCTGATGCATTTTGAATATTCCTTCAATTTGCTTCAACGCATTTATTGGCTCTCTTGAACTCTAATGATTTCTTTCTCTTTTGAGATGAGGATTATTCTGAGACCAAATATTATATCCGTTCATTTTGCGGCAATCCAAAACAAGTATCATCTACATATTCTTCATTCGTGAATATTGAAGGCATTTTTCAGTAGATAAACAAACGACACAATTCCCAATAATTCACAATCAATGAATGTATGAATATAAACGTCATTTTTTGAAATAAGCCTACTCTGTGTAGTAGGATGTATTTTATTTATAATGAATAATAAACCTCTTATTCTAAAAATCACTTGTTTCCCGAATATTCTGTTTGCATTAAAGAAATTCATATGCTTCTCAAAAGAAGATGAAGTTGCTACACCTAAGTACATATTAGAGGAAAAATAAGTCCTCAAGATTCATACATTATTTCATTGAAGAATAAATTTTGTTGAAAACATAAGTACCTACCAGATGGATTATTGTTCAGCCGTTTTTGAGAAGAGAGTCCAACTTTTCTCGACCTGAAATCTAGTGTTACTGTTCTATCAAGATTAATTTTTCATCTTGTGGATATGAAACGTACTTCAATTGTTCAAAGAGCCAATAAGTGTGTGAGGGGAATGGCTCTCGCATATCAAGCATTTGTTTTTTGATTTTTTTATGAACCATATATGCTACTGTTAATCTTTTGTGTTGTATTGTTTTTTGAGTTTTCTTATAATATTGATAGAAAATTTAATGAAAAGTATTTCAAGTTGTGAAGGAATATTCAAAATGCGTCAGGATTATTTAAGCATCTCAATTCAGTGTTTTTTTTCTTTCAGGAATAGTGTGTTTCTTGAATTCAATATGAAAAAATTGTAATATCGACTTCAACATATCATAAAAACTTTAAAAATTGTGCCATTGAACTAAAAACAGACTTGTACTCAGTGTTTTTGCAGATTCCAATTTCCTAATTTAATTTTTTTTATTTCATATACCGAGTGATATTTCTCACCTGACACGGAAATTGAAATTTTTGAATACGGACCTGCAATTTTTGGGAATTTTTTCTTGTCGATCTGATGGAGAATATGTATATTAACAAGCTTGCCAAATATCAGCGAAAAATTTGCCATATTGACGAAGATATGGGAGTTTAAGTTTTAGCACTTTTGCAAAAACACCCTGTATCTCTGAAACTAATAGCCTTATGGGACATTTAAACCTCAATCCTCATTCAGTTTGAGGTCCTCTATCTCCAGTTAGCCGTTGTCCCTTACGTCACCAGTCACCCTGTATAATAATTTTTCACAGATGATGTCTACTATTGGTGAAACTGAAAATTATTTAAATTATTTCAATTTCTCGACGTCTCAGATAACACTTCGAAACTATTTTCATGTAAATATTTTGAGTAGTTTCTTCATATATGAAAATCTGTGATTTCAATATCGATATCTAAGCATAAAACCAAATATCCATAAATTCAAAACCCACCATCTGAAAAACGAATAAAATAAAAAAATAAAGCAAATCAACCTTGTACCATTCGCAAATTCGGCTTCGAAACCGACTCCATCAAATACGAATCGAATTTCATTACATCGGGAAAGCGTTACGAGGTGTGGACGAATGAGTTTTTCTATCGATAGGGTCACTGGAATTCCTGCAAAGTCCTGGAATCTCATCGGAATGGGACATGATTTATATGATAAGTAATCGTGATCTCCCATTCGATTCTAATAGTGATGAGAAAGCATTCGAAGGCGGTAATTTGTCACATCTAGACACATTTCATTCGTCTGGCATGCAGCGAGAATACGTCCAATGAATTCCACATAAATTTTGGAGGATCGTTTCCTTTGAACCGGTTAAGGTACATTCGTGAAGAGTTCTCTTGAGAATATACATACAATTTCGGTTTCATGGATATGTGATGAAGCATCTGGACGTTTCTTCCAGAAAAATCAGTAAAATCACATCGGAAAGATACGATATACTGAGTAGCAACTTGGATGCATTATCGCGATGGTAAGAGGATGGCTGCTCAAGCTCAACCATGAGAATTACGTAGTCCTACATATTGGAAAAAAGAACCCAAGATGCCGGTACGACGGAGGCACATGAGGATTTGGGATTGACTGTAACGTCCTTAGACAAAGGTCTAAGGTAACGTCCGGTTTGAGCTGGTCCCAATATGTAGCAAGGATCACGTCCAAGGCTAGAAGCCGGACGTAGCTCTGGCGTAGGCTGGGCTCTGATAACTTTTTGAAAGTGATCTGGTGTCCGGCTCGTGCGGATATACCTGTAACGTCAAGGCAGATGAACTGGCTAGGCGGGGAGCCAGATTAGTATTTGTTGGTTCGGAGCCTGCGTTGCCAATCTGTCGCGCATCTGTCAAAAGCTTCTTCAGGAGCTGGCTGAACAGGGAATTTTCCTCGGAATGAAGTGCGGGGGTGGGCCTGAGGTGGTCGAGGATTCTCATTGAGAGACCGTCCTTGCGACCTGAGGTCAGAGACTTCTGTTGGGAGAGGAAACAACTCGGTCTGGTGACTGGTGCATCGACTGGTCACCTGTTTAACAAACATTTGAAGAGAATGGGATTGAAGCTGCTCCCTATGCCGGTGGTGCAGGAGTACTGATGAAACGGTGGAGCATATTCTGTTCAACTGTGGTACCTAACTGAGTTAAGGTCAACACACCTAGGAAATCCAACACCTACTATTCCTATGGTGAGAGGGACCACTCCTAGCAGACTCGCGGCATTTCTATCTTCGTGTCTGAAGAGCTGAGTCTCTATAGAACGAGGCGGGTGAACAATGGGCCACTAGGCCTCAGTTCGGCCGGAAAGGCACAGCACGAAGAAGAAAAAGAAGGCTAGAAGCCTAGTTTTCATGTTGTCGAAATGTTTCCGTGGTTATTCCCCTAATGTCTGCGGTAATATGTATAAGACCTACATAAGACCGATTCTTGAGTTTGCCGGTCCGGCCAGGTGTCCAAGTCTTCGGGCAGACACGTTTTTCCTATGGTAACAACCGCACCAGCTACGTGGAGCTACGTTTTTGGTCTTACCTCTTTCGAGGAGCGCTGTGCCAGAGGTGATCTTTTATTTGGTTTATAAGGTTATCAATAATATCCTGGGAGTTGGCCTAACATATTTATTTGCCCGAAATACCAACAATTTGTGGGGACACATGTTCAAGTTGAAAAAGGAGACAAAACCACCCAAAGGCAAAACTTCTTTTCGAATAGAATCTTCACGGCTTGGAACAGGCTGCCAGATGATGTTGTGTTTGCGGCTAGTGTAAATGGCTTCAAGAACGGTTATAAAGCGTATCGGTCTTCTCCAGCCGCTGTCTGGCAAGTGTGTGTTCATATTTGTACTTACTGTTTATTCTTGTCATGCTCACTCTGTGTTCATTTAATTTTTTTTCTGGTGATTTATATTTACTGTATGCCTGTATTTTTTCAATATTTGTATTCTAAGCTACGAAGGCAAACCCTCAGCTCTTAATGATTTATTAATAATACTAACTTAGGATTTTCGATTTAAAAGAGAATAAAACAAAAACTATCAAGTCATTTTTTCTACAAATAATGCCCAACTCTTTGGAAATTCATTTCTTGAAAATTACGCTGTCCAAATGTCTACCGTTTTTCTGTTACTACTCTTCGAGTCGAACCCCCAAGTTTCTTCACCGATGGCTTGAATTTACTGGCGGATATTTTCCTTCAACGCAATCAGAGTGCGGCTATTGTTTCGATAGACCACATTTTTTAAGTATCCCCAATAGTAAAAGTCGCAAGGTGTCAAGTCCAGCCTTCTGGGGAGCCACCGAAGGTCTCTACACCGAGAAATCAATTTTTCACGAAAAAACGCCTGAATAACAGGTGAAGACCAATTTGAAGTGTGACAAGTGACCTCTTCTTGTTGAAACCAAGTGTCCCGATTGTATCCATCGAAGTCTTGGAGGGCTGGTTAAAAAAATTGTTCAACATTCCACATAACGATCAGAATCCACTGTTATTGCTCGGCGCGTTCGCATCCGTATTCAAGATAGAGGGCGCTTTTTACACGGTTCGTACCACCTTGTTATGAACATAACTTTTTGAATATTAGATTTATTGAGCAAAATTTATAGTGAACTCAAACATCATTCAATTTTACACCAAAAGTTACTATTGAAAAAACTCGATAATGTGTACTGTTTGCGAAATATTTTTGTTTCAAAATTACTTCAATGACCTTCCAACCATTACAGGCATCGGGTGTTACCTCATAATTTTCAAACCTAAATATTTCGAAAATGATACACATTATCGAGTTTTTTCAAGAGTAACTTTTGGTGTAAAATTGAATGATGTTTAAGTTCACTTTAAATTTTGCTCAATAAATCTAATATTTAAAAAGTAAGTTCAATACGATCCGTGTAAAAAGCGTATTTTTTCGGTTATCTTTCTATCCTATAAAGGCGATCACCATTTTCTGAAACACCCTGTATACTATTATATGATAAAAAATCGTGATATCCTATTCGATTCTGATGGTGTCACATCCAGACACATTTCATCGTCTGGCATGCAGCGGGATTACGTCCAATGAATTCCACATAAATTTTGGAGGATCGTTTCCTTTGAACCGGGAAGGTGCATTCGGTGAGAAGTTCTCTTGAAATACAATTTCGTTTTCATGGATATGTGATGAAGCATCTGGACGTTTCTTTCATAAAATGTATTCTCGGATGTGAGATGGTGGTTGAAGGATGAATTGCGAATTATTTTCTTATTCAAATGACAGAAAATTGTGGAAAACGTCTCAAAAAGAGAATATTAGGCGCTTTACATTTAAAAGAAACCAGGAAAAAATTTGCGATTTACGATCTCCTCCCAATGTTGAATAGAGTTAGCAAATTTTCAATTCATTTTCAATTCATTTTCAATTTTTGAAACAGTTGGAAAAATAATCAGAGCAGTTGGAAAAATTTTAAAAGAGTTGGAAAATTTTCAATGAGTTAATACAGGTTGATCAGAGTGTGCAATTTTTCAAAGCAGTTGAAAGCTTTTCGAAACAGTTGACAAAACTTCGAAGCAGTTGGGAAAATTATGGAAACGGTTGGGCAAATGTCAATGCAGTTGGTCTAGGGGCGTGCCAAATATTAATCAGAGTTAGCGAATTCTCGAAAAAGTTGGAGAAATTGTCAAAATAGTTGATCAAATCTGAAGACAGTTTGAAAAATTTCAATGGAGATGATGCAGAAACCGGCCTAATGTTGATTAAAGTTGGCAATTTTGCAGAGCAGTTGGTAGTTTTTCGAAGCAGTTGGAAAAATTCAAAAGCAGTTGGTAAAATTTTGAAGCAGTTGAATAAATGTCAATGAAGTTGGTCTGGGGGCATGCCAAATATTGATCAGGGTTGGTAAATTCTCGAAGCAGTTGGTGAATTTTCGAAGCAGTTGACAAAATTTCAAAGCAGTCGGAAAAAATTCTGGAAACACTGGGCAAAATTTCAGAACAGTAGTAGAAATTTCAATTAAATTGGAATACATATTCCAAAAAAAAGTCATAAATTATAAATGAATTTGACTTCTTCAAAAAAGTTCAACAATATCGAGCCGTATTTTTAGCGCGCTTGTTTTTAGGGGAACAGCGGCATGGTCGTTTTACCCAAATGTCTGCAATTTTAACCGATAATGGAATCCGATCAATGTCAAATTTATTATGAACTAGTTCAGTGACGAGCATATTTGTTCTACATTTCGTCAAAATAGAAACATCAAAAAATTTTGAAAAATATAAAAATTCTGGCTAGTATTGTTTCGAAAGTTCAAATTTTCAGGATAGGTGTGGGACCTGAATATCTCAAACGAGTTCTTCAGCGGGCGAGATCGCCAGTTCAGTAGTTTCGAAGTTATTGTCACTGGAATATTTTCCTTATCTCAATAACTGCTTATCCTGTCGATATGAAATTCAGAATTAAAATGCGAATTCATGAGGCGCTCATGTATGCAAAATTTCATGAAACTGGAATAATTTTACGATTTTTCAAAAAAAAAATATTTGCAGAATACATATCTAAAACTTACTATGATAATTTTCTATGGCAATGATATTATTAGTTAATATCACTGAATAGATTTCTGTTGTAATCATCATATACGAGGCAAAAGTTTCTTAACCTTTTTTCATTTCGAAAGAACCATAATATACTTTCAAAATCCTGAAGACGAAGAGTGTGTTGATCTGGTAATACAAAATTAAAATAGTATGACAACAGAGTTTTAAATTATTATTTTTAATGCTCTCAGAAAAAAATTATAAATCGCAAACCCTTCCACTATCGGTTTTCCAAGCCATCGATGCACAGTTGACAAAGTTTCCAAACTTTGTCCCCTCCCCCAAAAATTTTGCTTCGGTGTCCTTGTATTTCAGGTTATTTGAATATTGGTGAGACTAGCTCCGAAGTATGAGTTTGAAATATTGATATCAGCTGATTCCTCTCTGTATGTTGAGAGTTGAGAGTCCTAGTTGCGAATGCGGAGAAGCAGAGGAGACTATAGAACATCTGATAAATAATTATTGTCCAATATTCAAACTACAGAGTCGTTTTGAATTGGGTTGTGAATTTTAAATCGATTTAATAGAGTTTCAATCATTTTATTTTTCTGTTCCTTTTTTCTGCTTCGATTTTTTCGTTTCAGATTCAAAATTCCGAAGGCATCTTGGAGAGGGTTATCGGTTGGACTAAATAAAGAAGAAATCCTTCAATATTCGAATAGTTTTTAAGTGTTATTTTTGTTGGAACGGCGAGACAGGGTTTTTTCTACTGGGGTTTTTCCCTGAGCTCTGATATCATACAAAAAAATAGTATGGTATCCCGTTTTGCACTAACCTCAGTTAGGGATTTTTGTTTTTGTTTTATGTATTGTCTTATGTTAGCTCTTGACTTCAAAAGAATTTATATATTTCTACACAAACGTTTGACTATCATGATTTCAATAATTTAAGAGGTTGAGTGAACAGGGACAATATGTAAATGCTAAGAATACATAATGAATTCAAAATATACTGAAAATTCGAAAAATAAATGTGTCTGGTTTTCTGTTGTTTGAAAGAAATCGAGTGAAAATTCCACTCCTACACGGTATTCGAAATATACAAAGATCAATGAAGTGTATTCAGAGTCTCTAGGTATAAACCAGCCACAAATGTTCGTTCCGTCCCCAAAGATGTCCGATAGAAAATAATGGAATTTTTTTATTGGCCATCGGAGACCCTGAGTCATTTAGCAATAGAAATTCCGTGAATTCTTTGGTGTACACTGTCATTTGTTACGAGCCTTCTGCCCTATTTATTCGACGCCCTTCAGGACATAACATACAATGTTTAAGTCTTATAATTTCGAGTTAGACGCGAGTTGAGAAAAAGTATTCAAATGGAGAACATCAATAATTCTGTATCAATACATATTTGCATGGGGTAACCATAAATTATTGGTATTTTGTTCTCTGTATACAGGGTGTCTCAGTGACAAGGGGACACCTCTGATATTATTTCTCATATTGAAATAAATACAGGAATTCATATGAATATGTCCACTTCAATGTGTTGGAGAGCACATTTAACTGTAAAATAGAGTCTCGAAACGCAACCTTTGTGTAGAGGGCAAATGCATCAGGCAGAGAAATTTGCGGTCCAGTTGAACAGTTGTGTATTCGAGAGATTAAAATACCACGTAATATACGTAATATATCTGTCTGAATGCAGATGTCCGATTTCTTTGATATAGTTTCGTCTCACTCTTATCGTTGTGGGTGGCTTAATAAGCAGTATTTTGCATTACGGGTAACCTGACACACAAATAATTTGATGTGAGTACTACATGTTCATCCTTATTATGCTGCTCGAATTAAGCCACTCTTAACGATAAGAGAGAGTCAACACTACACTATTGCAATCATCTACATTCAGACAGTTACATAGAATGTAAATCTCCTGAATATACAACTGTTCAACTGGACCGCAAAATTCACTCTCTGATGCATTGTATATCGTATATTTCCGATGTGATTTTGTAAACCTCTATGTCGCCTAGTAGGTACCAATCTGAAATGTCGATTTTCGAATGTTTCTTCTTTGTCTTATTTTCTGAATTTTCACGAAATGTGCATGTTTTGTGATTGTTTGTGGTCTATTTTTGTGTTTTGTGTTGAATAATTTTTATAATTTTTGACCATTGCATACAATGTTTCAATTGTGATAACATTGAGAACCAATTAGACCGTTCACGAACTCAGCCGAGAATTCATCTACTTTTCAAGTCTCTAGAAAATTCCTTTGAAAGTTCATATTTTCAGATTTTCATTCGAAATTCGCATAAGTTTCTGTTTCGAAATTGAGCCATTTAATTTGAAATTTAGACGTGATTGAAATTTTTGTTTTGAAAATATTTCAACAAATAAATCAAAATCTTCTTCAACTCAAGAACTGATCGACATATTACAAGCGTTTAAGAATTAAAGACTGAATTGGCTCATCAACGAACATATTTGATCTGTGATTATTCGTCATTAAATCAATTATATTATATTCATAGTCATCCCTCAAGGTGAGGGTGAGTGTGAGTGTCAGATCGCCCTTGAAGGGTCTGTCGCCGTTTCATAAAGCATATTCAGTGAGTGGAGTGCGATTTTTGCAAGCCTCACCTTGAGGAAGGCGCTAGCACCCATGGAATAAGTATGCTTTATGAAACGGCTAAAGCTACTCAAGGACTATCTGACACTCACACTCACCTTGATGGATGACTATTAATACGGCCCTGAGGTTTTTGAGTCTCCATATTGGAAGCCTTCAGACATTTGCCAAATGATGGCAATCCTTTTCCTTGGTTCATGCTCCCAAAAAGTTGAATTTTCATATGCGATAATAACGAACCCTTGAATCAGTTTTAATATCATAACAAAATATAACGAACATCACGATTAATCCCTATAATGAATCTGCAATTCATAGAGGCCTTCGTTAGCATTCATTCAAATTGAAGGGTACTTAGCCCTTATGGTTTTCTTTTGATTTTAGATCCGGTTTCGCGAATCCATTTAAACCAACAGTAAAACCTTTTAGGTTTTATAAGGATGATGTTTGTTTTCAGTTGATCCGAACAATCCTGTTTTCATCATTTTCACTTTATATCGATGCACGTTTTACACCAGAGGAAAATATTAAAGGAAATGGCGGCTAATGGTAGTGGAGCTGCTTTTAGAACAGCTATGAAGAAAATGTTCAGAATAATCGAAATCAAGTAGTCAAAAGTTCTTGCGAGCTTCTTCTTTTTGAAAAAATTATGCCCCGATCAGGAGCTTTTGAGAGCTCGTCCATTGGTGAGACTATTACCTCAAAATTTAATATGAGACTTGAGACTGGTACCTTATATATAAATGCAGAATCTCAGCACAATCGGAATTATATTCTGAAAATTATTCAGGAAATGAAATATGTAAAAAATGAATAATTACAAAATTAATTTCTATATAAGTTTTCATTCACAAAATAAGTTTCACCTGAATCGAATATTCTGTTATGGAAATAAGAAGATTCTTCTTTCAATTTTTTTTTTTAGAATTGAATTTGACCACGAATTCGACCAGAGCCGGAACTAGGATTCTAGCGCCTGTGGCAAACTTTCAAATGCGCCCTTGAAGAAATTCATTTTTCAATAAATACATGTTTTTCATAATGGACATTTTATTGATTATATTTTGAAGAACTTTTTTATTCACAATAATCTCAATCCAGTCGAATAGTGCCTTTAGCTGGAAAGTTTGGGGGTAGTTTTGATTCCTTTCATTTTTTATGTTTTTTGGGGTGCTGAATCCGAGTTTGGGGCTTTCTAACAAAATTTCGTGACGGAACATAAAAAAAAAAAAAAGAATAAAATTATAATTCTTGGTCAGTTTTTTGCTCATTACTCGGAAACTATCGTGAAACTTTTCGTGAAAAACCTTTCCAAACAAAATGAAAGTACATCAAATTTCCTACGAAATGTACTTCCACAGCTTGTTCTGCGAAATCCCGTTCTGGCTCAACTTAAAGTGAAAATGAGTATTTTCTATGACTCAATAAATGAGAAAAAATTAAATTCTATTGTTCCGATGATGCGATCCTCTTGAAATCTTGCATGAATATTCAGTGTGTTAGTCTCGATTCACAAAAAATTTCACTCGAATCGGATATCTTGTTATGGAAATGTAAAGATTCTTCTTTTCAAAATTCTAATTGAATTTTCTATGATTCTGTTCACACTATGGTTACACAATTTTGAATAAGGCTTACTATGAACACCTTTGAACATTTGGCTGCAACATTTCATTTCGATTGGTTTAATTTTTTCTGAGATATCGAGGAACAATTCAATTCAATTGGAATATTGAAAGGAAGAATTTTTTATATTTCCATAACAAGATATCCGATTCGAGTGATTTTTTTCTGTGAATTGAGAATGTTCATGCAAAATTTCAAGAGGATCGCATCATCGTACCCAAATAATTTAATTTTTTTTCATTTATTGAGTCATAAAAAATACCTCATTTTACACTTTAATTCAAGCCAGAACAGGTTATCGCAAAAAAACTGCGGTTGTACATTTTGTAGGAAATTTTATGTACTTTATTTTGTATGCAAAGGTTTTTCACGAAAAGTTGATAGTTTCCGAGTAATGAGCAAAAACCTGACCAAGAATGAGATTTTTCATCTTTTTTTCTATGTTCGGTCACCAAATTTTGTTAGCAAACGTTAGATTCGGATTCAGAACCCCAAACAACATAAAAATGGAAGATATCAAACTACCCCAAAGCTTTCTTGCTAGGGGTTCTTTTAAGCACAAATAAACTGTACTCCCATATTTCTTAAAAGTTAATGAACAAAAACTCAATGAACAAAATGAATAAAAAACGATAAAAAAATATTATTCCACATTTTGCGCCCCTTGGTCATTTGCGCCCGTGGCGAATGCCTCCTACGCCACGCCCACGGTCCGGCTCTGAATTCGACATCATATCATATCGTTTGAGACCATTTCGGTTCAAAATTCGAACAAAACAATAAAGCACTCGTTTAAGTCGAATTTAAGAAAAGCCCTGAGCAGGTGCTTTGGAGCGCTCGTTCATTGGTGGAGCAATGATGCTATTAGCTCAAAATTTTGTATAGGAATTGAGATGATACTGCTATATCAATGCAAATTTTCAGCACGATCGGAACTATAAATTAATTGAAAAGTTGAAATACTTATGTAAAAATTCGATAACTACAAATATCAAAATTCTATGGTTCTGATTTCACAATCCTTTCGAAAATTCGTTCACTTCGCCAATATACATCATCAAACTCGATTTAATTTTATTCTAAAGGTATTTCATGGCAATATTAGATTTTTTTATATAAAGATAGACTTTTCTATGGTTGTATTAAGGCAACCTTCACAAAGTTTTGCGTACTGCTTAGAATTGGAATTGAACATTTTACTGTAAAATTTCAGTTCGATCGAATCGACAAACTCGGAATCATTCGAAAAAGTTCATATGTAATTAAGGAAAAAATTTAATTCTATGATTCTGATGATTCGGTCCTCTTTAAATTTCGCGTGAACATTCAATATATTAATCTTTATTCACAGAAAAAATTTCACTCGAATCGGATATTTTGTTATGGAAATATAAAGGTTCTTTCTTTCAATATTCCAATTGAATTTTCTATGGTTCTGTTAACAGTATGGCCACAACATTTCGCATAAGGCTTATTATGAGCATCTTGCATGTGGCCGCAAAATTTCATTTCGATTGGTTTCGTTTTGTCTGAGAAATGAGGAACAAAAATTTTGAATGACTATATTTTATGGAAAACTCTGTACGATTTGGCTGGTTATCGAATTTAACGGAGACATTTGGGAACCTAACTCACCCTGAAAATCTCAAGTCTCTAGGGCACTCCATTCGAAAGTTATCATGCACACGGCCGGCCGGACGGCCCCACGAACAGAATAGAAATGGACCACGTATTATTCGTCATCAGAGAATCTAACCCCATTTTCGGCTCAAAATTTGAAAATAACAGACATTCGGGCAAAACTATATAGCACTCGAGAACAAGCGCTCGAAAACGATCATTCAAATTTGAGAATACCCTCAAAGTCTTTTTATGGCCAACCGTTAGTACGATAACTTATGTTTTGTCTGAGATATTGAGGAACAGAAATTTTGAATGGACACATTTTATGAAACACCCTGTACTATTTGGCTGGTTAAGGAACTTAACCGTGGCATTTGGCAAACAAACTCACCATGAAAATCTCAAGTCTCTAGGACTTTCCCTTCGAAAGTTGTCGTGCTTATGGCCAGCCGGACGGCCCAACGGACAGAATCAAATTTGACTACGGATTCGTCACCAAGGAAAATTCCAGAAATTTGGGCTGTACAGGGTGGGCATAATTGGTGCTACATTAACTGAAACTTTATGTTAAAACACAGCAAATAGACCTCTTAAAAAATTCAGAGTACGCCACTGGATTGCTGTCAGAAAAGTGCCTGTATAATGTTTTTATTTAAAAATCCTAGCATAAACAGAAACGAAGATAATGACCAAAGCTGATATTGCCCAAATTTCAATTTTGGCAGAAACGAAAGAAGATAGAGAAATGCAATTGATGGCATTATCAGTTTCTCGAAAAAAAAGACTATAAGATGCCATTCATTTTTCTCTATCTCCTCGGGTTAAAAAGTTTTAGTTCATGTAGCACCAATTTTGCCCACCCTGTACGATGTAGCACTCGTTTGAATAGAAGGAGTGCTCAAAAAAGTCAAGCTTATACTCACATCAAAATAGGAAGTCCCATCTTATTCCAATTTCATGGAAAGGTAGAGACTACTTCGCCCTAACTATACAGGGTTTTCCTTTTAAGTTGGCCTATCAGACGTTTCAGGAGAACTAGTGAATATTTCGTTCTGAAATTTTAGGTGCAGTCCTAAGGGCGAAGGAACTCTTTGCCTAAAATATTTTCAAGTCGACGGTGTTGCCACGTCTATGTCAAACACATATCTACTTTCTTATTTCAAATGGAACTACCTATATTTTCATTTATGTATCGATTCAATACCGAGTTCGAAGTATAACCCACTAAAAAAATTCTCTGCTATGCACTGTTGCCAAGTTATTCACAAATTCCTGAAACTTTTGACAGTTGCATTGCCAGTTTGGAAATGCAATATCTCGGTTATTTTTTATGCAAACGGAACCAAACTCAGCAGTCTCATAGTAAAGACTCCATGTATTCATGTGGTATATTCAGTATTTTGATGCATCGTAAGGTTTTTCGAAGATATTGCTCCGAAAATGTGAAACTCAAAATTGAAACATTTTGAGATTTTCAAATGGCAACCCCATATTTATTTTACAGCATTCAATTCGAAATAAAAAATGAATGGCAGTCTTCTCTTACACTAATTATTTATTTCGGATTGTTTTCGAATGAGATGAAAAATACTGAAATTTTTCAGTATTTATAGTTCATGATCTATGGTCCTGTTTGAGATGAAATGGTTCTATGATTATGGCGTGAATTGTTGAAGTAGATTCTATGGTTGAAATCATAAAAACTATTCGATGATCATAGAAAAAAGTTTACCCATATTATCCAAACACGATTCGGGCAGTTTCACAATTCACGGGAAATGCCGAAAAATTGTTGAAAGGACCTGTAGGACTTTTAACAAGGGTTATTCACATTTAGCAAGAATGACTGGAAAGAAATTCCGCAAATTGTTTAGGCTTTCTGTAATCCTGGCCCTATGTTCATGACCTCAACAATAGGATTCATTCCGATAATTCACTTTATAATCACACAGCATGTCCATTGAACATGACTATAAATACTGAAAAATTTAAGTATTTTTGATCTCATTTGAAAACTGTCCAAAATAAATAATTATTGAACATAAGGCCAGGATTACAGAAAGCCTAAACAATTTGCGGAATTTCTTTCCAGTCGTTCTTGCTAAATGTGAATAACGATTGTTAAAGGTCCTACAGGTCCTTTCAATAATTTTTTGGCATTCCCCGTGACTTGTGAAACAACCCGAATCGTGTTTGAATAATATGGGTAAACTTTTTTCTATGACATTCATGATCATCGAATACTTTTTATGATTTCAACCATAGAATCTACTTCAACAATTCACGCCTTAATCATAGAAACTTTTCATCGTAAACAGAGCCACAGATCATGAACTATAAATACTGAAAAATTTCAGTATTTTTCATCTCATTCAAAAAGTATCCAAAATAAAGATCTTGTGTGAGAAGAGACTGCCATTCATTTTTTATTTCGAATCGAATGCTCTAAAATAAATATGGGATTGCCATTTGAAAATCTCGAATTATTTCAATTTTGAGTTTCACATTTTCGGAGCAATATCTTCGAAAAACCTTACGATGTATCAAAATACTGAATACACCACATGAATGCATGGAGTCTTTACTATGAGACTGCTGAGTTTGATCCCGTTCGCATAAAAAATAACCGAGATATTGCATTTCCAAACTGGCAATGCAAATGTCAAAAGTTTCAGGAATTTGTGAATAACTTGGCAACAGTGTATAGCAGAGAAATTTTTTTTAGTGGGTTATACTGCGAATTTGGTATTGAATCGATACATAAATGAAAATATAGGTAGTTCCATTTGAAATAAGAAAGTAGATATGTGTTTGAGATAGACGTGGCAACACTGTCGACTTGAAAATATTTTAGGCGAAGAGTTCCTTCACCCTCAAGGCTCCACCTAAAATTTCAGAACGAAATATTTACTAGTTCTCCTAAAACGTCTAATAGGCCAACTTAAAAGGAAAACCCTGTATGTCATGATTGATTCAAATAATTATAACGATTTTCGTAATGTGTTCATACTTAATGTGACAAAGCAAATGAATATTCATTAGCGTTTATTTGCTGTGAAAACAAACTTCACTATGTTACTTGCTATCCCGAGAAAATTGGGTTAGCATGAAACATGAAACATATTGTTAATAACCGCAACCTATTCCTACTTAATAGAAACGAAATTTCCCCTGGAACCAAGTTAACTGATGTGTAATTCACGCTTCCAGAAATTGAGTCGTAACAAAAACGCTTTGTTATTTATTAAGTTTACGATAGCTGTTAGAACTTCATATACCAATTTAAAATTCAACGTAATTGGAGAACTAGAATGTTGAATATCCATGTTTGTGGCCTGATGGCTAGCAACACCACTAAAATATGAAGATTTCAATAGTATACAGGGTACCTGTAAAAAATGTGAGAAACTTAGGAAGATAATTCCTCGATGAATATAAGTACGGGTAGATCATATAATTTTTTTTCGAAATCGACCTCCCTTCCAAGATACAGCCTTTGAAAGGCGATGACGAGTCGACAGTTTCTAATTTTTTTAGAAGTCCTGAAAAACACGACTCATAAAACTATACGTATACATTATACAGGGTGTCTGGTGAGGAATGGGACAACGTTTAGGTGGTGATGAGGGATGTCTCAAGGAGTGAGAAAATGCCATTCGAAATCATCTGAGGTACATGGTTCCTGATATACAGGGGGTTTTAGAAAAAATTAGGAAATTTCAAATGACCATAATTCAGGAAATAAAAGAGCTAATCCGATGATTTTTCGTATGAACAATGATAGAGTGAGTACAAATCTGTTTGAACGAAAAATTCGAAATAAAATCAGATCCGGACTCAGAAATTTTAGTTTTTTCTGAAATAAGGTAAAAACAACCCTGTAAGCGGTTTTCAATTTTTTTGACTTCAGATTCTGAGAGAGCAGGAAAAATACTTTCGAACTCAACTGTCATCCCGAATGGCACAAATTTTCCCTGCTTTCTATGACCCTTCGAATGTCAATCTTCCGATTTTCGCTCCTTACATATTATTTTCTCGACATTTCAAATGACCATAGTTCAGGAAATATGAGAGCTAATCCGATGATTTTTCGTATGAACAATGATAGAGTGGATACGAATCTGTTTGAACGAAAAATTCGAAATAAAATCAGATCCGGACTCATAAATTTAAGTTTTTCTGAAATTAGGTGAAAACAACACCCTGTATGCGGTTTTCAATTTTTTTGACTTCAGATTCTGAGAGAGCAGGAAAAATATTTTCAAACTCAACTGTCATCCCGAATGACACAAATTTTCCCTCCGTTCTATGGCCCTTCGAATGTCAATCTTCCGATTTTCGCTGTCGTACAAAGACAATCACAGAGACGTTTCAGTGTTAATGTGTGGTGCGCAGTTTATGATAATAATTTAATAGGTCCTCATTTTCTCGAAGAAAGACTCACCGGAGAAATTTATAGATATTTCCTTATGAATGTTCTTCCTAATTTATTAGGATTAATCAAAGAGGACTTATCTTCCAGCATGATGGAGCACCCCCACATTTCTAAATTTTAGTGAGAAATCATTTGAACGAGGTCTATCCAAATAGATGGATAGGTCGTGGTGGTCCAAGAGCATGGCCACCTCGGTCCCCCGACATGACACCGTTAGATTATTTCCTTTGGGGACACCTTAAAACTATGGTGTACGGGCGAGAATATATACAAGGACACAATTAATTCAGCGCATAATAGACGCATGTGACGAAATACCAAACAACCCGGATGTGATAAGGAAAGCAGTTTTGAACTTAATGAAAAGAGCAGATAAATGTGTAGAAGTTGGTGGTTTTCATATTGAACAATATTTGAAGAATTAATTATAAATTTTCCAAATTTCGCATTTTTTATGATTTTTATAAAAATTTTGATTCGTTTATGATCTTTGTTTTACTTATAAGTAACTATCTGAGATTTCTTGTTTCTGAAATGTCTAGAAAATAATATGTAAGGAGCAAAAATCGGAAGATTGACATTCGAATGGTAATAGAAAGCAGGGAAAATTTGTGCCATTCGGGATGAGAGTTGAGTTTGAATGTATTTTTCCTGCTCTCTCAGAATATGAAGTCAAAAAAATTGAAAACCGCATACAGGGTGTTGTTCTTACCTCATTTCAGAAAAAATAAAATTTCTGAGTCCGGATCTGATTTTATTTCGAATTTTTCGTTCAAACAGATTCGTACTTACTCTATCATTGTTCATACGAAAAATCATCGGATTAGCTCTCATATTTCCTGAATTATGGTCATTTGAAATTTCCTAATTTTTTCTAAAACCCCCTGTATATCAGGAACCATGTACCGCAGATGATTTCAAATGGCATTTTCTCACTCCTTCAGACATCCGTCATCACCACCTAAACGTTGTCCCATTCCTCACCAGACACCCTGTATGATTCATTAAGTAGATGTTTTACTCACACAATTTTTTGATCCAATAACTTTATTATTAGCAGTTTAAAATAACAGCCCTTATGATTTTTCCTTCAAAAATTGTTTTCGTGTGATAGATTTTCAAAAACTAAAATTCTCTTAGGGAATCCCATTCAATTCTGGAGAAAAGAAGCCTTCTGCAAAATTTCGATACAGTCGATACTTTTCTCGGAAAAAAATAAAAACGAGGTGAAGTTTAGACGACAAGCCGTAGGCCAATATCACCGAGTAAATAATAGCTATTATACGCGAGTAGCATACTGTACTCCATTCACGACTACTGAGTATATTTCTTGAATATTTTAACATTTGGCCACCGTGGAAAGACCCTTATTTCATTACAAGTGTGAAGAAAGTCAAGTTGACACATGTAAAATTTTTGGAGAACTAGTCATTATACAGGGTGAGTCTTTGACTTGTACATATATTTTAACCGTAGATTCCTGAGGTCAAAAGAAACACTTTTTTCCTCTACCATTTTTTCCGATTCGGCCTGGTTAAAAAGATACAGGCTGTTGAAAATCCATGAAAAGCATAAATTTTCCGTAATATCTCGCAAACGATTCCTTCAAATGAAATGATTTTTGAAACATAGTTTTTCATGAATATGATTAATCAATCCCGACTACAAAATTCCGAGTAATTCGATGTTGAAAAAAAGAAAAAATCTTAAAAATTCGAAAAATTGGGTACTTTGGCTGAATGCAACTCTGTCGGAAATATTCACAGAATTCAATTTTCCTGTGGTCACTTTGACAATTTCAAGAATAATTCGAGAATTTGTTATCTGTAATAATGAATGGTAAGAGAACTGGCGGATTTTCTTTAAAAATGGGGTTACAATGAATAAGCTCACCTCTATACTTCTTCAGTGTAAATCCCTATCTATTCAAGCAAATTTCCACACCACTTTCGAAGTACCTATTGCAATTTTGTTTCGTAGAGCTTTGACATACGTTGATCCAAATTCACATTACGTTAGAATACATTCATTTCTCATTTATTCATCATATTTATTACTACTAAAATGACCTTAATAAGTTATTATTCATGAAGTCGTATGATTTTGAAAAACAAACTGACCACAGAACACCGATGTCAAAGAATCTAGTGTCGTGTCTGTGACTTTACCATGCGGACACCCCTTGAAATTCAATCGCCCAAGTGGTGTTTATGAACGTGAAATGTCATGCGTGTTATGGTTAAGTTGTTTTGATTTCGGAAGATTTCAAGAGATATTGGAAATGAATGCTATAGCTAAAATAGGTGGTTTAAAAGTTAATCCGATATAATCAAAAATGAAGTATACATCAAGAAGAGATTATTCTGCTTTTCATCACTAGCAAAATTTTGGATGAATCAATCATTGCATTAGAAAATATACAACTGGTATTAAAAAAGTAAGTTCATATTTCTTTCATTAATACAGCAGCTTATTTGAAAATTTCGAATGGTATATCTACTCGTTTCTTTGATACAATAGCTTATTTCGAAGGTTTGAATGCTATATCACGTATAGTCCGTTCACGAAAGGTTGAGCACATAGTAGGCGTTTCTTTAATTATCTGAAGTTGGCAGTATTTGGTGACATAACGTAAAATAAAGTCAACGTTGCCGAATGTACCCGGCCTCGTCCGACGAGCTTGCCAGTTATCAGACAACTCTATGCAATATTGACAACATTGCGTATCAATCTGACAAGAAAATAAAGAACATAACCTAAAATTTAATATACACAGTGGAATATGCCAAACTTCCATGGCCAACCGACGGCTCAACCTTTCGTGAATGGACTATACTTGCAAAAATTCAGTGGTTAGTTTACCAGTGGCGGCATAGCTCATTCTGAAAACAAAAAAGGGCTATATCTTCTTATTTAGGCCGAATCGGAAAAAATGGTAGAGGAAAAAAGTGTTTCTTTCGACCCCAAGAATATACGGTTAAAATATATGTACAAGTCAAAGACTCACCCTGTATATTTTGTAATGAAAATTAGATTTGGTCCTCGATTGACAAGGTACCTATATGTACTCATATCCGTTCGTTGGAGAATAACAAATGAATATCAATTTTAAGATTATAATATACCTAAATCTAGTAAGCACTTGACAGCAGTGAATAATAACTCATTATTCACTTGTGATTAATGGGTATTATTATGGCTGAGCAAACAGATGTAAAATGGGTAGATTATACAATAGTCGTGGATAAAATATGTAATAGCTATAAATTGCAGCGCATTCGCCATTTTGCGATTCATGATGTACCAAGATATTCATTGGGTTAGAGAATAAACGCTTCGACTACAAACTATGTCTTTCTCTAACTCACTGCTCTCTTACTACCTAAAATACTGCTTTATTAATTCCTAAGTGGGACAAGGTGTAAAGAGCTCAATAGACAATGTATATTTCCATGTAAGGTACACTACACTTCACCTAGTGAATAATAGCTATCATTATAAGCTAGTTGCATGATAAACTATTTGAGGGTTGAATTAACATGAAATGATGAAATTCTTTTAAAGAGAAAAATTTTTGGGGGTAGCTATTTAAGGGGAGGTTATTTGGAATAAAATTTTAACAACTGAAATTTTTGCTGCCAATCAAAATACTTATTGTTTGAACATTCTATCTTACATGACAGACACATTACATTGGGACACCCTGTATATGTCATTCAAAAGAGAACCATTTACGATAATTACAGAGAAATTTTTCACATTTTCATATATCTGCTAAGGTCGAAGAACAGTCTTATCAAACCTCAATCTCTTTGGTTGAATTTGGCGAGATTTTCGAGATTAAAATTGACCATTTTCCTGAACTTCTCGCATATGAGCACGTTGTGGTTTCCAGTTCTATCATAGTTCGGAGAAGATGAACTTTGCCCATGATATTAATTCCGAAAGTTCACTGGCCCCTCCGATACTTGAGCATGTCTGAATATATGCGTCGTTTTCTGAGTCAGAGTGCTGATCTGAGTTTCGTACCATTGCGAATACTTATATTTTTCTCGAATGAATTTCATTATTTGTCATGGAATTTCTAAATGTAGGGTAAAGGGAGGAGAGATGGACCATAATTTACAAAAGTGAATATAATCACTTTATTAATCAGAGAAAAAATCTGTAAATTCGTTCATAAAATAGCTTAACATTGGTCCTCTTTGGAACAGATACAAATAAAAGAATATTTATTTTTCCAACGAAAAAGTATAAAAATCTTAAACTTCTCAAAGGTCCATCTATCCTACCCTATGGAGGTGAGATGGACCATAGCAGGTAGGTGAGATGGACCATAGTAGGTAACAAGGATGAACATCACTACTTTCCTTTTTTTAGAAGATACGTTGCCATAATTCTGACAAAGGTTAATAAGAGTGCTATAGGTGTTGTGCAACCAGCTCTTGCATAAAAGACACTCTAACCATTCATCTTTTTTTTTTGTAAGTCGATAATCTTCACTGCAGCCAACGCACTCATTTTCTATATCGCTGAAATGTTCATCCGCACTGGAATCGTCATCAATGTGACATCCTCTGCCTCTTCTTCAGAAAATGAAGATTTGCTCCATTGGTTATGTCTTGCTTTTTTTCTATTTATCGCTTTACTGCCAAATTGGAACGCGGTTTTGTTTTTGCTCTTTTCTTTTTCTTTTCCTCAATAAATTCGAGTGAGGTTATAACTCCTGATATCTTCTTACGAACTCTTTTTATAGCCATAGATATGATGGGTACAGGGGCAACTTCATCCAGAGCTTTTCCGGGAGTAACAGTTTCAGTAGCTATTGATTTGTCAGTAGTGGTTTGTTGATTTTATAGAACAGAGGTACTTGATGGTTGAGAAGATTTTGATCCTGCTTGCGCTGTTTCATTCGGCATTGGCCATTGGTAATTTGGTAGAGCAAACAGGAACATTTTTCTTACGTATGTACTTATTAGGCATTATATACTGAAACAAAAAGAAATTGGTCCGACTCACCTCCCTCGTATTGGTCCGTCTATCCTCAAATGGGAGGATAGACGGACTATTCCACAACAGCTTAACGGTTCAAGATGGATACCGTATTTTAAGTCCTACGAGGCACTAATACACATATTCATAGTTCCAGTATTTGAAAAAACATCAGAACCTTATCTACATGGGTTAAAATCACAAATATATAACTTTAAATATAATTTTCACCAACAAAAAATTTGTTTTTCTTAAAAATCATTCAATTAAATGCGTAAAACTGTGACCTTCTCTATGTCTCAAATTGATCTGATCGAAACGCACCACGTACGCCGGTCAATCGGAGCGGTGCTGTCGTTCCTTGCAGAATATTACCGATGGTCCGTCTATCCTCCTAGTCCATCTAACCTCCCTTTACCCTATCATATTGAATATCATCAGTTTCGAAATATTTTTCAGGTGTAAAGCTTTTCTGGGTACTTGTTTTTTGGAATCGACCGACTTATTTTTTGCGCGCGCTTGTTTCAAGGGTAGTTGTGTGCCATAGTTTCGCCAAATGTTCGAAGGGTTCGGAATTAATCCGAGATGAGTTCAAAACACTCGCTTGAATTCACATCGTATATTTGCGAATTACAACTTTGTTATTCTGAATTCCAACTTCCTAATCTGAATTTCAATTTCGTTCTTCTGAAATAAAATTAACTATTCTCAAATTCAATTAAGGTTTTCTGAATTACATATTCTATTCAGAAATACATTGTTCTTTTTCCTGAAACATTGAACTTCCATTCTCTGTACTTTAAAAGGTTTAGTTGCTGGACAGCCGGTACATAAAAAAATTGGATATTGATTGGAATTTTGATTAACGGTAGGTATATGCTACAAAACAGGACCAAATCCTTTGAAACGAGGAAGAAGAAGAAAAAGTATAGAAATCTTGCATTCGATAGGCATCTGAATATAGGAATACTGCACCAGGGCGGGCAATTTGGATTTTTCATCAATATATCAAAATTTCAGAAATCTATAGTGTACGAGTGTATTACTGTGTATATTTTATTTTTATTTTCTGTGAAATAGTGGGTGTCATCTTATTTTTTAATTTATTTAAGCCATTGTGAAAGATAAATTAGGTTGAAAAGGTGTTGAGAAAACAGAGGAAAACAAATATGTTTGTTGAACAGTTGAATAAACTTCATTTTATTATATTCAAACAGTACTATTTCTCTTTACAACAGAATTCTTTATTCTTTTATTTTTCTCTGTTTAGACTTCCTTGTCTCAACCTTTCAGTTTTTCTTCTAGACTACAACATTCCGGTTGTTCCTCCTTTCTGGTAGTAAATCCAACAAGAAGATTTCTGGTAGGCACAGCAGTATTTTTCAAAAACTGCTTCTGTTATGAACTGGGATCTCTAAACTATTCACCCCATGAATCTGATCTAACCTACAAGTTTCGTTTGATCCGTAGTTATCTCGATAAAAATAATCGTCATCTACAAAATGCAGGGAGCAAACTTTCATATTTCCTGTGACTGGTTTACCGATTTTAAGTTTCAGCTGCCAGGGTTTTCTTCGATCCATCAACTCTTTGTCATTTTACTCATCGATTTACCTTTGTGGTAATATTGTGGTATAGGTATTATTTGGAATTATTTTTTTCTCAAGAAGATAACTGAGGAACTGAAAAATAGCGATTTGAATGAATTATACTCAAGAATTTATTAATAATGTTATAGGATATTCACATAAATCACGGCAACACAATGCAGAATGAAAGAATCATGTCAATATTAAAGGTTACTCAGATCATCACCAGAAGGCGTATCGTTTAGCTTGATTCGCCTATTCTCACACAATCTGGAGCACATACTTAACAATCAATTAATGTCATTTTTATTCCAATAAACTCTTTTTCGATTCTTCCAGATGATTAACTATAAAACCGTTTCTCAAGATTCAATTCTCGGTGTCGAAGCAGAGGTCATAAGAGCACACGTGTTATAAACACGTGTAAACTGATCAATACTGTCTGAAGTTAGAAATCACCCAGTAATAAATCCTTCATTAATGCCCAGTTGTCAGCCTGTGCGAAAAGTTAAATTGGTTTCAGCGTGAAGGCACGTTCTATAATGAAGCAGAATACCAGACCGTTGGGAAAAATCTCGTGATACCATATGATTGCAATATTAAGATAAAAATAACTTTTTATGTAGAGTGTGCCAGTTCTTTAGTCAAATGGTCTCGATGCAGTATCTCAGCACAATCGGAATTATATTCGAAAATGAAATATGTGAAAAATAAATATGTAATTACAAACACTAAAATCTATGGTCTTATGATGCTATCCTCTGGAAATTTTGCATGAACATTCAGTATAGTAGTTTTCATCCTCAAAATAAATTTCACTCGAATTGGATATTCTGTTATGAAAATATAAAGATTCTCCTCTTCAGATTCTAATTCATGGTTCTGTTAATACTATGGCCACAAAATTTTTCATGAAGATTCAGTATATCAATCTTTATTCACAGAAAAAAATTTCACCCTAATCGGATACCATGTTATGGAAATGAAATGATTTTTTTTTTGCAATATTCCAATTGAATTTTCTATGGTTCTGCTGAAGCAATGACCACGAAATTTTGAATGAACATTCAGAAGTTCGATCTTCATTCACAAAAAAATTCACTTGAATCGGATATCCCGTCATGAAAATATAAAGATTCTTCTGTTCAATATTCCAATTGAATTAACTATGATTCTGTTCACATTGTGGCCACAAAATTTTGCATGATGCTTGTTATCAGCACCTTGCATTTGACCGTTACATTTCATCTCGATTGGTTTTGTTTTTTTCTGAGATATTTTAATTTTGAATGGCCATATACAACCTGTACGATTAGGCTTTACGAACTCAACCGAGCCATTTGGACCCGAACTCATCCTGAAATTTCAAGTCTCTAGGACAATCCCTTCGAAAGTTATTGTGCTAAGGGATGGCCAGACGTCCCCAAGGACATAATTGAATTTTGACCACGAATTCGTCATACCTTATCGTTTGAGACCATTTTCGGCTCAAAATTCGAATTCAGTCTTCTGCGCAAAACAATAGCATTTGTTTAAGAAGGACAAGCGCTCAAAATATATTATTTTTAGTAAATTAACTCGTGATTGAATTTTTGCACACCTGATATTGTCCTATTGATGAACCCTGAAATTTTCAGGGTACAGGCTTATTACTTGTGATTGTCATTGTTTGTTTCCAGTTTTATTTTGAAACTAGCTTTTACCCGCGACTTCGTCCGCATAAGTTTTTTGTTTTCTCCCGGCTGTAAGTCCCCCTGCAACAATGTCCCACTATCGTATTCCAGTCCTCAACTTCAACTTCCTACCTTATAAGTTAAGTAGTGTGATGGAATGTCGCAAAGTTTCGATCCAAGTAAAACTGATAAATAAAGACAGTTGCATCAAAATTTTATCATAATTTCCCTAAATTATGGCGCCTACCGACCCTCTAAGTTAGAAAAGTGATCGAATACTAACTTGAAGTCTTAGTTACACTCAGTTAAAGAAAACATCAAAATCATTTCAGTAGTTATGGCGTCATGCGCTTCTTGAGACGATCACGCTAGACTTCCGCGGGAATGAGGTATTTTCCCGCCGTAAAAAGTAGCCTGTGTCCGTTCCTAGGATCCTATCTTTATATAAACCAAGTCTTATAAAAATCCGTTCAGACGTTAAGGCGTGAATGAGGTAAACTTTTAAAACAAACGATTAAAAATAACTAACTTAATTAGTTTTCTGCCTACTGCCTACGCCTTAAGTACGATAGCATGAATATTAATAGCCCATATTCTTTTCTAGGTTAACATCTATCACCTAACTGAATTTCATCAAAATCCGTTCAGCCGTTTAGGCATGATAGAGCAAAACTCCCAGCAAAAACCATAAAAAAATCACTAACTCAATTCAGTTTTCTGCCTACTTCCTACCCCCTAAGTACGATGACGTGATCATTTTGATCTTATATCCGTTTTTAGGTAACCTTCTTTTACCTTACTAAATTTCATCAAAATCTGTTCAGCCGTTTAGACGTGAAAGCAAAAGTCTCAACAAAAACGACTAAAAATCACTAACTCAATTTAGTTATCTGCCTACTGCCTACCCCCTAAGAACGATGGCGTGATTATTTATAGCCTATGACCATTTCTAGGTTATCATCTATCACCATACCAAATTTCATCAAAATCCGTTCAGCCGTTTAGGCGTGAAAGAGTAACAGACAGACAGAGTTACTTTCGCATTTATAATATTAGTATGTTTCGAATTTATTTAGCCTAATAATCACTTTAAGGTGAAAAAAGAATCTGATATGATAAAAAACAACCAACCGTCTTTATTCGCAATGTATATGGAAAAACGATATACATTCGTTTATGAAGAACGAGCGCTCAAAAATATAAAAATCAATATCAGAATAATACGGAGATGATTAAAATAAAAAGCTGGGTTTGATTCCTTATATTACATAAGGTTCCAGTTAATAATGCAAGATGTAAAGGGAGACTTTTTATCCGCAAGATGATACACAAAGGTAATTTTCTCTTAAATTCCCCAACAAGGAGACAAAACATGAAGATCAACTCAATGGAACTTTTTAGAAAAGCTCTAATAGTCCAATTAGATACATCAGAAAGATGATGCATTATAAGCTTTTTATCATTTGGAATTAATGATGTGAGTTTTAATTACTTTTATATATTGCTCTATGTTGTTTTCCCTACCTTTTCATCGTAACCAAAGAGTATACAGTTCAAGAGAAAATTGCGTCAATTATTCAGGATTTCGGGGAAGCATATTATTCAGGTAGGAAATTATGTAGGTTCGAAAACACGGTGATTTGATGTTGCTACGGGAAAATCTACCATTTAGGCCATGTTTTCGTTTAGTTTTAATCGAGTTATTTCCTTTGATGAATACAGGGTCTCTATGAATGATTACAACAGCGCAGTTGGCGTTGGACTACCACAAATATTTATTTTCTGATGTAAACTTTAATTTGAACAAACGATACCGTTAGTTCAGGCTGTCAATCCGAAGGAATTGAATAATGTGACAGGAATTATAAATTTGTGGGCTCTGCATAAGAAACCATAAGATAAAAAATTCCAAAGCAGCCATCGATCATTAACAAGAGAAATGACTCCAAAATGAATCTTTAAAGGTTGACGCTCACTTGGACGAGACGAGACGAGACTAAGCGACGCGTTAGTTCGCCTGGGACCGCGCACTTGGACGAAGCGATGGGACGATCAGCCATCGGAAGAAATTCCCCCATTTTTGGGCCGCAATAAATTTTTATTACCCATGTTGCATGCTGACTACCCGAATGAACAAGGGTAGAGCTATTGTTCGAATCGTGTTTTTGGTCATTATCTTGTTTTCATAGCTTCGTCGTCCCACCTTCATATATAGGAATGAAAAAAAAATATGTGACGTGGAAAAAATTCGACATTTTATCTCTGTTGGCAAGTTACAAAATATAACTTTTCTTCTCGAAATTACTTTTTTCCCCGGGAAAAAATGAGTGTATATATGTATCCGGGAAAAAAGTACTCACTTTTCTGCCGGATTAATTTCGTGAAAAGTTATATTTCTTTCCATCGTCATTTTTCTAGTCACAGAAAAAAAATATGTATTATACAAGGGAAAAAGTACTAGATTTTAAATCGACGTTATGTTGTCTTCCAACGAGAAGCGGAGGGTGACAAAAACCGAGAGTTATTTTTTTTAAAACTATATATAAAATCATTGATACGAAATGTTTATTTTCTCTTTACCGATTAAAAGAATTAAGTATTAATCTAATTCCTTCATTCTGGTGATTTCAGAAAAAAACACTTTTCCTACGACAATATCGAAAAATTTCCGGTAGTTCTGGGAAGTTGCATTTTTTATTACCTTGCTGCATACCGCTTACCTGTATAAGCTTCAAATCAGACTAATTTATATTCAATTTATTCTGAATATACTTTTGCCGGGGCGGTAAAATCTCTGGCGCTGTCCCTGGTTATTTTTGGGTATGGTCAGCCACAAGGCCGTAGCTAGAAAAAAATTTCGGGGGTCCACCGAATGACAGAATGACAATTTTTCTAGTCCTGTACTTCAGAAAAATTTCGGGTCCAATGGGGTCCGGACCACCCTCCCCTCGCTACGGCCTTGGTCAGCCATGAAACATTTGTAAGAATCGTGTTTTGGTCATGATCATGTTTTAATTGGGAATTTTCCAATGAAATCCTCGTAGTTCTTCATCCAGGAATACAATTAAATATAAATAATTGATACGAAATGCTTATTTTCTCTTTAACCGATTAAAAAAAACAAAGCAAGTAGTAATCGAAAGTTCAATATTTGCATATCATATATCCCAAAAAGGAATTATTCCACAGTTTTCCAATTCTATCAGATATTTTAATTTATTCGGAAGAAGGGTTCCTCAATATTTTGTTGTATTTACATAATAAAATACCTATCCTTCAGACGATTTGAATTCACATTCACAGTTGTACAAAATACATTAATGTTGTTCGTTTTGTATATAAATTTCGTTTTTCCAGATCTCAATCGAGAAAATTCTAACCACACTCTCATGAGCCATTTAAAACAAACTCATTTCACACAAATTCAAAAATAACTGTGTATTTCCCCATTGACAAAATTCGAGTACAAAATTGGAAATACAGCGCGCCGAACTTCCCGGCCGTCGGATACCTACTTGCCGCCTCGAGAAATTTCGCTCACATGCCCCAAAGATCTTCCTGGCGACCAACGACTCGCCGCCTCGCTGATCCTCACTTCGCGTCTCCTAGGTGCGTGTCTACCCATTTATTTCAATGCAAAAGATCCCAGCGAAAAACGACGCGTTCCTTCCGACCGCTTCGCTTCGTCCAAGTGCGCGTCTAATCTGCCTCGCGCCTAACGATTCTGATCTTCGCTTCGCGCCTCCCAAGTGAGCGTCTACCCATTTGATTCAGTGCAAATCGTGCCTGCGGAAAACAACTCTTCGCTTATAGTCTCGTTTCGTCTCGTCCAAGTGAGCGTCAACTGAAGGCTTAAGATTCGAATGAACCTATGTATCAATGAATAAAAAATGCAACATGTTTCAGAACTGGTATGATACTGTTTGCAATAAAGATTAATTTAGTTAATCTCAACGACATAACCTATACGATATATTCCTGCTTAAACCAATAATTCGGTGTTTGAATTCATTTTCTTTTCCCGTTTTATTGTATAATTCGTTGAATGCCAGTATTGAATGCCAATTTTAGATCAAGAATTTAAAGACTACCTGATACTTTGATATTGTTGACCAAATGTAGCATTTTTGTGCTCTTCATTTCATAGATGTTCCATACGAGTTGTTAATTATATAGATGTTATTATAACATCTATGAAATGAAGAGCACAAAAGTGCTACATTTGGTCAAAAATATCGAAGTATCAGGTAGTCTTCAAATTCTTGATGTATTGTATGTATTTATGACACGTTTTTTATCATTAAGTATTTAAAAATGGAATTTATTGAATTTAATATTTTAGACGGAATACTGCAATTCAAATCATAAATCATAAAATAATACGTATAATGTGTGTACACCGTGTTATGAAAAATTACCTCTTCATAAGTAATACGAGTTTGAAGACTTCATATTGACAAGAGAATTATTGTTTTTTTATTCGTCACAAACGGAATTTTTTCTTTCAATCCACGAAAGGTTACAACAAAATTATACCGATTGTTACAAAGGTAATATTCTCGTAGATGCCCCCAAAAAATGTGACTTTCAAGAACTTTCAAGAAAAGCTCCAATAGTCCAACTACAGAAAGATGATGGCATTACGCTTTTAATCATTTTGAAGTTAATGATGCGAGTTTTAATTACTTTTATATTGCTCTATGTTGTTTACCATACCTTTACATCGTAACCAAAGAATACAGTTCAAGAGAAAATTGCGTCAATTATTCAGGGTTTCAAGGGACGTATATTATTCAGGTAGAGAATAAGGTTGAAAAACACGGAGATTTTGATGTTGCTACGCTAATAGAAGTCAAATTTTCCGTGGGTTTTAATCGTATAAAGAGTTATTTTCATTGATAAATTAACTTCAATATTAAATATCATAGACCTGGAAATGTTATTGTCACTTTGACATCGATAAAAAAGGTGCATCCTTTTTTATCGCATAAAACTTCTCTTCCTCAATATGTCAATTAGTCTGTCAGATTTTTGAATTTTGAACATATAGTGCTTTCATTTTGAATCGGTGTGGTAATTATTTAACTTTGTTGATATAAGAACCCAAAAGATGAATCGTTTTGGTGAAGTTTCGACTGAGCAAATTACGACAAATATCGAGAAGTCTTTACCGCAATCTACAAAAAACACAAAAGCTTCAATTTATGGAGTTTTGTCAAGTTCGAAAATATGAATTGTCCGAAATAATTCCATTACATGAACTAGCAAATATATATATCTCCAAATTGACCATGAACATCATGACAATCTTATTAGTTCCTTACGATTCTCGAGTCCGAGAAATCAAAATGAATATTCCACATGTGTGAATACCACAGAAGAAAATTTTCAAATCAGTACCTACACCAAAGCAAACAATTTATAACAGTTGTGTATTTAATAATTGTACTTTCAAATAATCGAATTTTATTGTATTAATAAAGATAATTATTGTTGTTGTTCATCCATATATTCTGTCGTTAATTTATCTTGCCAAAAAACACTCGAGCTTTTCTTTTATCAGATAAATTTCTCTTCAACTCAAAGTTTTGCCAATCACTAAATTTGCTCGAAAAACTGACATCAGATAAAATCGCTCCACCTTCGGTGTCGCGATTTTATCTTGTCAGTTTTTCTCGTAAAATTAGTGATTAGCAAAACTGTTTCGTTGTAAAGAGAAATTTATCCGATAAAAAAAAGCTCTTGTGTTTTTACTGTTGATAAATATTTTTTGTTTAGACTCAGAAATGAGGATTTGCTAGAAACAGGAAGTAGCATGAACATGATAACTTCAGGAAGAAATGACTCTAAAAAAAATTGCTTTTCATCGGAATAATAATCTGGGAATGATTCAAATGATTTTCAAATTCATTTTCTTTTTCGCTCGACGTATTATTAAAATGTTGAATGCAAATTTTAGGTCAAGAACTTAAAGACTATCTGATACTTCGATTTTTTTCGACCAGGGGCCTATTGCACCAAACACTTCACAACTTTTCACTTTTCATATGAATTAAGTTGCACCAAACGCATTCATAATCAATAAATACAATGTGAAAAGTCAAGTGCATAATGAAAAGTACTCCGCAAAAATTGCATGTTGAGAGAAATGTTGTGCAACATAACTAATTTTCACTTTTGAAATTTGTCAGAATGCAAAGTGAGAAGTGAAAGTTGAAAAGTATTATGGTGCAAAAGGCCCCAGGTGTAGCACTTTTGTGCACTTCATTTCATAGATGTCCAATACGAATTGTTAACTATTTTTATATTTATGTATTTATGGCAAGTTTTTTATCACTACTCCGAAATTGAAATTATTGAATTTGTCATGTTAGACGGAATACTGCTGTTCAAATCATAAAATAATACGTGTTATACAGGTATACTGATTTTTTTTCCGACAAACTAGAATGGGTGATAGATCACATCATTTTGAGCAAAAAATTTCCTATGAACATGGGTCCGGAAATACTTCGTTTCCGAGATACAGGGTATTAAACTTGAAAAAATAATTCGCGTTTTCTTCAATATCTTTAGACTGATTCCAAATAATTGCATAAAAGTTGGTATATAGGGTTTTTTGAGGTGAGAAATTCAAATTTGTGCTCAATTTGGATGTATTTTCTAGAGGGCGCCACTTGCCTGAACGCATTTTTCTCTGAAACGATTACTCCTAGCGACTTCTATGAGGTATACCTTTTTTAAGTAAAAAAGATGAGAGAATCGATTTTGTGAGTCTAGAAAATACAACTTAATCGACCAAAAATTTGAATTTATCCTTTCAAAAAACTCCTGCATACGAAACTCCATGAACGAATTTCGAAGCAGACAAAACATATTAAAGAAAACGTGAATTATTTTTTCCAGTTCAACACCCTGTATCTCTGAAAGGAAGCATTTCCGGACCCATGTACATAGGAACTTTTTTGCTTAAAATGAAGCGATCTATCACCTATTTCAGTTTGTCGGAAATAAATCAGAACACCCTCTATGTGTGTTTCATGTTATATAGGGTGTTTCACAAATGATTGTACAGGCTTTCAGGGCAGTGTTAGAAATATGTCCTTACAATATTCGTTCAAGAGATACAGGATGTTTTATGTATTACTATAGAAATTTTCAATTTGCATAACTTTTGATGCGTGCATGGATCTTCATGAAAATTTTAGGGAATGAGTGGGCCAGTGCCAAATATTCTCACATAATGGCTTGCTGATAGCGCAGGCCCGGACTGAGAAAATTATATTCTTTATACAGAATCTACAATAACTATAGTCCGTTCACGAAAGGTTGAGCCGTCGGTTGGTCCTGGAAATTTGGCATATTCCACTGTGTATATTAAAATTTTAGGTTATGGTGTTCATTTTCTTGTCAGATTGATACGCAATGTTGTCAATATCGCATAGAGTTCTTTGATAACTAGCAAGCTCGTCGTACGAGGCCAGGTACATTCGGCAACGTTGACTTTATTTTACGTAATGACAGCAAATACTGCCAACTTCAGATTAATGAAGAAACGCCTACTATGCGCTCAAACTTTCGTGAACGGACTATACTCCTTCGAACAATGGCACACTTCGCATCATCATATTATGAATCATTGCATATTTGGAATTTTTAATTTATAGTTTGCACGGACCTTTAAAGTTCAGAATAATGCGTTAGTTCATATTGAATGAATTTAATTTCCCAGTAATATGACTTAAAAGGCAGCGTTTCTCAACCTGTGGGGTGCACATGTATTGGATGGAATAAGATGCAATACAAAACCTAAGTCATATTACTTCAATTTCAATCGATTTAATTGTGAATTAATTAATTATTTGGAGATTTACAGGTCCGTGTTTACTATAAAGTGAAACTTCCAAATTTTCAATGGTTCATAATATGATGATGCGAAGTGTGCTTTTGATCTTGATGGGCTTATTCGAAGAGTAGGTATTCTGTATATTGTAGATTCTGAGGATAATTTTGCTTTTCGAAAATTTGATGTACAGGGTGTTTTATAAGATGTGGAATAAAGAATATAATTTTCTCATAAAACATCCTGTATTTCTTAAATGAATACTGTTAGGACATATTTCTAACACTGATTCAGGCTCACCAAAATGTCCTATACCTGCCCTGAAAGCCTGTACAATCATTCGTGGAACAGCCTGTATAAGTAAGACTTTATATTGGTATCCTGAGAATTCTTCCTTTATTGATTACGAACTGAATTTTTCTTTTCAAATAAACGAAATGTTAAAAAAATCTACTTATTTCAAAACTAAAATTTACAGGTGAGGTTCCAAATTTAAATAGGAGAGTTGAATGAACAATCAACTGATAGGATATTCAAACTTGAATGATAGTTTTTTAAATTTAAACTAGCAAAAGCTTCGATCTCCCCGTTAGGCTATTTTCATTTTTTTTTCATAACTTTGTTGTGGATATTCCCGAATGTGTGCCATGTTACATTCAGTTCAAGGGCCAATAAACATCAGGAGAGATAGTAAACAATAGGATTAAGAGGTTCTTTCCTTTAACCACGATAAATACATCGAGACCGATCAAGAAAAGCAGGAGCAATAGGAGCATCCAATGAAATCTCCAGTGGTAGAGGAGAACTGGGTATAAAAGGGGATTTATTGGGAACGGAAGTTTTGTTCTGCCGGTTCCTCCATGAGGGCAAGGCAATATCCGGAAGAATAACTTTCCAGGATTATCCTGTACACAAAATGAACTGATCCGTTCGTAGCAGGCATTTTTTTCTCTCATATTTCCGGCACATATGTTTTCAACAATAATAAAAAGTTCTTCCATGAAATGTAAATTGCTTCCATTTTTCAACTTGTTTATTGAAAGCGGAAGTTACCTTCTTCGCGATTGTTGATAGGTTGAGAAATTTTGGAAGTTATGCAATTTTTATCCCAATCTCTTTGTACGCTTGATAAAGTAAAGTAAAGATAAGTAAATTAGGATGATAAGATAACTTTTAATTTGAATACTCTTCAACAAGAATCTTTTCAACACTTAATCTCAGTTGAGTGTTTCAAATTCTGAAATTTGTTGAATGATCTCTACCGAAACGACAGCTGAAAAGTCAATTAATGTCATTAATGTACGACTGGTTACTCACTGAGATCAAGGCAATATCCGGGAAGAATACCTTTCCAGGATTATCCTGTACACAAAATGACCTGATCCGTTCGTAGCATCCATTTTGTTCTCTCATATTTTCGGCACATATGTTGTTCAACATTAAATAAAAAGTTCTTCCATGAAATGTAAATCGCTTCCATTTTTCAACTTGTTTATTGGAGCAGGAAGAAAACTTCTTCGAGATTGATGGTAGAATCAGAGGTCACGCAATTTTTCATCTCAATCTCTTCGTCAGCTCAGACTAGGAAGTGAACAATTAGATAACTTTTAATTTGAATACTTTTCAACATGAGACTTTTCTACGCTCATTCTCAGTTGAGGGCTCACATATCTTGATTTTCTTGAACGATCCCTACGAAACCGACAGCTGAAAACTCAGTAAATGTCATTAATGTACGACCAGTTACTGCATGAAGATCAAGATAATATCCAGAAAGAATAAAAAAACTTTCCAGGATTATCCTGTATATAAAATGAACTGATTCGTTTGTAGCAGCCATTGTTTTCTCTCATATTTTCGGCACATATGTTGTTCAACAATAAATAAAAAGTTCTTCCATGAAATGTAAATCGCTTTCATTTTTCAACTTGTTTATTGGAACAGGAAGAAAACTCCTTCGATATTTATGATAGGATGAAAAATGTTGGAGGTCATGCAATTTTTCATCTCAAAACCTTTGTGTCAGTTAAGAATGGGAAGTGAACAAGGACAATTAGATAACTTTTAATTTGAATACTCTTCAACATGAAGCGGTTTCATTATAAATTTAATTAGAAATCAGCGCAAATTGAAACTTTTGCAGGAAATTCACATTATTCGAGACTACAGGTTCCAGCACCCGAAGTGTAACTACTTTCCAGTCATCGACGCACCTGACACATGGAAACAGCCCAAATAATTTTAAAACTAATGATCCATTATCAAGAATTTCCCGTTAACAATTAGTAGGAACTTGTGCCAATGGAAATCGCCGTGTGGAATATCGTCATCGTTAACAGACACGGAGTGACTTCTTAGTATTAGATTTGATAAGATTCTACTAAGAATTCTTATCCAGAGGCAAAAATGTCAACCCAACGTCGAAGCTCTTATGTCTCTACTTTTCAAGTCACTGCATACTTTCTCAGCTTTCTCATCTCAACTGTCCTGTTGAAAACACTTTTCTAAATCCGAAAACAATGTTTCTGGCACATTAGGAACATCATCATCAAGATACTAAGAGCCATTCAATCAATCTGTTGCAGACGTTACGCTAACGCTTTTTCCGAGAAATAAGACAGTAGAAGAGTCGGAGGTAAATAGATGACTTTCAAAGTAAATAGGACAGGAATTATATGAAAGAACGTAAACTATTTTTTCAAAATAAGGCGGTTTTCGCACTCAGATCTCTTGACTCTACTTTCAATCTCTGCGGTTTTCTCAGTGACTCATAACTAGAGACCGGATTATATGCTTTTGCATATTTGAGACATCTTCAGCGGTATTTGCATATTTTAGCTAAAATCTAGTTATGATGCATATTTTCAGTATATATTTTCTTCCTTACGTCCCGAAATGCGATAAAACTACTGAATCCGACCAAATTCCACAAAAAATGAGGTCTATTGGTATTGAGTGATGATATGAGTAGCCGCGCGCTACGAAAGTATCCAAATAATGAGTAAAATACGCCAAATGAACACGTTGTCATTGGCATTTCCAAAAAAGTTTGAGAGAATATTAAAAAAAATCCAGATTTCGAAGATTTGTCTCTCATCGAAAGTTTTATTAGAAGGACGGCAGAAGTTCTACCTAAAACTATAAAGGAGAACATAGCACCAAGGTTCAAATCCTTCCCAGTTACGTCCGTGGATGTGGAGCGAACCTTTTCCACATACAAAAATAGTCGATATGATCGGAGGCAAAATTTAAGAATTAAACATTTGGAACAATATTCAATGGTTAACGTTTACAAAAACATTTAATTAAATTTTAATACTATATTATTGAGAGTTGATTTCGAAATAATAATAATTTTTCTTTTTTTGGGTTCCCAAATTCATTATTCAATATTGCATATTTGGCCTATTTTTGTGCATATTTCAAGCATTTTTCATGCATATAACAACGTTTCCATGTTGCATATTATCCGGTCTCTACTTATAACCGAAGTTCTTTGCGTCTCGTCAATTTCACCTCCTTTCTTACTTAAGTACCTAGAGGGCCTACTACTACCCTTAAGTCCCTAAAGTGATGTCATTGGATTTGAGTGAAGTAGTAGGAACTTGTACCAATGAGAATCGCCGTGTAGAATATCGCCATCGTACAGACACGGGGTGAATTAAGTATTAGCAAATCGCCGTAGCTCTAATTTCTTTACTTTTCAGTTCACTGCATACTTTCTCAGCTTTCTCATCTCAACTGTCCTGTTGAAAACACTTTTCTAAATCCGAAAACAAAGTTCCTGGCGCATCAATTAAGAACAGCACGATACTAAGAGCCATTCAATCAATCTGTTGCAGACGTTACGCTAACGCTTTTCCCGAGAAACGAGACAGTAGAAGGGTCGGAGGTAAATAGATGACTTTCAAAGTAAATAGGGCAAGGATTCTATAAAACAACGTAAACTATATCTTCAAAATGAGGATCTAGATCGTTGCATTCACTCTCGATGTCCCAGTTCACTCCAGCATGAAATTCATCGAACGAAAACCAATATCAGATGACCTACATACGGCACGGTGCATTCATCCATCTTTCAGAGTGCATCAGTTCTATGGCCTTCGAAAAAAAATTTCCAGTAGCGAGGCGGTAGACTATCTGTTATCGATTTGAAGCGGTGAAAATAATTCATTCGATAATGTGGGTAGTCGGTTATTTTGTGAATCCATCACCTGACAAAAGTGCTGCGACAATGAATCAATTCTCAGTCAATCCAATTGATACACCTTATATCATAAAATATGAAATATGATTCAATTTATTGCTATGATATACAAGTCTATATAATGGAAGACCTATGCTGTCCTATTCATATTGGAAAGAAAAAATTACGTAGTGCGTTCTCATAATTTTACTGATGGCGCCATATTTCGGTTGTCTTCGAGAACTCTTACAACATTTATAAAAAATTGGAACTTCCAATGAAACTTTGAGAATATCGCAGGTCAGGTCACTTTGAACTTTTCGAACAAAGAAGGTACACTACGAAGGATTTGTATACAGGTGTCTGTAAACTAATGCGAGGGACTTAGGAAGATGATTTTTAGATGAAATAAGCAGTGGTAGTTCATCTAATTTTTTTTCGAAATCGACCTCCCTTCCAAGAAGCTTTGAGAAGCGACGACGAGTTTACAGTTATTAATTTTTTTTTGGAGTCCTAAAAAACACTGAATCATAAAACAATAAATAATATGATTCTTAAGTAATGTTACTCACACAATTTTTTTGATCCTATAACTTTTATTATTAGGGTAAAAATAACAACCCCTTAGATTATCCTTCAAAAATTGTTGGTATAGATTTTCGAAAACTAAAATTCTCTTATGGTTCCATCGATTCTGAAAAAAAAGTCTCTTGCAAAATTTCGATACCGTCGATAATTCTTACGGAAAAAATAAAAACTTAAAAAAAGTAGTTATGGTCACTGTTAATTCTATTTCATCGTATGTTCCGTAGAATACATATTCTAAGTAATCTAAGATATTGTTTATGCTCAAATTGTTTTTGATAGAAGAAAAAAGATTTTCTATGATTCTTTCCACAATTTTCAATTCAGAAGAGTTCGATTTTTTTTAAAATACTTGTAGTAAAAAATGTTATGAACACTTATATGATGAAATGGAATGAACATAACTACTTGTAAGTTTTTATTTTTTCCGAGAAAAGTATCGACTGTATCGAAATTTTGCATGAGACTTTTTTCATCCAGAATTGAATGGGAAATCATGAGAGAATTTCTTTTTTCGAAAATCTATCCCACGAAAATTATTGTTATTTTAAATCCCTAATAATAAAGTTATGAGATCTAAAGAATTTGTGTGAGTAACATCTAGTTAGTGCTTTATATTATGTAAAGTTTTATGACTCAGTGTTTTTAAGAAGCCGCAAAAAAATTGAGAACTGTCAATTCGTTATCGCCTTCCAAAGGCTGTATCTTCGAAGAGGATCAATTTCGAAAAAAATTTATATGAACTTCCCCTGCTTAAATTCATTGAGGATTCATCTCATAAAGTTCCTCAAATTTTTTCACAGACACCTGTATAGAAATTGACTTACTTGATGTCATACCGATGTATACTCCGTTCACGAAAGGTTGAGCCGTCGGTTGGCCATGGAAATTTGGCATATTCCACTGTGTATATTAAGATTTTAGGTTATGTTTTTTATTTTCTTGTCAGATAGAGTTGTCTGATAACTCGGAAGCTCGTCGGATGAGGCCGGGTACATTCGGCAACGTTGACTTTATTTTACGTTATGACAGCAAATACTGCCAACTTCAGATAAATAAAGAAAAGCCTACTATGTGCTCAACCTTTCGTGAACGGACTATACGATTACCAACATATTATGAGTTTAGAGTGCGCGTCAAAATAATGGAACAAATTCGTTTTGTCGGGTGAAAAATACTTGGCAACATAATCCTGAAACAGGTCAATTTTTGTTTCACTTTCACCAAACTTTTATGCAGTTTTGAAGGATTTTTGTTGCACCCTTTGTCATCCCTATCAACAAACCAAAATTTTTTGAATAGGAAAGTGGGTCATGTGATACTTTTTTGGCCAGTTCTTTGTATCTTTTTAACATATGTGCAGAAATTTTCAAGAAAAATTTTTTTTTCAATCAGTTCAGTATGTGAACTTTGTCATGGCTTACCTACTAACTTTGAGACGATGGTACCTGATGAAATTTGTCACCGAATGAAAGTCGACCATTAAAGTTTTGTTCATGAATAACTTTCAACCCACTCACGTGAAAATTTGAACATTTAAGTAGGTACTGAAAAACCTTTTGGAACTAACTAATTTTAAAACAAAATTTTCTTGAAAATTTCTGCATGCCTGTGAAGAAGAAACAAATATCTTGTCAAAAAAGTATCCGGTTTCCCTATTCAAAAATTTGGTGGAAGTGAAACCGAAATTGGCCTGTTTCAGGATTTGGTTGCCAATATTCTCCTTCTGAGAAAATGAATTTGTTCCATATGTAACGCGCACTGTATTTTTGAACAATATAAAATAAGCAATTAGTTTGCAAATTGAACAAGATCAGCTACGAAATTAGACATCATCGATCCAACTTTCGAGAAGACTACAACTCAGAGTGTAAAAACAATAGAACTTGAGGTGTTATCGCACAGAACAAGGTGAGAGTATTATGAGTCTAATTTTAATTTTTGCGTTTTAATTTATCGAGCTTACGTGCCACTGGATAATCAATTTTAACCTTCACCTCAAACCGAGTTAATGAAATTCATACATAAAAGATAAAAGTGACAACAGAGGACTTCCTGTTCACCATGGTCCTTTTATTACTTTTCCTTTTTACGTGACGAGAATTCAACTAAGAAAATAAATATTGCAGTAACTGCCGGAAAATTAATGAAATGGAGGGTTATGGTGCTTATTGTGAAACTTTCGAAGCTTAAGAGATCAAAGGGAAGTGATGAAAGGGTAGATTATCATCTGATCTGATCAAATGAAATTCCATTCATATCCACATCCTTCCAACAGATTCTATGGAAGATTGACTCATGTCATATTATTTTTCAGCGCTCGTTCTACTTAAACGACTGTGATTTCCTAATTTTGAGCCGACAATAGTGTCAGACGATAATCTTCGACTCCCTGATGACGAATTCGTGGTCAAATTCAATTCTGTCAGTGAGGCCCTATAGCACGATAACTTTCGAAAAGATTATCCTAGAGACCAAAATTTTCAGAGTGAGTTCGGTTTCTAATGACGCGGTTAAGTTTGTTAACCAGTCAAATCATACAAGATGCTCATAATAAGCCTCATGTGAAATTTTGTTTCCATAGTGTTAACAAAACCATAGAAAGTTCAATTGAAATATTGAAAAGAAAAATCTATATTTTCATAACAAGATATCCAATTCGATTGAAATTGATTTCGTGAATAGAAAAAATAAATCTATTCCAACAGAACAACTGGCCACATTATCTACTTAATTTAACAAAATACATGTGGATTGCTTAATTATTAATTGTAAGATAAAGTAGATAATTTGGCTTATTGTTCTCTTGAAATAGATCGTATTTGGATTGATTTATCGAAGAAAGAAATGACATCAGGAAATTTCAAAATTAAAAGAATCAACATCTCTTTGTGTTGACAACTTTCAATATCAATTAGACTGCAAATTAAAAAACACAATTTTGAAGATTTTACAAGTTTGTCTGAAGAAGGTGTCTGATATAGATAACAAAAAATTACATCTTTTTCATTAATTTTCTTTTTTATTTTATCGTTAGGCAACAATTTTTTCGAAACAAATTTGCTCCTGACAAATAAATTCAGAAACACTGCATCCTAATTAAATTTTTTAGTTATTTCTGTTTCAGAAACTGGGAGTGAAAACCTATAAAGTTTTTCAGAAATGCAGAATCCTCCCAGATTATATTTCAAACGATAACTGAATATTCATACAAAATTTCAAGAAGTTCGCATTATCTGAACCATATTGTTGTTATTGAATTTTTACGTATATCATTTTCGAATAATTTCCTGTAATGTATATATATTTATAAACTTAGCATTAATCTCGAGTCTTATACAAAATTATATTATTATATTATCAAGTTATAACCTTATTATACTTATTGCTATGAACGAGCGCTAAAAAGCACTGGCTCAGAGCTTTTCTTAAAATTTTCTTTGAGCATTTTTCCTAGTGAGGCATTGTGCCATAGTTTTGCCCACATAGTTTTTTTCCAATCGAATACTGTTGAACTCACTGATATAAAATTCAACAGGAGTAATAAGAATGTTTTCTCTCTCAATAAGTGAGATTACGCTAATAGTTGAAAAACATTTTAAACTCAACTAATTCGAAAAAATGACGTTTGAGTGAAACAATATAACTCCAATACAAACTTTCCAATGTGCATTAGTTTTTTAACTCGATTTTGCATCGTATTCTCTGGAGAAAAACAATTTCAGCATCAGCTAACAGAAGCTCCATTTCATCATGAAACTCGATCATAACTTCGAATAACGTTAAGCTTGAAAATAGCTTCCTTTCCGAACAAAACTGTCAGGCGATTTCATCCTTTTTATCCACAATTTGCAATCCTTTGTAGAAAAAGAATTACCTGATAAAAGGATTTTTTGAAGGGGCCGTTATAAATATAATATGAAACATAAGATTAATGGAATTCTTTCATCGTTGAATTTCAATAATTATAAGCCACTCAATTTTCTCCTATTCAATGAAGGTAGCTCCAAAAACAGATAAGAATTTTAATAGGAATAATTAAAATTTCTAGAAATCTATTTCAGGTTTTCACTTCCAGTCTCTGAAACAGAAACAATTAAAAAAAATTAATTAAGATGAAATGACAGCGTAACGTTTCGGTGTCTATATCAGACTCCTTCTTCAGACAAACTTCTAGAATCATTGGAATTGTGTCTTTTTCCGTTTGTAGTCTAATTGACACTGAAAGTTGTCAACACATGCAGGTATTGATTTATTTATTTTGAAATTTCCCGATGACATTTCTTTTTCAGATAAATCAATCCAAATACGATCTATTCCAACAGAACAATAAGCCAAATTATCTACTTCATCCTACAAAATACATGTGGATTTCTTAATTTTCCTTTATAGCCTAATAATTATTAAAGAAAAATTAACGAATCCACATGTATTATGTTAGATGAAGTAGATAATTTGGCTAATTGTTCTGTTGGAATAAATCGGATTTAAATTGATTCATTTCAAAACGAAATGACATCCAGAAATTTCAAATCAAATAGATCAACATCTCTATGTGTTGACAAATTCCAATGTCAATTAGACTACAAACGAAAAAAGAAAGAATTCCAAAGATTTGCCAAGTTTATCTGAAGAAGGAGTCTGGTAAAGATACCGAAACGTTACGTCATCTTTTTCATTTATTTCCTTATTCATTTTTAATGTTAGGCAACAATTTTTCAGAATTTTGCTCCTGACAAATTAGTGCAAGGATTAACGCAGGAGCATTTCATCTTAATACAAAATTTTTCAATTGTTTCTGTTTCAGAGACTGGGAGAGAAACCCTAAAAAGTTTTCTGGAAATGCAGAATCTTCCCAGATTAAATTTCAATCGATATAATAATTAGAATGTTTGCTCTCTGCATAAGTACTACTTTAATCGTTGGAAAATATTTTAGACTTAATTAATTCGAAAATATTACGTTTGAGTGAACAATATAACTCCAACAAAAACCTTTCAATATGCATGCATTTTTCAATTTGGTTTTGCACTGTGTTCTCTGATTATTCTCTGAAGAATAATCTCAGCATCCGCTAACAGAAGCTCAATTTCATCATAAAACTCGATCATAACTTCAAATAACGTTAAGCCTGAAAAAGCTTATTTTCCGAACAAAACTGTCAGGCGATTTCCTCCTTTTTCTCCACAATTTGCAATCCATTGTGGAAAAAGAATCACCTGATAAAAGGATTTTCCGAGGGGCACTGTAAAAATATATAATGGAACATTTGATGCGATATTAGGTTCTCATCTCCGAAGTAAAAAAAGACCGAATTGGAGGAAATACAAACTCCCAGAAGTTCTGCTTCAATTTCCAAGAGAGTTCGCGTGGAAAATACGCCCGGTCTAAAACAGGATGCTGATTATTTCAAGCTTGAATTGGAAGCTGTGAGATGAAAGAGGAGAGATCCAGATAGCTTGGATTACATCTGGTATTGATATCAACTTTTGTTCAGTTCGAATATCGTTCTGCAAATGATGGTATAAATCCAAGAAAATACGAGAAACGCATCTGGTCATGCTGCTTTTTGTTTTCCACTTGAGGTGATTGTTGCTGTTAGAGAAAAATTCGATCGAGAGGAAACTTTATCTTTAGAATTCAGGCTATGAAATGAAAAAAAAATATATTTGACCTTGCGTGTACGTAATATAAAGTTTTCCGAATATAGCGAAGCAGAGAAGCATGTGCACAATTTTATTTTTAATCTTTGGGGAATTAAAAGTGCCACTTTAGTCCCTCAAAAGAGGAATTGAAAGTATACTTTTATTCCCTAAAGTGCACGAAAGAAATAATATCTGTAAACTTGATTCAAATCTTTTGAAAATATGAAAGGGCAGACAAGCGATAGTGTTTCTCTCGAGTTGTCTCGAGCTTTTGACCGCTCGTTCCTTGGTGGAGCAATAAGAATGATCTCAGAATCTAGATTGACACCAACTATATAAATGCAGAATCTCAGCACAGTCGGAAATATATTCTGGAAACTATTCAAAAAATGAAATATTAAACATAAATAATTGAAAAAAATTTAATTCCATGGTTCTGATTTTGCATGAACACTGAGTATATCAGTCTTGATTCACAAAAATAAATTTCACTAGAATCGGTTATCCTGTTATGGAAATGAAGAGATTCTTCTTTTCAATATTCCAATTGAATTTTCAATGGTTCTGTTGATACTATAGCTACAAAATTTATCATGAATAGGTATTAAGTGTAACAGTCTCTATTCACAAAAAAAACATTTGAACCGTATATCCTCCTATGGAAATGAAAAGATTCTTATGTTCAATATTTAAAATGAATTTTCTATGGTTGTGTTAACACTATGGCCACAAAATTCTGCATGAACATTCAGTGTATCAATATTCATTCATAAATAAATTTCATTCGAATTCTTTATGGAAACACAAAGTTTCTTTTTTTCAATATTCCAATTGAATTTTCTATAGTTCTGTTTACACTATGGCCAAAAAATTCTGCATGAAGCTCACTATGAGCATCTTGCATATGGCCGCAACATTTCATTCCGATGGGTTTCGTTTTGTCTGAGATATTGAGGAACAACAATTTCGAATGGCCATATTTTATGGACCACCCTGTACCATTTGGCTGATTAACGAACTTAATTGAGTGTAGTGCGATACTCACAGCCTGTATATCATCATATCATTATAATGTAAACAATAAATGTATATAAACCAACCGAACTATTCAGCATAGACATTACCATGTCAGAGTTGATGGATCGTTAGATCAATATACTGTGACTAGTTGTCTAGTTGTTTCTTCCACCTTACCACCCCTGGTTCTCCACTACATGAGCCATTTGGAAACCGCACTCACCCTGAAAATATTTCAAGTCTCTTGGACAATCCCTTCGAAAGTTATTGTGCTGACCTCCGGACGGACGGTCCCACAGACAGAATTGAATTTGACCACGAATTCGCCATCAGGGAGTTGAACCCTATCGTTTGATATCATTTTCGAAAATTACAGACATTTGGGCTAAACTATATAGCACACGTTTAGGGAGAACGATCGCAGAAAAAGCAAACCTTCGTCACTCTTTGAAAATTTCAACTTCTTTTGACATTTCTGGCTGACAAATAATCTATTTTTGGACTTATTGAATTCTCTGAATTGAATTCTTGCTCTAAAAATACAGGCCTCTGATTACGTGTTATCTCAATATCAGTTCTATCTATCTGTGACACGTTTTTGAGGAGGAGTGAGGTTATACAGATCTTGCTGTCTTATGTTGAAAATTATACAAGCGGTAGCGATAATTTAAGGGCATCAAATATACCTAATTTTATCGACAAAAACACCTACATTGGAGAGTTTACCCCCTCAGTTTTGGAGTGGCCCCCATTTTAAATTTACTATTTTATTTTAGTTGACTCTTCTAAATAATATCGATTTATTTGGACATAAAGGTCCTACAGATGTGAAAAGAATGTTTTTTGAAAGAAGATACTACCACCTATTATTAAAGTGGAACAATATGAAAACATTTAATTCAGAAATGTCATAAAAAAATTCTTTAAAAAAGTGTTAGTAAAAAAATGTACTGATTTTCCTAGTAAATCCGCAATAGTACAAGAACAAGCACATTGAAGTATAATTAAGTAACTTAAAAGAATGACGTAGGTGTTGTTTTGTAGTTTAAATCCTGGTGTGTTGAATCATTGAAAAAAAATATTCTTCAATGTGCTAGTTCTTGTAGTATTGCGGATTTACTCAGGAAATCGCTACATTTTTTTAATAAAATTTTGTTAAAGAATTTTTTATGGCATTTTCAAGTTAAATGTTTTCATATTGTTCTACTTTAATGAAAGGTTGTAGTATCATCTTTCAAAATTAATTTTTTTCACATCTGTGGGACCTTAGTGCCCAAAGAAATCGATATTATTTGGAAGGTCAACGAAAACGAGAAGGAAATTTAAAAGGGGGGTTACTCCAAAACTAAGGAGGTAAACTTTCCAATGTGGGTGTTTTTACTGTTTTTGTCGATAATATTAGGTACATTTGATGCCCCCGAATTATCGCTAAGTCATAACCAAACACACTGTATACTTACCGTAGAAAGGTATGCTAGATAGACACGCAGTTACCAATCCATCCATCATATTCGAAAACGAATGAGTCATTAGGGTTCCAATGGCTCAAACCGTAGCTAAATCCTAAAACAAGTTAACGGGAAGTCGATTAGTTCCTACTGTTTATGTAATACCTCACGACAGAAGCTCTGGACTAGTTATAATAATTGATCCTGCATAATACATACCTATGCATTTGAAAATGAGAATGCATGTCACATTCGGTCCCCATTGATTCACATCCAGGCGAACTGTAAATTCGAACCAGTAGGTAAACGCAACAGCCTATGCCTTTCCAAGAGTGTCGAGAGACTCGTTAACAAACACTAATATCTGCGCTTGAATATTCTAATGCCCATATGCCCATATTGTATGCTGACACACTTCACTCAAGTTGATATACGAATAGTCGATTGGAGTTTTAATTATGCCTTTGTACTGAATGCCACTTCGGTCACTTTTTATTCAAGCTAGTGTTGTTTCAAGTCTCCTCAGAATTTTTTAGATTATTTGTCCGCTTTATAATGTTAAAATTTTTTCACAGTTTGAAGAACATTCCTGAAAAAATCTGTAATGTAGAGACGTTTTCGAATACTTACTCGGGTTAACTGGATCCCTAACCTTCGCGTTCGTTTACCTAACCCGAACATCCAACCCGTGTTCGGAAAATACGGTGCTATTAACTTGATCATCACTGACTCGACAGGTTGATCTATTGTACCCTTACACGGGAGCAGGGTCGTAGAGTCACCGCATGCACACTGCAGTTCAATTTTGTATTTGAAAAAGGCGGAAATAAGTCTTCTACTCTTTTCTTGGTAATTTCATATATTCTATTCTCAAAAATTATGGATATAGAATTTGGCTCAGTGTAAAATATGTGGTTCCATAGCCGAGAAAACAATGTGGAACAACTTCTTCATGACTTTATATACAGATCTTTTTGCATTAAAGCTAAAGCCTTCTTTATTTAATATGAGTACTCAAAGATAACATTGAACATGCGAGTGCACACCAGAAATCATAAGAAAGATTTTACAGAAAGCAATAAATCCCAGCAAAGCTAGAGACAATCAGTAAATAAACTGGAACCAAAAATAAATTCTCTACTTTTTTATACTGTTTTGATTCTTGTTGCAGTTTCAATAACACTCAAATTGGATGGAGACAAATACATTCCAGAAAGAACAATACTGTAGGATCGTCTATGTAGGTACAAACTGTCTCCAAATACTCAAGTATTTCAACGGTCAACTGTGGATTACATATGATAAAAAAAACATTTTTCTTCGTCTTCCTTTTTTTCCTCCGGGTCTTCGTTTCATCGATACAGGGTGTCAAAAATTCATATTTTTTTCAGTTTTTGGCTAATATTTCAGAAACCATTTGAATGACAGAATTGGGTTTTTGTATTAACATTTTCACTAATGATAGCTACTTACGCACACTTTACCCGGTTTTATTAGAAGTGCCAGTGGCGGAATTATAGAATTTGCTCAAAGGTTTTACCCTCAACTTCTAGCTAAATGTTTCCGTAAGCTTTTAAACAATACTTATAAGTATAATTGAGCAAATTTCTAAATATCTTATGTTACTGTGTCAGGTGCGTAGATGACTTGAAAGTAGTTACACTTCGGGTGCTGAAACCTGTAGTCTCGAACAATGTGAATTTCCCGCAAAAGTTTCAATTTGCGCTGATTTCTAATTAAATTTCTGATGAAACTGCTTTATGTTGAAGAGTATTCAAATTAAAAGTTATCTAATTGTCCTTTTTCACTTCCTATGCTCAACTGACACAAAGGTTGAGATGAAAAATTGCTTAACCTCCAACGTTTTCGATTCTATCATTCATCTCAAAGGAGTTTTCTTCCACTACCAATAAACAAGTTGAAAAATGAAAGCGATTTACATTTCATAGAAGAACTTTTTATTCAATGTTGAACAACATATGCGCCGGAAATATGAGAGAAAAAAATGGCTGCTACAAACGAATCAGTTCATTTTGTGTACAGGATAATCCTGGAAAGTTATTCTTCCCGGATATGGCCTTGCCCTTCATGGAGTAACCGGTCGCACATTAATGACATTTACTGAGTTTTCAGATGTCGGTTCTGTAGGGATCGTCCAAGAAAATCAAGAAATGTGAGCCCCCAACTGAGAATGAGCTTGGAAGAGTCTCATGTTGAAGAATTTTCAAATTGAAAGTTATCTAATTGTCCTTGTTCACTTCCTAGTCTTTACTGACACAAAGGTTGAGATGAAAAATTGCTTGACATCCAACGTTTTCCATCCTATCATAAATCTCGAAGGAGTTTTATTTCTGTTCCAATAAACAAGCTGAAAAATGAAAGTGTTTTACATTTCATGGAAGAACTTTTTATTCAATGTTGAACAACATATGCGCCGGAAATATGAGAGAAAAAAATGGCTGCTACAAACGAATCAGTTCATTTTGTGTACAGGATAATCCTGGAAAGTTATTCTTCCCGGATATGGCCTTGCCCTTCATGGAGTAACCGGTCGCACATTAATGACATTTACTGAGTTTTCAGATGTCGGTTCTGTAGGGATCGTCCAAGAAAATCAAGAAATGTGAGCCCCCAACTGAGAATGAGCTTGGAAGAGTCTCATGTTGAAGAATTTTCAAATTGAAAGTTATCTAATTGTCCTTGTTCACTTCCTAGTCTTTACTGACACAAAGGTTGAGATGAAAAATTGCTTGACATCCAACGTTTTCCATCCTATCATAAATCTCGAAGGAGTTTTATTTCTGTTCCAATAAACAAGCTGAAAAATGAAAGTGTTTTACATTTCATGGAAGAACTTTTTATTCAATGTTGAACAACATATGCGCCGGAAATATGAGAGAAAAAAATGGCTGCTACAAACGAATCAGTTCATTTTGTGTACAGGATAATCCTGGAAAGTTATTCTTCCCGGATATGGCCTTGCCCTTCATGGAGTAACCGGTCGCACATTAATGACATTTACTGAGTTTTCAGATGTCGGTTCTGTAGGGATCGTCCAAGAAAATCAAGAAATGTGAGCCCCCAACTGAGAATGAGCTCGGAAGAGTCTCATGTTGAAGAGTTTTCAAATTGAAAGTTATCTAATTGTCCTTGTTCACTTCCTAGTCTTTACTGACACAAAGGTTGAGATGAAAAATTGCTTGACATCCAACGTTTTCCATCCTATCATAAATCTCGAAGGAGTTTTATTTCTGTTCCAATAAACAAGCTGAAAAATGAAAGTGTTTTACATTTCATGGAAGAACTTTTTATTCAATTTTAAGATAAAGAAAAATGACAAACAAAAAAATTCTTTGCCTTTATGGAGGCTAACCTAACAAAATTTTGAAACATAGATAAATTGAAATTAGTAATCATCGAAATGAATACAATCTTCAATTTATAGGCTCACAGAACCTTCTTCATGCGGACTGGGATGATTTATTCAAGATGTTGTCAATGAGGGAAGAGACAGACCGGTTTCGGCCTTATTAGGCCTCGTCAGTGTCCCATATCCCAGTCCGCATGAAGAAGGTTCTGTGAGCCTATAAATTGAAGATTGTATTCATTTCGATGATTACTAATTTCAATTTATCTATGTTTCAAAATTTTTATTCAATGTTGAACAACATATGCGCCGGAAATATGGGAGAAAAAAATGGCTGCTACAAACGAATCAGTTCATTTTGTGTACAGGATAATCCTGGAAAGTTATTCTTCCCGGATATGGCCTTGCCCTTCATGGAGTAACCGGTCGCACATTAATGACATTTACTGAGTTTTCAGATGTCGGTTCTGTAGGGATCGTCCAAGAAAATCAAGAAATGTGAGCCCCCAACTGAGAATGAGCTCGGAAGAGTCTCATGTTGAAGAGTTTTTCAAATTGAAAGTTATCTAATTGTCCTTGTTCACTTCCTAGTCTTTACTGACACAAAGGTTGAGATGAAAAATTGCTTGACATCCAACGTTTTCCATCCTATCATAAATCTCGAAGGAGTTTTATTTCTGTTCCAATAAACAAGCTGAAAAATGAAAGTGTTTTACATTTCATGGAAGAACTTTTTATTCATTGTTGAACAACATATGTGCCGGAAATATGAGAGAAATAAAATATGGCTGTTACAAACGAATCAGTTCATTTTGTGTACAGGATGATACTGGAAAGTAGATTCAAGTGGCGTGCTCGTATTTTTTACACAAATTCTAATTACAAAGGTATACACGAAGTTATGTATTTTAAAATGGGAACATTAGATTTTTGTGCCGTTTTCTGAAAGCTTAATTTTTTCTGATTTCAAAAATGTATAAAATTGTATGGTTTGCATCAATATAAGTATAGAAAATGGTCAAAAACCTATTTTCATCTGAGTCTCGATCTTTTTTATGATTTCAACTGTTGATGAGCACAGAAAATTTAGCATCGTATAATTACCATAATATCTCAGATGCAAATAGGTTTTTTGACCATTTTCTATACTTATATTGATGCAAACCATATAATGTTATACATTTTTGAAATCAGAAAAAATTAAGCTTCCAGAAAATGCCACAAAAATCTAGTGTTCCCATTTAAAAAACATAACTTAGGGTCATATCTTCGTATTTAGAATTGGTGCAAAAAAGACGAGCACTCCAATGGAATCTACGTGAAAAGTGCCTGTATAATGTTTTAATTTCAGAGCTCTATCATCAGAATTAGCGGAGATACGAATTTTTTTCGATATCGCCACTTTTCTAATTTTCGCTTATAACTAGAAACCCAAAGAAAGTAGCCAAAAATGAATACTATTCTTGTTAGTTTCTCAGAAAAAGAGATCGAGAAGTGGGTATCAGATTTTGTCTATCTCCTCTGGTTTTAAAGTTGTAGTGCTAAAACATCAAAATATGCCCACCCTGTACATTAATGACATTTAGTGAAAATCAAGAAATGTGAGCCCTCGACTGGGAATGAGCTTGGAAAAGCCTCATGTGGAAGAGTATTCAAAATGAAAGTCATCAAATTTTCCTCGTTCACTTCCTAATCAATTAGTTCACAGAGGTTGAGAAAAAAATTGCTCAGTCTCCAACGTTTCCGATTCCTATTATCAATCTCCAAGGAGTTTTCTTCCGCTTCCAATAACAAGTTGAAAATGAAAGCGATTTACATTTCATGGAAGAACTTTTTATTTATTGTTGAACAACATATGTGCCGGAAATTTGAGAGAAAAAATGGCTGCTACGAACGGATCAGTTCATTTTGTGTACAGGATAATCCTGGAAAGTTATTCTTCCCGGATATTGCCTTGCCCTCATGGAGTAACCGGCAAAACAAAACTTCCGTTCCCAATAAATCCCCTTTTATACCCAGTTCTCCTCTACCACTGGAGATTTCACTGGATGCTCCTATTGCTCCTGCTTTTCTTGATCGGTCTCGATGTATTTATCGTGGTTAAAGGAAAGAACCTCTTAATCCTATTGTTTACTATCTCTCCTGATGTTTTATTGGCCCTTGAACTGAATGTAACATGGCACACATTCGGGAATATCCACAACAAAGTTATGAAAAAAATGGTTTTGACATTTCGGAAATTGACTTTGTAGGTGCCGGGAATTGTGAGGGTCGCTTTCTGTAGCAAGTATTTGTTGTTTTCAAGAATTCATAGTAATATGAATAATTTTAACTAGATTTTCGGAGATAAGTTGATTTAAGTGTAAAATGAAAGATTATTTTTACAACAAAAAATAACTCTGAAATATTTCGGGGGGGGGGGGTTGAACCCCCAAACTCCCCCCCCTGGCTACGCCCTTGGTCTAACATGACAAATTCAATAATTTCAATTTCGGAGTAGTGATAAAAAACATAAATACATAAATATAAAAATAGTTAACAATTCGTATTGGACATCTATGAAATGAAGTGCACAAAAGTGCTACACCTGGGGCCTATTGCACCAAAATACTTTTCAACTTTTCACTTCTCACTTTGCATTCTGACCATATTCAAAAGTGTGAATTAGTTATGTTGCACAACATTTCTCTCAACATTTAATTTTTGCGGAGTACTTTTCATTATGCACTTGACTTTTCACATTGTATTTTTTAATTATGAATGCGTTTGGTGCAACTTAATTCATATATCATTGAATATCGGTCCCACAAAGTAAAGGATTTAAATTTTTTTTCACTAGCCTTTGTGTTGAAATATGTTAGAAGCATAAACATGGTGTAAACAAATGCAAGCGACTTTGGGAGATGATTCCTCGATGAAAATAAGCAGAGGTAGTTCATTTAATTTTTTTTCGAAATCGATCCTCTTCCAAGATACAGCCTTTTGGAATTTTTGACGAGTTGACAGTTTTTGATTTTTTTACGGCTTCTTAAAAACACTGAGTCATAAAACTATACATAATATGAAGCACTAAGTAGATGTTACTTAAACAATTTTTTTAGATCTTTATTATTAGTGGTTGAAAATAACAACATCCCATGATTTTCGTTTGAAAATTGTTTTTGTAGGATAGATTTTCGAAAAATAAAATTCTCTTATGGTTTTCCATTGAATTGTGGAGAAAAAAGTTCTTAGCAAAATTTTGATATCGTGGAAATTTTTCTCTGAAAAAATAAAAACCTACAAGCAGTTATGATCACTGTTCATTACATTTCATCGTATAAGTGTTCCATAGAATGAATATTGTAGGATATTGCTAATTTCCGGAAGAAAATTATATCCGTAATAAGTATTTTAATTTCACAAATAAAACTTATTTTCGATCAATAATATTCATTCTATGGAACATACGATGAAATGGAATGAACAGTGATAATAACTGCTTGTGAGTTTTTATTTTTTCCGAGAAAAGTATCGACTATATCGAAATTTTGCAAGTGAATTCTTATGTCCAGAAAGGAATGGGAAACTATAGGAGAATTTTATTTATCGGAAATTTAACCCACGAAAACAATTTTTGAGAGAAAATTATAAGGGGTTGTTATTTTTAATCTCTAATAATAAAGTTATGGAATCAAAAAAAGTTATGTGAGTAACATCTGATTAATAAATGATATTATGTATATTTTAAATACACCTAAAAAAATTTAAAAATTGTAAACTCGACATCACCTTCCAAAGACTGTATCTTGGAAGGGAGGTCGATTTCGAAAAAAAATTATATAAACAACCCCTGCTTATTTTCATCGAGGAATCATTTCCTCAAATCTATCGCATTTGTTTACATACACCCTGTTTATTTTAACGGCCCTCTTAGAAAATCCTCTTTACAGATGATTTTCTTTTTTCCACAATGGATTGCAAAAAAGATGAAATGCTCCTGCGTAAATCCTTTCACTTATTTTTCAGAAGCAAATTGGTTTTGAAAAAATTGTTGCCAACAGTAAACTAACAAAGGAGATAAATGAAAAAGATAACGTAACGTTTCGGCGTCTATATCAGATTCCTTCTTCAGACAAATTTCGCAAATCTTTGGAATTGTTTCTTTTCATTTTTAGTCTAATTGACATTGAAAGTTGTCAACACATGAAGATGTTGACTCATTCGATTTTGAAATTTCCTGATGTCATTTCTTCTTTAGATAAGTCAATTCAAATACAATCTATTCCAGCAGAACAATTATCCAAATTATCTACATCTAACAAAATACATGTTTTTTTTAATTTTCCTTTTATGAATATCAGGTTATAAATATAATTTTCCTTTTATAATTATCAGGTAAAAAAGGGAAATTAAGAAATCTACTTGTATTTTGTTAGATGAAGTAGATAATTTAGGTAATTGTTCTGTTGGAATAGATTGTATCTGGATTGAATTATATAAAAAAGAAATGACATCAGGAAATTTCAAAATTAAATGAATCAACATCTTCATGTGTTGACAACTTTCAATGTCAATTAGACTACAAACGATTTTCGTTATGTTATCCTTTTCATTCATTTCCTTTTTTAGCTTTACTGTTAGGCAATAATTTTTCCGAAACTAATTTTCTCCTGACAAATTAGTGCAAGGATTTACGCAAGAGAATTTCATCTTAATTAAAAATGTTTGAATTGTTTCTGTTTCAGAGACTGGGAGTGAAAATCTAAAAAAGTTTTCTAGAAATTAAAATTATTCCTCATAAATTCCTATCTGTTTTTGGAGCTAGCTTATTTAAATAGGAGAAAATGGAGTGCCTTATAATTATTGAATTTCACCGATGGAAGAATTCCATTAATCTTATGTTTTATATTATATTTATAACGACCCTCTCGGAAAATGTTTTCATCAGGTGATTCTTTTTCCACAATGGATTGCAAATTGTGGAGAAAAAGGAGGAAATCGCCTGACAGTTTTGTTCGGATAGAAAGCTACTTTCAAGCTTAACGTTATTCGAAGTTATGATCGAGTTTCATGATGAAATGGAGCTTCTGTTAGCCGATGCTGAAATTGTTTTCCTCTAGAGAATACGATGCAAAACCGAATTAAAAAACTAATGCACATTGAAAAGTTTGTATTGGAGTTATATTGTTTCACTCAAAGGCATTTATTTCGAATAAGTTGAGTCTAAAATGTTTCCAATAATTAGAGTAATCTCACTAATGCAGAGAGAAAACATTTTAGTTATTCCTCTTCAATTTTACATTAGTGAGTTCAACTGTATTCGATCAGATGAAAAATCGTAACACATGTGGGCAGAACTATGAAGCAAAAATGTTACAACTTAATATTATAATAATATAATTTTGTATAGGACTAGAGATTAATGCTAAGTATATAAATGAAAAATCTCAGCACTATCGAAATTACATTAAGGAAATTATTCAAAAAGTGATAAGTCAAGGATTTTCCAATAAGAGGAGTTATTTTGAATGGCCCGCTATTTCGATAGATGTCACGTTTGAAGCTGTCATTTTTTGATATTTGACAAGTAGAAACTACGTAATTAATAAAAATGGAACGATACACACTTCAAGAAAGCATAGAAATCATTAAAATTCACTATAAAAATGGTGGAAATTTGGCAAAGACGGTTTGTGAAACTCGTACCTTTTTGGGTCGTCGTAAATCACCTTGTCGGACCGCAATAAAGAAATTGGTGGAAAAATTCGAGCTGTTGTGACAAGTTAGTGATGTGAAGAATAAAATCCATGCATATCGCTCAGGAACAGCCGAGAATATTGCTGTTGTAGCCGAAAGTGTTGAAGGAAACCCAGGTTTGTCCATTCCTCGTCGTTCTTTGGAATTAGGCATTCCACAAACGTCATTACACCGTATTTTGCATAAAGATTTGGGTCTTAGCTTACTCAAGCCGGCCGATCATCAACAAACGTCGTGTCTTTGCTGATTGGGTCGTTGAAATGCATGACAATGATCCGGAATTCCATCGAAAAATCATCTGGGGCTTGGAAAACCCAAGAGTTATTGTTGAGAAGCTTCTCTATCCTCAACGTGTGACTGGTGCGGTTTATGGTCCGGCAACAGTTACGGTGAATGGATTGTGCTATCGAGAGATGTTTGATGATTTTTTAAGGCCGAAATTGGATAGTATTGATCTGGACTACGTTTATTTTCAACAAAACGGCGCTTCGTGCCACACAAGCAACGAAACAATTGATCTTTTTCGAGAAAAGTTTCCGGACCGTGTTATCTCTCGAAGAGGTGGTCACAATTGGCCACCGAGATCTTGTGATTTAACACCTTGCGACTTCTTCCTTTGGGGCCACGTGAAAGAGAAGGTCTAACGCCAATAGCCCAGCGTCGATTCAAGACCCCAAAGATGGAATTCGAGGCTATCGAGGACATAGGGCAGCCACTTTGCGATTTGGTTATGGAAATTTCATTAAAAGGATGTGGACCTGTAAGCGTGGTCGTGGTGGTCATTTGCCTGATGTTATTTTCCACTATTAACGGCATACCTTCCTCTTTATGATGAAATAAACATCCGATCATTTATATTGAAAAATAGCATTTTCTTTGAATATCTAAATAACACCTCTTATTGGAAAACCCTTTATAAGTAAGTCTTCCATAGAACTTGTTTGAAGGATGTGGATATGGATGGAATTTCATTTGATCAGATGAAAATCTACCCTTTCATCACTTCCATTTGATCTCTTAAGCTTCGAAACTTTCACAATAAGCACCATTAACCCCCATTTCATTAATTTTCCGGCAGTTACTACAATATTTATTTTCTTAGTTGAATTCTCGTCACGTAGAAAGGAAAAGTAATAAAAGGACCATGGTGAACAGGAAGTCCTCTGTTGTCACTTTTATCTTTTATGTATGAATTTCATTAAACTCGGTTTGAGGTGAAGGTTAAAATTGATTATCCAGTGGCACGTAAGCTCGATAAAATTAAAACGCAAAATTAAAATTAGACTCATAATATGTATTCTCACCTTGTTCTGTGAGATGATTATATCTTTGTACAAGGGTAGGGTCAGGAATGTATCGCAAAAGAGATCCTTTATTGGAGAAAAATTATTATTATACACGGAAAAAATATTTGATTTTAACTCTCGGTTTTTTGTCTTCCGACGGTCGAGCTAAAATCTAATACTTTTTCCTTGTTTAATTAATAACTGTTATAAGATAACACCTTAAGTTCCATTGTTTTTTACACTCTGAGTTGAAGTCTTCTTGAAATTTAGAACTATGATGTCTAATTTCGTAGCTGATCTTGTTCGATTTTGAAAGTTAATTGCTCATTTTATATGGTTCAAAAATACAGTGCGCGTTACATTTGGAACAAATTCATTTTCTCAGAAAACATATTTGGCAACAAAACCCTGAAACAGGTCAATTTTGGTTTCATTTCTGCCGAATTTTTATGCATTTTTGAAGCATTTTTGTTGCATCCTATGCCATCCCTATAAATCCTATAGATTTTTTGAATGGTGAAACTGGGTTTTTTTTAGGCGACATCATTGTATCTTCTTTACAGGCGTGTAGAAATTTTCAAGAACACAATTTTTCTTCAAAATTAGTTAGCTCAAAACTTCAGTACCTTGACTCACATTCCCTATTCAAAAAATTTAGAGGGTTGATAGGGATGACAAAGAGTTCAACAAAAATCCTTCAAAACTGCATAAAAGTTTGGTAAAATAGAAACAACAATTGGCCTGTTTCAGGATTTTTTCCCAAATATTTTTCTTCTGAGAAAATTAATTTTTTCCATAATTTTGACGAGCACTGTATACTCATAATATGTTGGTGAGCTAGCGTCGGTATGACATCAAGTAAGTCAATTTATATTTAGGGTGTCTGTAAAAAAATGCGAGGGATTTTGAAAAATGATACCTCGATGAAAATAAGCAGGAGTAGTTCATATAAATTTTTTTCGAAATCGACACCCCTTCCAAGATACATCCTTTGGAAGGCGATGAAGTTGACAGTTTTAAATTTTTTATACGGCTTCTTAAAAACACTGAATCACAAAACTATACATTATATGAAGCACTAAGTAGATGTTACTCGAACAATTTTTTTTCAGATTTCATAACTTTATTATTAGGGGTTGAAGATAACAACCCCCTATGATTTTCCTTCAAAATTGTTTTCGCGAGATTGGTTTTTCAAAAAATAAAATTCTCTTATGATTTCCCATTTAATTCTGGAGAAAGAAAGTCTTCTGCAAAATTGCGAGACAGTCGATAATGTCGGAAAAAAAAACTTACAAGTAGTTTGATCACTGTGCAAAGTGCATATATGCCAAATGCAAATTCGAATAAACTACCATTAAGTAATTTATTTTATTACTACAAAGTTTCTATTGAAAAAATCAAACTGTTCTGAAACTAAGAATTGTTGAAAGAATCATAGAAAATATTTTTTCCTTCTGTCAAAACCAATTTTGATCATGAACAATATCTTACAATATTCATTCTATGGAACATACGATGAAATGGAATGAACAGTGATCATAACTTCCGAAAAAAGTATCGACTATATCGATATTTTGCAGGTAACTTTCTTTCTCCAGAATTGAATGAGAAACCATGAGAGAATATTAACAGTTTTTGACCGAAAATCATAAGGGATTGTTATTTTCAACCCCTAATAATAAAGTTATGGGATCAAAAAAATTGTGTGAGTAACATCAACTTGCTAAATTATTTTATGTGTAGTTTTATACTTTTTTTAAGGACTCCTAAAAAAATTAAAACTGACAACTTGTCATCGCCTTCCAAAAGCTATATTTTGGAAGGGAGGTCGATTTCGAAAAAAATTTATATGAACTACCCCTGCTTATTTTCATCGAGGAATCATTTTTTCAAGTCCCTCGCATTTGTTTACAGGCATCCTGTATACAAATCCTTCTTAGTGTACCTTTTTTGCTCGCAAAGTTCTAATTGACCTGATCTGCGATATTTTCAAAGTTTCATTGGGAGTTCCAATTTTTTTATAAATGTAGTAGGAATTCTCGGAAGGCAACCTGAATATGGTGCCATTAGTAAAATTATGAGAACGCACTACGTATTTTTTTCTTTCCAATATGAATAGGACAGCATAGGTCTTCCATCACATACATAGACTTGTATATATCATAGCAATAAATTGGATCATATTTTATGGTATAAGGTGTATCAATTGGATTGACGAGAATTGATTCCTTGTCGCAGCACTTTTGTCAGGTGATGGATTCACAAAATACCGACTACCCACATTACCGAATGAATTATTTTCACCGCTTCAAATCGATATCGAATAGTCTACCGCCTCGTTACTAGAAATTTTTTTTTCGAAGGCCATAGAACTGATGCACTCTGAAAGATGGATGAATGCACCGTGCCGAATGTAGGTCATCTGATATTGGTTTTCGTTCGATGAATTTCATGCTGGAGTGAACTGGGACATCGAGAGTGAATGCAACGATCTCAGTCCTCATTTTGAAGATATAGTTTACGTTGTTTTATAGAATCCTTGCCCTATTTACTTTGAAAGTCATCTATTTACCTCCGATCCTTCTACTGTCTCGTTTCTCGCAAAAAGCGTTAGCGTAAGTCTGCAACAGATTGATTGAATGGCTCTTAGTATCTTGCTGTTCTTAATTGATGTGCCAGGTACTTTGTTTTCGTATTTAGAAAAGTGTTTTCAACGGAAAGTTGAGATGAGAAAGCTGAGAAAGTATGCAGTGACTCAAGAAGTAAAGAATTAGAGCTTCGGCTATTTGATAATACTTAGAATTCACCTTTTGTGTCTGTACGATGACGAATTTCACACGGCGATTCTCATTGGTACAAGTTCCTACCACTTCAGTCAAATCCAATGAGATCATTTTAGGGACTTTAGGGTAGTAGTAGATCCTCTAGGTACTTAAGCAAGAAAGGAGGTGAAATTGACGAGGTGCAAAGAACTTCGGTTATGAGTAGAGACCGGATTGTATGTCATCTGATATTGGTTTTCGTTCCATGAATTTCATGCTGGAGTGAATTGGGACATCGAAAGTGAATGCAACTATCTCAATCCTCATTCTGAAGATATAGTTCACGTTGTTTTATAGAATCCTTGCCCTATTTACTTTGAAAGTCATCTATTTACCTCCGATCCTTCCACTGTCTCGTTTCTTGGAAAAAGCGTTAGCGTAAGTCTGCAACAGATTGATTGAATGGCTCTTAGTATCGTGCTGTTCCTAGTTGATGTGCGAGGAACTTTGTTTTCGGATTTAGAAAAGTGTTTTCAACGAGTCAGTTGAGATGAGAAAGCTGAGAAAGTATGCAGTGACTTGAGAAGTTTAGAAATTGGAGCTTCGGCGATTTGATAATACTTAGAATTCACCTCGTGTCTGTACGATGACGATATTTCACACGGCGATTCTCATTGGTACAAGTTCCTACTACTTCACTTAAATCCAATGAGATCACTTAAAGGACTTAAGGGTAGTAGTAGGCCCCCTAGGTTCTTAAGTAAGAAAGGAGTTGAAATTGACGAGGTGCAAAGAACTTCGGTTATGAGTAGAGACCGAATTATATGTCATCTGATATTGGTTTTCGTTCGATGAATTTCATGCTGGAGTGAACTGGGACATCGAGAGTGAATGCAACGATCTCAATCCTCATTTTGAAGATATAGTTTACGTTGTTTTATAGAATCCTTGCCCTATTTACTTTGAAAGTCATCTATTTACCTCCGATCCTTCTACTGTCTCGTTTCTCGGAAAAAGCGTTAGCGTAAAGTCTGCAACAGATTGATTGAATGGTTCTTAGTATCGTGGTGTTCTTAATTGATGTGCTAGGTACTTTATTTTCGGATTTAGAAAAATGTTTTCAACGGAAGTTGAGATGAGAAAGCTGAGAAAGTATGGAGTGACTTGAGAAGTGAAGAATCAGAGCTTCGGCGATTTGATAATACTTAGAATTCACCTCGTGTCTTTACGATGACGATATTTCACACGGCGATTCTCATTGGTACAAGTTCCTACTACTTCACTTAAATCCAATCAGATCACTTAAACGACTTAAGGGTAGTAGTAGGCCCCCTAGGCTCTTAAGTAAGAAAGGAGTTGAAATTGACGAGGTGCAAAGAACTTCGGTTATGAGTAGAGACCGGATGATATGTCATCTGTTATTGGTTTTCATTCGATGACTTTCATGCTGGAGTGAAATGGGACATCGAAAGTGAATGCAACGATCTCAATCCTCATTCTGAAGATATAGTTCACGTTGTTTTATAGAATCCTTGCCCTATTTACTTTGAAAGTCATCTATTTACCTCCGATCCTTCTACTGTCTCGTTTCTCTCGCAAAAAGCGTTAGCGTAAAGTCTGCAACAGATTGATTGAATGGCTCTTAGTATCTTGCTGTTCTTAATTGATGTGCCAGGTACTTTGTTTTCGTATTTAGAAAAGTGTTTTCAACGGAAAGTTGAGATGAGAAAGCTGAGAAAGTATGCAGTGACTCAAGAAGTAAAGAAATTAGAGCTTCGGCTATTTGATAATACTTAGAATTCACCTTTTGTCTGTACGATGACGAATTTCACACGGCGATTCTCATTGGTACAAGTTCCTACCACTTCAGTCAAATCCAATGAGATCACTTAAAGGACTTAAGGGTAGTAGTAGGCCCCCTAGGTTCTTAAGTAAGAAAGGAGGTTAAATTGACGAGATGCAAAGAACTTCGGTTATGAGTAGAGACCGGATTATATGTCATCTGATATTGGTTTTCGTTCCATGAATTTCATGCTGGAGTGAATTGGGACATCGAAAGTGAATGCAACGATCTCAGTCCTCATTCTGAAGATATAGTTTACGTTGTTTTATAGAATCCTTGCCCTATTTACTTTGAAAGTCATCTATTTACCTCCGATCCTTCTACTGTCTCGTTTCTCGGAAAAAGCGTTAGCGTAAAGTCTGCAACAGATTGATTGAATGGCTCTTAGTATCGTGCTGTTCTTAATTGATGTGCCAGGAACTTTGTTTTCGGATTTAGAAAAGTGTTTTCAACGGAAAGTTGAGATGAGAAAGCTGAGAAAGTATGGAGTGACTTGAGAAATGAAGAAATCAGAGCTTGGGCGATTTGATAATACTAAGAATTCACCTTGTGTCTGTACGATGACGATATTTCACACGGCGATTCTCATTGGTACAAGTTCCTACTACTTCACTTGAATCCGATGGGATCACCTTAGGGATTTAAGGGTAATAGTAGGCCCTCTAGGTACTCAAAAAAAAAGGAGGTGAAATTGACGAGGTGCAAAGGACTTCGGTTATGAGTAGGTACCGGATGATATTTCATCTGTTATTGGTTTCATTCGATGACTTTCATGCTGGAGTGAACTGGGACATCGAGAGTGAATGCAACGATCTCAATCCTCATTCTGAAGATATAGTTTACGTTGTTTTATAGAATCCTTGCCCTATTTACTTTGAAAGTCATCTATTTACCTCCGATCCTTCTACTGTCGCGTTTCTCGGAAAAAGCGTTAGCGTAACGTCTGCAACAGATTGATTGAATGGCTCTTAGTATCGTGCTGTTCTTAATTGATGTGCCGGGAACTTTGTTTTTGTGTTTAGAAAAGTGTTTTCAACGGGACAGTTGAGACGAGAAAGCTGAGAAAGTATGCAGTGACTTGAGAAGTGAAGAAATTAGAGCTTCGGCGATTTGATAATACTTGAATTCACCTCGTGTCTGTACGATGACGATATTTCACACGGCGATTCTCATTGGTACAAGTTTCTACTACTTCACTAAAATCCAATGATATCACTTTAGGGACTTAAGGGTAGTAGTAGGCGCTCTGATACTTAAGTAAGAAAGGAGGTGAAATTGACGAGGCGCAAAGAACTTCGGTTATGAGTAGAGACCGGATTATATATCATCTGATATTGGTTTTAGTTCGATTAATTTCACGCTTGAGTGAACTGGGACATTGAGAGTGAATGCAACGATCTCAATCCCCATTTTGAAGACATAGTTCACGTTGTTTTATAGAATCCTTGCCCTATTTACTTTGAAAGTCATCTATTTACCTCCGATCTTTCTACTGTCCTCGTTTCTCGAAAAAAGCGTTAGCGTAAAGTCTGCAACAGATTGATTGAATGGCTCTTAGTATCGTGGTGTTCTTAATTGATGTGCCAGGAACTTTGTTTTTCGGATTTAGAAAAGTGTTTTCAACGGAAAGTTGAGATGAGAAAGCTGAGAAAGTATGGAGTGACTTGAGAAGTGAAGAAATTAGAGCTTCGAAGTTGGGTTTCGTTTTGTCTGAGATATTGAGGAACAAAAATTTTGAATGACCAGATTTTATGGAACACCCTGTACGATTTGGCTAGTTAACGAACTCAACCGAGCAATTTGGGAACCGAACTCACCCTGAAAATTTCAAGTCTCTAGGACAATCCCTTCGAAAGTTATTGGTGTTAACCGACGTCCGGCCTCACGGACAAAATTGAATTTGACCACGAATTTGTCATCAGGAAGTAGAACCTTATCGTTTGAGACCGTTTTCGGCTCAAAATTAGAAAATTACAGACATTTGGGCAAAAAAATATAGCACCCGTTTAAGGAGAACGATGGCACAAAATTGTAATGTTAAAAGTTCGAATTATAAGTTTTGCATAATCAAAAAAATTAAATAAACTCAACTAATCACTGCTCGTCTTTATAAAAAAAAGTTTCAACGGTTTTTGCATCAAGATGCAGCTGAATATTGAATATTGATTCCTGCTTGTTTGTTCATTAGGATAGGATATTAGAATTGGAGACAAGATGAGGGAAGGAAGCGTTCCAGAAATTAATATGGCTCATGGTGATTGAATATCTGTTTTCTGGATGAGGTGGAGTTTGGATTTCCACTTGTTGAAAATTTTGAATGGTGGAAAAGTCTAGACGACTTGGAGAATGTTTCATTATTATTTCAGTATAACCTCTGGCTCAAGAGTAGGCACTTCAATCCTCTACTAGGAAAGACATTTTTTTGCCACCATTCACGGCTAAAGATCTTGAGAGAATTTTTTCAAATATTGTATGAGTTCAACTTACCATTTCATACTTTGAACCTACCCTCGAAACTTCAAATCCATAAAGGCGTTCCTTTCAAAACAGTAAGTTATCATTCATGAATAGAATAAAGCCTTTAATTCTCAGAATATTGGGATTTGAATATTCGCAATTCGAATGAAAACGTTCGTAGGGAGCAAATGTTACTGAAGATGGAGCAAAATTCACTCTCTGTGAATTGCTATCGCATTTGCATAATGAGGGCTACCGTATTTTCCTCACTAGTTGGCGCCTCTGTTGCGTGAGGTCCTGTCAAAGTTCATTGTTCTGTCATTGATCTATTATTATTATTACAAATTCTTATTTATTAGTGTTCGGTGTAATTAGTCGTGTGAAAAAATGGACATTCAGTTCCTTTATCATAATCTTTGGATACTGTACAAAATCGAACATGCCGCAGGGTTGTGCAGTTCCGTATTGTTGTGATTAGACTGTAGGTAATAACTTGATGTTACCCCTTTAAAATATTAACGGGTTTGTAAAAAAATATTTCAACCCTGATGAAAATCGTGACCTAACGATCTCAATACAGAAAACCGTGAGTATCTGAATATCTTTTACATTATGTTGCTTTAAAAATTTTACTTTTAAAATCGAATAATGAAGTTATCCTACATAATTATTGTAAGTATTACTTGTAATTTACTATTGAAATTTTTCAGCTTTTCCTTAATTAAAACTGAAAGCATACCTAGCTAATTTTCTGGGTACCAGGAAAGTGAGGAGAGATATGAATGAAAATACTAATAGAGAGAGAGTTCTTGTACGCAGAAAGAAATTTTAAAATGCAAGAATTAGTTCAACTGTAGAGGAAAATCAATATGTAGTCAGAGAGCTCAACTGATACTGCTATTTCGTCGAACTTGAGAGTAACAGAAACATACTTCGAATTGAAAATCTAATTGGTACAATCAACTCTGGATTTTACAACTATAAACATTTATGTTTTGTTATCAATTAAACACTAACGAGAGGAAAACATTTACTGTTAAAATTTGTACAAAGGACCTGTGTTAATAAATAAATTATCCTACTCCATAGATCTATAATTACTATGGATGCAGAATCACGTGACCTAACAGAAGATCGACGACTTGGATACATAAGAGAGAGAAGACATATGCGATCTTATCGTAAAGAAAAGAGATGAAGCAAGTTTGTGGGCAAGTTGTCAAAATCATATGGAAGATGTAAACAAATATTTATGTGACCACAGACATTGCTGTGCCCCATAGACCTAATAAGAATGGACACCGCATGATAAAGAGAGGTCACTTGGTTGAATGTGATGGAGCTATTGTGGGCAATGTCATACTTGTTCTATGGGCAATGTCAGTTGAATTATATTCAACGCATCAACTCCTTGTGGGCACAGCAATGTCTGTGGTCACATAAATATTTGTTTACATTTTCCATATGATTTTGACAAGTTGCTCACAAACTTGCTTCATCTCTTTTCTTTTCGATAAGATCGCATATGTCTTTCTCTCTCTTATGTATCCAAGTCGTCGATCTTCTGTTAGGTCACGTGATTCTGCATCCATAGTAATTATAGATCTATGCTGTGCCCACAAGGATTTGATGCGTTGAATATCAAAGATTATATAGTATACTCTATAATCTATGTTGAATATAATTCAACTGACATTGCCCATAGAACAAGTATGACATTGCCCACAATAGCTCCATCACATTCGACCAAGTGACCTCTCTTTCTTATGCGGTGTCCATTCTTATTAGGTCTATGTCCTACTCTTAAATGAAAGTGATCAGTTTATATACTTCCCATTGATGTTTGAGTTTTTCCTTTCGGTACATTATGTTTTTTCTATACATTCACTTTTAATGATGAATTAAAGGATTGTGTGGACTGTGGGGATTTATTCTTCTACTCCAACACTTTTCAGCTATCCCAGGTATCATGTAAGTATGATAAAAAAATTACTCTTGAAATGATAACCTACTTCTGCAATAAACTAATTTCAAATCATGATAATGCTTTTCCACTGAAATTATCATTCCTATCATAGTATTTGGGTCTGTAAAAAGAAAAACCATAAATGTTAACTCAATAAATAAGCATACTTTCAATAAGAAATGCGTTTTGAAACTCTGAACCAACTCGTCTTTGATTAGCTTTCCTTTTGGCCCGCTTAATTTGGCCTATCTTTTGGAACACTGTCTTCAAAGCAGTGATATTCATTGATCCGTAATTCATATTTACTGTTATTAATCCGAATATGTATGTGAAACTCCTCACATTCGCGTAAAGATTGAAAAGAACAATACAAATTCACAATCACGTTTGAATATTTGACAATTCAAATTATCGTGGACCTCACGCAACACTAGCGCCTCTATAGCGGAAAATTCAGATCATATTTTCAGACTAAGCAATACGCGGTAGCCCTCATTGCTCCTCGTTTACATTCATCACTACATAGTATAAAACAAAGTCGCTTTCTCTGTCCCTATGTCCCTTTGTATGCTTAAATCTTTGAAACTACGCAACGGATTTGAATGCGTTTTTTTAATAGATAGAGTGATTCAGAGGAAGGTTTTTATGTATAATAACATCCATTAAAAGTGAAAAGTACTGTTATTTTTGAGATTTTTAATGTTATGTCCGTGCGAGCTAGTTTACTTCATAAAAATGTTCGATTCAAACTTCATAAATTTATCATTGAGCTTCCAATGAGTGAAGATCAATTTTAAGAGCACCATATAATATTTAACTGAAATTCTTCATCAAAATTAAACATCCAGAACAAACAACCACAGCGAATAATGAACCTGGTGAGCATGTTTCCAGTTATTCACACAAATTCATTAAATTCTCATCAGTTTCAATTACGAACCTAAATGAGATACGTGCAATCGGCCTACAATAAATACAACCTTTATTTATTTATGCACGGTGCACAGATCGGTTCGCCTAGGGGTGAATGGATCCCATTCAAATGAACGATCCAAACAAGAAACTGAATGAACGTTTCACCAGAGACCATCACAGATGTTTCTTGGCAAGCTTCCGATCGAATTTCAGATGTAAATATATCTGCAGGGGCCGTCGCTAGGGGGTGGGTAGGGTTGGCGGGTCGCCAAGGGCGCAAGATTTCAGGGGCGGTATTTCAATCCAGGTCCACAAAAAATTTCACGTGTGTAAATTCCATAGAGATAGGATAGTATAAAGTTGCCATCATTGAAATAAACGTGGTATCAGATCCGCCATATTACTACAACCATAGATTATAGTAGTAGGTGAAGGGGTAAATGTGATAATGGGCAATTGTGATAACGGATTATATATCAGATCAAATTCATTAATACTGCTGCCATCTATCTAACACACTCTTCAAACTTGCAAGCGAACCACCAAAACACTAGAACGAACGAAATTACTTGTCAGTATGGTTGTAAGGCAAGTGAATGTTATTTCTCATAACGTAACCTTAAATTTCAGTTAGCTACGTCTCTACTTTTTTGGTGTAAATTTTTTTTGATTGTGAGTTAAGTCTGTTTTATTATTTCCAGACTTATTATTAACAGTTTTATAATGTGTTTTTAAATACTTTTAACTCATAATTGCGCTGGTGATTTCTTTTTGTATTATTACATTTGCCCCGCACGAAATGCTTTTTGGGGTAATGTGACATATACATTTGAGGCAATTGTGATATGGCGTGGTTCTTTCATATTTGAAGTGTCTTTTTGACGGATATAATTTATCTTAATGATGGAAAATAAAGTTTAATTAAAATATAACGTTTATTACTATATAGTTGTTTCTGCTTAATTGTTTTTACTTCCTTTTTGTTCAGAAGCTGAAGTTAATTTCACATTTTTTTGCCCCGACTGAAATAAGGTCATCAATTTTTCATTAAGTGAAATATTTTATTTTGTAAAAAACAAAGTATTCAATAATGTAAGATTTTTATACATTTACCCCAATCCTTTCCAAATAACTTAGTCATAGGAATCTGAAAGTTTTTAACACATTTACCCCAAATTCTGGGGCAATTGTGATTTACCGGCATCATTTTTTTTTAAATTACCCAACATTTCTCAGAAAAGATTTCAAAGAGTAACCAGAATACAATCAATAGAGAACTATATTGTGATCATGCTTGCATTTTTTGGAATGTTCAGCTTTGTTCAAACTGTTACTTATAACACTTTGTTTATGATCTAATCAAATACTATATCACATTTACCCCACTTCACCTTATAATATATAATCTTTGACTACAACCTTACGTCAAATTTGACAATCGTTGAATTTTCTGGAGGAATTGTGATTCTTGCGCCTTTTTCCAGTTAAATTTTATTTTTTCCTGCTTAATAATATACAATAAAATGGTATCGTGTGCTGTAAGTCTTCAAGCAGAGAAGAGAAAGATTAGAAGAAAATGAAAGGAAAAACATATCACAGGTAGGCATGAGTACTGAACAGATCCGCATTCGAAATTTTTTCAAGTCTGTCTTGGTAGTATGATATCTTTTTATATGTGTATATTATCGCCTGAAGAAAAATTATTCATTTGATATTCAATTGACTTTATTCGAAAAGGTTTTCTAAAGACCCAATACGACGTATTTTTTGGGTGAAATTTGTAAATAGAAAAAACTTAATGCAACCCTGAACTTTCCGCCATATTGGTCCTCGACTTAGCCGCACCCTGTGGTACTATTTTTCTTTACTGAATTGTATGTCATAGTGTCTCCTCTCTATTATATCTCGATGATAAATTCAGAGTGACCGAAAAAAGGTTCATTCACACATTTCCTTGACGTGACGGCAACGTTGCTGTCAGTGCTGCACTCCCTTCATCTGTTATGAAATTTTCAACATCCATACAGCAACGTACAATGTCGTCCGTGTCAGTGTTTTTCCGAAATTGATGGGTTCGCTCTATGGGCTTTTTCAGTTTGGATCTGGTATTTGACGTGAAAGTTATTGTCTTGTGAAATGAATTGCTGCTCTGAAGATCTTGCTTTTGGACGAGGAAGAAGAAAAAAGAAGACACTGGGTACATCCCATCATTGCATCGGGCATGTTTGAATACCGTCTTTTCCGTTTGCTTCAAATAGAAACTTGTATTTTCGATATATTTTTTCACAGAATGCCATTCTACGGCACGTCACGTCACTGAAATGTCAATTCACACAGTGGGATGATCAGGATAAATTTTTTCATAACTTCTTAACTTTTATTTATATAAGAATTTTTTCTCAAAATTTAATTTATTGTAAATGACAGCAATGATCTCTATGTTTTTCTATTCCAACTAGGTACTGAAAACTCCAAAAAACTCCGAAAAAAGAAGTTTACTGGCGATTTTCCTAAAATTCTCACTAACTTTGTACTGCTATCCACTACAGACTCCAAAACTGAACAATACCATTGAGTTTAAAAATAATATTTTTTAAACTCAATGACAATACTGAAAAAATTCAAGAAGGAACGTTCATTGGTGGAGCAATGAGGTTATCAACTCAAAATTTTGTATAGGACCTGAGATTGATACTGAATATATGAATGCAAAATCTCATGGTCGGAATAATATTCTGAATATGTAAAAACTTGATAATCAAAAAATTTAATTCTATGGTTCTGATGATGCGATCTTCTTGAAATTACGCATAAACATTCAGTATATCAATCTTCATTCACAAAATGATTTTCACTTGAATCGGATATCTTGTAATGGAACTATGAAGTTTCTACTTTTCTATATTCGGCTTGAATTTTCTATGGTTCTGTTTACACTATGACCACAAAATTTTGCAAGAGGTTTAAAATGAGCATCTTGCATGTGGCCGCAATATTTCATTTCGATTGGTTCCGTTTTGTCTGAGATATTGAGGAACAAACATTTTGGATGGCTATATTTTATGGAGAACTCTGTACGATTTGGCTAGTTAACGAACTCAACCGAGGCATTTGGGAACCAAACTCACCCTGGAAATCTCAAGTCTCTAGGACAATCCCTGCGAAAGTTATCGAGCTTACAGACGGGCAGCCTTACGGACAGAATTCAATTTAACCACGAACTCGTCATCAGGGAGTCGAACCCCATTGTTTGAGACCATTTTCGACTCAAAATTCTAAAATTACAGACATTTGGGCTAAACGATATAGCACTTGTTTAAATAAAGGGTGTCCCAAAATTAACGCAAGATTTGAATTTGCCGCCATTTGTGCAGTGAAGTGTTGGCAACCCTGAAAAAAAAAGCAATTTGACAGCTAACAGTATACGGTTAAAAATGGAGTGTTACACAATAGAACACCATGTCTTCATTATTAAAGAATATTTCAAAAATAGTGAAAGCTTGGCGGCTGCAGTTCGAAAATTTCATACAAAATATGGTCGGAATAGTGTTTTAACTTCGTCAACTGTGAAGAGATTAATTGAAAAATTCATGGAGACTGGATCCGTTGGAGACGCCAAACACACTGGTCGTCCAAAAACAAGCCGTTCAAATGTGAATGTCGAAGCAGTGCGTGAGAGTGTTGCTGACAATCCAGGAACCTCAATTCGACGTCGTGGACAAGAATTGCAAATTTCAAGAACCTCTCTACAGCATATACTCACCAAAGATCTGTGTCTTCATGCTTACGAAATTCAATTAACACAACAATTGAAGGCTAATGACCATGGACAGAGAAGAGAGTTCGTTGAATGGATTATTGAACATCAACAAATGGACCCTGATTTTTCGAGCAAAATCATCCTAAACGATGAAGCACATTTTCATCTTGATGGCTTTGTCAATCGCCAAAATTGCCGCATTTGGGATTCGGAGAACCCACATGTGATTGTCGAAAAACAAATACATCCACAACGCGTGACTGTATGTTGTGGATTTTGGGCTGGAGGCATAATTGGGCCATATTTTTTTGAAAATGATGCTGGTCAAGCAGTGACTGTTACTGTTGCTCGATATCGCGACATGATTACACAGTTCTTTCTGCCAAAATTGGATGATATTGATGTGTCCAATATGTGGTTTCAACAAGACGGTGCCACATGTCATACAGCCCGTGAAACAATTCAATTACTGCATGAGACATTTCCAGCTCGTGTGCTCTCTCGTTTTGGTGATCAAAATTGGCCTCCTAGTTCGTGTGATTTAACACGAAGAAGTTTAAGACTTCTTTTTATGGGGTTATTTGAAATCACAAGTCTATGTCAACAAGCCCACAACCACCCGTGCATTAAAGGAGAAGATTCAACGCTGCATCAAACGAAATTCAGCCACATTTATGCAGAATGGTCATGGAAAATTTCAACAAAAGAGTGCGCATGTGCATGCAAAGCCGGGGAGGCCATTAGTCCGATGTGTTATTCCATACATAACCCTATCCTATTACTTTTCGAGTCAATAAAAAATAACTATCAAAGACTAAAAACGGCGTTTTTCTATTTAATTCAAATCTTGCGTTAATTTTGGGACAATTTAGAACTAGCGGTAAAAAAAATAATCAACTTTTACATTCTTTAGACTTAACTTCAGTAAGGGCGGTCTCAGCATAGGCTAGGGACGGCCCTGGCAAATGTATCCGTAAGAATTCCTTCAGGATTGCATGCTGGAGAATTGTTGGTTTGTGATTGCTTCCATTTATTTTTGCCCATTCTGTTTTCAATATTCAATCAGAAACTGGATTTCACTTGATGAAAAAGTAAAGTAGCACTTAGGAGCAGTATTGGAATTCAATCTGCTTTTCCAATCAGTTGACGTAAATATTTAATATTTTTAGGGATATCTGTATTTTCCACGGAATCAAAAATTCATTCGTTGGGATTACTGTACCAATATCCGTTCCAGCGCGAATTCATAATGTTTCGATTCAATCTTCATTTAATCCGTATTCTGTGATGCGATAATTTTTTCACCGGACGCTAATGCATATTCAATTAGGTACATATTGATCATCAGAATCCAGAATAGTTCAAACGCCATTCCTCAACGTACAGCATAAACTGAACTATCCGAAATTTGTATTAAAAGTAGCTCTCATGGGGTTCAAGAAAACTGTTGTCAAAATCAATTTCAAGCTGATAACCAACAATAACTGCGATTATCATTGGTTCAGCCTTTGGTTATTCCCTTTTTGTCCTAGAACGAATAACTGGCCCTCAGCTCTCGTCTCTTGAATGCGGTTTCTGGTTATTTGTCAATTGTCAATATAGGTCATATTTATATTTTTTTATGTTTTATGCAATGACTACAAAATTCGATTTGCAAATGTGAATTATTATGCTTCAAGTTCAACTCCATGCATCCCAAAATATTAATGTTTGAAACGTCGATTCAATGTTACGATATAAATATGTTTTTCAGAATGTTCCGCTTGACAAAAAAAAATTCTTCTGTTTTTTGACAGAAATTATTCGAAGGGAAAATATTACCGAAAAATAAAATGAGGGCACTTTCCAATAGATTTAAATTCACATGTATTAATATCGCTGTGGTATTTGGCTATACATTTCACGAGTCACAGTAAAGTTTGCTATTAATAAAACTTTTTTTGGGACTAAAACACAAATTCATAATTATTTCTAACAGTCGAGAGCAATTAATTAAATATCCAATGCCAGCAATCTTTATAAGAACTTAAAATTTTATGTTATTTTTATTTTCCGATTTCAATAGATAAGTTTAATTCGTGAATGAATGAAACTCAGCCGATTTGCATGACCGTATCACATAAATTTGGTTCTAAAGAGTACGCAAAATTACCATGTTTTCCAATATGAGGTGTTATTTTGAATAGCCCGCCATTTCGGTAAATGTCACGTTTGACATTTGATAAGTAGAAACTACGCCATTCCTTCAAGAACGCATTGAAATTATTAAAATTCACTATAAAAATGGTGAAAATTTGGTAGAGACGGTTCGTAAAACTCGAAAATTTTTGGATCGTCGAGAAGCATCTTATCGGACCTCAATAAAGAAATTGGTGGAAAAATTCGAGCTGTTGGGAAAAGTTAGTGATGTGAAGAATAAAACCCGTGCGGTTTATGGTCTGGCGGAGTCATTGGACCTTACTTTTCGGTAAATGAGGCTGGAGCAACAGTTACGGTGACAACGTTTACTTTCAACAATACGGCGCTACGTGCCACTCAAGCAACGAAACCATTGATCTTATGCGGAAAAAGTTTCCGGACCGTGTTATCTCTCGAAAAGGTGATCACAATTGATCACCGAGATCTTGTGATTTAACACCTTGCGACTTCTTCCTTTGGGGCCATGTGAAAGATAAGGTCTACGCCAATAGCCCAGCGTCGATTCAAGACCTCAAAGATGGAATTCGTGAGGCTATAGAGGACATAGGGCAGCCACTTCTCAATTTGGTCATGGAAAATTTTATTAAAAGGATATGGCTCTGTAAGAGTGGTCGTGGTGGTCATTCGCCTGATGTTATTTTCCACTATTATCGGCATAGCTTCTTCTTTTTATTAAAATGAACATCCTATCATTCATATTGGAAAATTGCATTTTTCTTCGAATTTCAAAATAACACCTCTGATTAGAAAACCTTTATATTCGTGATAATTTCAGTCACAGTATTGCATAAACCATGGACCCCTCAGTGCCCGCATTCGTACATTCATGTATTGACTAATTTATGATACGAATAAACACTTTCATTGAAATCCATCGTCATGTCCGGGATGGAAATAAACACTCTGAATCTTCCACGATTGATCGATTATACACGTATATTTTGATATAAATAAAAACGCACCTATATTTCTTAGCGAATGGTAGAAATACCCTTTTTCCATCAGAAATTAATGTATGTACAAGGGTTGTCTGTCTGGGATATCTATGAATATTTTCCATCTTCTGTATTATTCATAACGATCCGGTGCTCTAACTTTTCAAGCAAAATACTTCAGGATAAGATGCCATTGAAGACAATTTCCCAGATCAAATTGGACTATACTAATAACAAATAGGGAATTTTATTGGCGAAGCTTATATTGGAGTAGGTGTGGAGATTTACTTTAAAATCATCCAAGGCAATCGTTTGGTTTGAAGTTCATTGAAAAGTCTTTGTAACATGTGGGACATAATAACACCGCTCATAGTGATCTCTTTCAATTCTTGAAATTAATCAAGTATTTAATTTGAAAAAAAGAGGTCTGATTGATCGGGAACTTTATTTCAGATATCGAGGTAACGTTTCTAACACCAATTTCTACATTGCTTTCGGTCTGAATATCCAAAAAATTGCATTACATTGCAGAAACCACAACGTCAGTCATAATAAAGGATTTTCCAATTAGAGGTGTTATTTTGATATTCAAAGGAAAATGTAAATTTTCAATATAAATGATCGGATGATTATTTCACTATAAAGAAGAAGCTATGCCGTTAATAGTGGAAAATAACATCAAGTGACCAACACGTCCACGCTTACAGGACCATATCCTTTTTATGAAATTTCCCATAACCAAATCGCAAAGTGGCTGCCCTATGTCCTCGATAGCCTCACGAATTTTATCTTTGAGGTCTTGAATCGACGCTGGGCTATTGGCGTAGACCTTCTCTTTCACGTGGCCCTAATACAAAAGAAGAAGTGGCAAGGTGTTAAATAACAAGATCTCGGTGGCCAATTGTGATCTCCTCTTCGAGAGATAACACGGTCCAGAGACTTTTCCCGCAAAAGATCAATGGTTTCGTTGCTGGTGTGGCACGTAGCGTTTGTCTTGTTGTAAGTAAACTATGTCCAGATGAAGAGATGAATACTATCCAATTTAGGCCATAAGAAACTTTCGAAAAGGTGAGATCCAATGACTCCGCCGGACCATAAACAGTCACACATTGAGGACAGAGAGGCTTTTCAACAATAACTCTTTAGTTGTCCGCGCCCCAGATGCGACAATTTTGCTTGTTGACGAAGCCAACGAGGTGAAATGGGCAAAGCACGACTTTGTTGATGATCGGCTGGCTTGAGTTCTTGTGTTAACTGAACTTTATAAGCCTTAAGAACAAAATCTGTATGCAAAATACGGTGTAATGGCGTTTGTGGAATACCTAATTTCAGGACGAGGAATGGACAAAACTGGGTTTTCTTGAACACTTTCGGCTACTACAGCAATATTCTCGGCTGTTCTTGGGCGACGTGCACGGGTTCTATTCTTCACATCACTAACTTGTCCCAACAGCTCGAATTTTTCTACCATATTCTTTATTGCGGTCCGACAAGGTACTTCACGACGACCCAACCAACTGTTCCTGCTAAAATTCACCATTTTTATAGTGAATTGTAATAATTTCAATGCATTCTTGAAGCGTGTATCGTTTCATTTTCATTAATGGTGTAGTTTCTACTTGTCAAAATGACAGCTTCGAATGTGACATCTACCGAAATAGCGGGCTATTCAAAGGTAGCGATCTGTTACTTGGGTAAAAACGCACGATTTTAGAAAAAAAGATTATCTACCAATAATGCATGGGTTGTGATAAAACAACGTAAACCAGGCCAACTTGTTTTCAATTAAATTCTTGGGTAGGTACGTTCAATGCGTTTCTATCTTTATATTCCATATTCAAATCATCCACGTGCAGCAGAGATTCAGCGAACAATCTCTCTCGCTTAGCTACCAATCTTGGAGAGACAAACACAAATGCGGATCATTCCATCTGTTAAATCACTTCAGAACCCAGGCGATGCCGATTGTTGTTAAATCGATCTGAAGCTGTTGAATTAGAATCAAGAATTTGATGAATTAATGCCAAACCATTACTCCTAGTGTCCTATTTACTCAACCGGCTGCCTGAAATAGGCACCAACATGAATTATTCCGACATCCATATTGTAGGATCTAGTGAAATATTGAAGACTGTGGAGGACTGAATCATGTCAAACATGCCAAATTATGGATGTGGTCCCGTTTTGCAGCCAGATGCCGATAGAGGAGAAGGTCCGAACATGGGGCACATTTTGTTTTTCTGACGTAATATGCCAACTTCTGAGAAAAGCAATAGTATATTATGCAACGAGCGTATAATGATAGCTATTATTCACGAGGTGTTGTTTAGGCTACTAGCCGTATGCGAGTGCCCAAATCACTGAGTGAATAACTGACATTATACGCGAGTAGCATACTATACATTATCCACGACTACTGAATATATTTCTTGAAGATTTGAACATTTGGTGACAGTGACAAGACCCTTCAATTACAAGTGTGGAAAAAGTCAAGTTGGCACATGAGAAATTTTTGGAGAACTGGTCATTGTATATTTTGCGATTAAAATTGCTTTAATCGATTTAATAAAGGTACATTTGGCCCACGATTGACAGGGTATACCTATATTTATTAGTTGGAGTACTTCAGAATACTGAAAAATATCAATTTACAGAATATCATATTAATCTATGAAGCTTCTGACAGCAGTGAATAATAACTCATTATTGAATGGTGATTAATGAATATTATTATGGACGAGCAAACAGACGTATTATGGATAGTTTATAAAATGGTCAGGGATGAATATATTTATTGATAAATGTAGTACCTACTGTAGGTGTCGATTATTGAAATTGGTAGCTTTTATTTTGAAGGGTTTGCTTGTTGATTCTGAAATTTTACCGAATTGAAAACTGACAATTTACATGTGTTACAAATGTGCTACGAGTATGGGCCACCTTTATTAACAGAACATTTTCAGGTTTAAAAGAATTTATCTGGTGAAAAACATGCAACATATTTGCAAAAATATTTCATCTGAAGCAAAATCTCATTAACAGCGAAACTCTATATTAATAAAACAGGAAACCGAGGTTTGTCCATTCCTCGTCGTTATTGGAAATAAGGCATTTCACAAACGTCATTCCACCGTATTTTGCATAAAGATTTGAGTCTTGAGGTTTATAAGGTTCAGTTTACACAAAAACTCAAGCAAGCCGATCTTCCGGACCGTGTTATCTCTCAAAGAGGTGATCACAATTGGCCACCGAGATCTTGTGATTTAACACCTTGCGACTTCTTCCTTTGGGGCCAAGTGAAAGAGAAGGTCTACGCCAATAGCCCAGCGTCGATTCAAGACCTCAAAGATTTAATTCGTGAGGCTATCGAGGACATAGGGCAGCCACTTTGCGATTTTGTTATGGAAATTTTCATTAAAAGGATATGGTCCTGTACGCGTGGTCGTGGTGGTCATTTGCCTGATGTTATTTTCCACTATTAACGGCATAGCTTCTTCTTTATAATGAAATGAACATTCGATCATTTATATTGAAAAATGGCATTTTCTTTGAATATAAAAATAACATGTCTTATTGGAAAACCCTTTACTTTAGAGAGCAATATCTAATGAGTGAGTGTCCTATTTACTCAACCGGCTGGCTGAAATGGGCACCAACATGAATTATTCCGACATCCATATTGTAGGACCTAGTGAAATATTGAAGACTGTGGAGGACTGAATCATGTCAAACATGCCAAATTATGGATGTGGCCTCGTTTTGAGACTAGATGCCGATACATGTCGGGTCAACTGCTGCTCCCTGAAGTTGATATTAGAAGGAAAAACTTAACTCTGCTTGACAATGTGAATGATTGATGGTGTTCTCGAGTTCACATCTTGTCGAATTGAGCAAGAACTTTTCGTATGTAGAGGGTTATCTGATTTTAGGTCAAGTGAGGCAATTCTGGACAATATCGGTGTTAATGGAACAAAGGCATATTTTTTTGTATAGAACTTAAGATTCATGCTAACTATATGAATGCAAAATCACAGCACGATCAGAATTATATTCTGAAAATTACATTATATTATGATATTATGTGAAAAATCAACAATTAAAATATGAAAGAAAAGCCCTGAGCAGGAACTGTTGAGCGCTCGTTCTTTGGTGGAACAATTTCACTCTTAAGCCTGGTTCTCAGAGCTTCGACGTGAAGCCAGCTACAATCCCCACCACTCCTATTTTCTCTCTCGCTGTCGCAGAAATACAAGTGAAGTTGGTTATTTCAACTACAAAAGAGGCGTGTCGCGACAGATTTTGACAACCAGAAACCAAAACGAGCGTGTCAGGGGAAGTTTTGTTTATATCCTCTGATTGGTGGAATAACTGTCGCAGGCTTCACGTCGAAGCTCTGAGAACCAGGCTTCAACTTAAAATTTTATATGAGATTTGAGATTGATACCAAATACATAAATGCAGAATCTCAGCATAATCGGAATTATATTCTGGAAATTATTCAAAAAGTTAAATAAATGTAAAAAATAGATAATTATGGTTCTGATAATGCGATCCTGTTGAAATTTTGCATGAACATTCAGTATATCAGTTTTGATTCACAAAATGAATGTCACTTGAATTGAATATCCTGTTATGGAAATATAGAGATTCTGCTTTCAATATTCCAATTGAGTTTTCTATGGTTCTGTTGATACTATGACCACAAAATTTTGCATGAGAATTCAGTATGACAGTCTACATTCACAAAAAAAATATCATTTGAATCAGATATCCTGCATGAACATTCAGTGTGTCAATCTTTATTTACAAAATAAATTTCGTTTGACTCGGTTATCCTGATATGGAAATATGGAGTTTTTTCTGTTTAATATTCTATTTGAATTTTCTATGGTTCTGTTTACACAATGGCCAAAAAATTGCATGAAGTTTAGTATGAGCATCTTTCATATGGCAGCATTATTTCATTCCGATAAGTTTCGTTTTGTCTGAGATATTGAGGAACAAAAATTTCGAATATATTTTATGAAACCCTGTATACGATTTTGCTGGTTAACCAACTTAACCATTATTCAAAAAATGTAATATGTAAAAAAAATAATAATAAATATTTAATTCTATGGTTCTGATGATGCGAGTCTCTCAAAACTTTGCATGAACATTCAGTATATCAATTTTGATTCACAAAATAAATTTCACTTGAATCGGTTATTCTATTACGGAAATATAGAGATTCTTCAATTTAATAGTCCAATCGAATTTTCTAGGGTTCTGTTGGCACTATGGCCAGAAAATTTTGCATGAAAATTCAGTGTAAAAGTCTTCATCCACAGGAAAAATTTCACCCGAATCGGTTACCCGTTTATATGGAAATATAAAGATTCCTATTTTAAATATTCCAATGGAATTTTTTATAGTTCGGTTACCACTATAATCAAAAAAATCTGCATAAACATTCAGTGTATCAAGCTATTATATAGAATAAAATCTTGACAATCTTGTTACCGAAGTTTCATCATGGATACATTCTAGTTTCAAATTTCACAGCGCTCCCACTCAAAAGTTGACAGCTTTAGAGGTTTTAATCTTGAAATCATCCAAGAATTCACACCCTCAAGGACCAGAATCCAATTATGAAAACCCTGTTCGGGAAATAAAGGTACGAATTTTATTTTTGGTGCGCCAGGGAAAAAATATGAATTAATCAATGATTCCTTTTCCTGCTTCAACTGAACTTTCCCAAGCAGCAAACTGAAAATTTAAATATCTAAATCCCTTTCATTTCCTTTCACTTCACCACTTTCAAGCTTCGATTATTCCATTACGCACAGAATTCGATTATTATAGTAATATACGAAACCAACCATTTCCGGTGTCCATTTCTGGATCATTGAATATCTACCATTGTTAAAGTACAGGAAAATACGTGCTGCATTTTCAATTCAACCGATGTCAACAATACTGAAATGCCATTCAGGTTTCTCGAATACACCCCAAGAATATTTCATGAATTGCATCAAGTTTGCTACTGTACAAGAAATTGAACTTTCTGTTGAACTGGAGTCCTTTTTTTCCTTTGGGAAGAATTCATCCGGGCTCTTGGAGAGGAAGTGTTGTTTATGAGTGTCTGGATGCATTTTGCGTTTGTTGATAGAATTTCCAAGGAAGTTTTTATTGTATCTTTCATAAGTATTGAATTAAAAATATGTAGAATCTAAGATTCACAATTTTGAAGATCTATTTCTAATTGTGAAATATCCTGTAGTGGAGAGAAGGGTACGAATTTCTTCATTTGTGTGCCAGAGAAAACTGAAAGTATGAAGTGTGCAACGTCTTGCACGCCTATCTTTTTTGAAACGCCACTGGTAATTATAGAATATACATTGACAGACTGTCAACTTTATGTCAGGATTTATTTGACTCTCTTTTTCCGGCTTCCTCTGTAGGACAAAGCAACTATCGTATATCGTGTTATCGTGAAGAAATTTCATCTGAACTCATGGGATGTTTCGTCTGGAATTTTTAAGTTTTAGTTTGCGAGATAAATAATATTTATTCTCGCTCTTTGGCTTGGGCCACATTCTTTGGCTTGGACCATATTCTTTGACTTTGGACTGAAATACAATCATTGACTGAAGCTTGACTTTGGACTGAAATACAAGTATTGGCTGAAACTTGACTTTGGACTGAAATACAATCATTGACTGAAGCTTGATTTTGGACTGAAATACAAGTATTGGCTGAAACTTGACTTTGGACTGAAATACAATCATTAGCTGAAGCTGAGTAATTTTGGCTGTTACATTTAGCTGTACCTATATTTGCTTGGAAGTTAACTTATGGCAGAGAGCTGGAAGCATACCTGAAGTCTATCGAAGTCGACTTACCGAGAACATCTTGCACTACAGAAGACAAGATAGTGCATTGGAAGTGGAGCCACTATTTGAACCCTTCTTTCAATATAAGTAGTTATAAGTTTGTGTAATTTGAAAGATCGCGATTGGAACTGTAAATTTGGATTTGTACATCTTGTTCTTTTTATAATATATTGTTGAAAGCCTGACTAGGAATATTGTTGATGGGGTAATCAAGCCTCCCCTGAGAAATAAGTCTTAGAATATGAATGCTCGAATTCCATCAAGTAAAAGTTAACGTTACCATTGATCGATGTTTTTTATTTCTGCTTTCACCGAACTTTTTCAGGCTGTACACTGAGAATTCGAATATACGAGTATACCCCTTTCAATTTCCTTTCAGTTCGCCATTTTCAAGCTTCGATTATTTCATTACGAACAGAATTCGAATATTATAATACTATCCGAAACCAACCATTTCCGGTGTCCATTTCTGGATCACTGAATATCTACCATTGTTAAAATACAAGAAAATACGTGCTGCATTTTCAATTCAACCGATGTCAACAATACTGAAATGCCATTCAGGTTTCTCAAATACTCTCCAAGAATATTTCATGAATTGCATCAAGTATTCTTCAGTACAAGAGATGGAACTGTTGAATTGGAGTTTTCCGTATGTGTTCCCTTGGGAAGAATTCATCGTGGCTCTTTGAGAGGAAGTTTCAGTTCCAAGTGTTGTTTATGAGCGTCTAGATGCATTTTGCCTCTGTTGATAGAATTTCCAAGGAAGTTTTTATTGTGACTTTCATAAATATTAAATGCTAGTGAATTCCACTTGAAAGCATGACGAATGAAATGTTGACGATGTTCTGCACGCAATTGCATCTCGATAATCGAGAAAATATTAAGATATTATTTTTTATGCTCTTTGTTCAATTTACGAGGGCAGTTCAAATATGAACGAGACTTGTCGATTTTCAGGCACAATAGTGAGGGAAGAACATTCCTGATTTTTTTGTTGTTGGGTAGGTAAGGGAAGTACGTCGGATTGCCTCATCGACCCTCTCGGTGTCCACTGTGACGATGTTTGAGCAAGTGGTTCCACCGTCAATTGCGAAACGTGTTGTTATCAAGTTTCTTGCCACAGAAGGCGTAAAACTGGCTAAAATCTTGAGGAGATTGATTGCCGATGTTCGGAGAAGAGACACTGTCGCAAGCCAGAGTGTTTATATGGCACATAAACAGTTCGTGGAGGGTCGTGATTGTGTTGGAAATGAGAGCCATGACCGCAGCGAACAACATAAGTTAGTAGTGTTCGACAGCTTATTGAAGACGACAGACGTCGTACCACTTCTGAAATTGCAAGTTAGGTCGGGATAAGTTATGGGAGCACCTAATCCATACTCACAGAGGAGCAAGGGTACCGTAAGGGTTGCGCCAGGTGGTTTCCTCGCCTTCTCACAGCTGACCAGGAATTGCATCGTTTTCAGGTGTGTGGGTGTCCTCTTGCACGATCTCAATAAACAAGGGGACCAATTTCTCACTAACATTATCACCTGTGATGGGTGCACCTCTACACCCCAGAGTCTAAACAAGCGAGTAAGTAGTGGAGAGAACAATACATTGCGCAATTGACCGAGGAACCACTAGCTCAAACATCGTCACATGTCACACGAGAGGGTCGATGAGGCAATCCGACGTGCTTCCTTACCCCTGATAAACCTACCTAACAACAAAAAAAACAGGAATGTTTTCCTCCCACTATTGTGTCTGAAAATCGAAAAGTATATCGTTTATATTTGAACTGCCCTCGTATATGTAAAAGTGAAACTGTTATTTCCTTATCTAAGTGAACATGTTTCACTTTTATGACTTTTCATTGACACATTTGTTTCATTCACATTTTTCGTATTGTCATATTTTCAAGATCATATAGAAGTATAATAGCTTTAATTTCGGATTTCTGTTTATAGGTAAGACGTTTCATTGTTGAGTTTTATAAATTTTATGAAAATAAAATCTGTTTATAGACGGACATCGGATTACTGTTATTAGCACTTCAATTTAAGAAGATAAAAAGAAACCATCTTATATATTAGGTGTACAAATAAGTTTCCGCGGTTTTTCATTTGACCTCGTCATCCCTCTCGAATTTCTTTCCCTAGAACTATCTCTTCAAGTTTAGAAATAGATAATAATCACTTGGGGTTGAATCTGCAGAATGTGGGGGATGAGGAAGCAATTCGAGGCGTAATTCTACCATTTTGCCACCGTCTTTATTGATTTGTGAGCTGCAGCATTGTCTTGGAGGAAGAACCCTTTTTTCTTTGATAAATTTGGGAGATGATTCCTCGATCAAAATAAGCAGCCTCAGCTGCAGATTTTTTCACATTAAAGAAGTAAATCAAAAGTTCCCGCAAATGATGCTTATTCGGAATAAAACTTGACATTTTTGCACTAAAAAAATTACGTGATGCTGATACGGAATCACTAGTACTTTAAGGTTATGGTGTTGCCAGATGACTAAACTTGGGATATTACGTTTTACATCTGACAATTTCTCCATAACCTTCTGGTGGGGCCGTCTTTGACAAACCGCGGAAACTTATTTGTACACCTAATATATAACAGTAGTAGTAGTATATCCTTATACAATGATAGTAGTAGTAGGTAGTACGAGAAATAGCAAATTGCCGGATTGATTCTGTTAATTGATAGATTAGGTTTTTATTAATTGACAGATTACATGTGCAGTGGCACTTATCCATATAAAGAGTAGATATTAGTTAGTTGGTACTGTTCGAAACTGAATTCTAACAGAAATTAAAAGAATATTGAATAGAATAGAATAATAGAATAAACTTTATTTGCTCATAAAAAAATCACAAATAAATCAAATAAACCTTCAATACATTACAAGGTGCGTCAAAGTCAAAACATTTAAAGTATGTTGATACAATTAATATTATTCACCACATCACAACCATAAGTCAGGATAAAATTACAATAAAATTAGAATTACAATAAAATCACAATTACAATGACAATGGCAACTGGCTTACAACACAAGTGTATAAAATCTAAAATTGAAAATCTAAAAATTCCTTTATGGAATAAAATACATTCTTCGTTAAAAAAACCTTCATTTTATTTTTGAAAGAAACCTCGCTCAGTTTCATCCAGCTTTCAGGAAGTTTATTTCGCAACTTGACACCTAGAAAGTTGAAGCTATCTTGGGTCCTCCTGATGCGGTGCTGTGGGAGTACCCATTTATTTCTGTTCCTAGTATAATAGTCGTGCTGGAATGACTCGGTCTTGCTACTTTTGTACGATGAGCACAGACAGGTAAGTATGTAGATTGCTGGCAAGGTCATAACTTTGTATGCAGCGAACAGCTCCCTGCAGCTTGTTCTCTGCGATACTCCAGCAATCGCCCTTATCGCTCTCTTCTGTTGCAGGAACACTACCGAAGCATCAGGTGCAGCTCCCCATAAAATAACGCCATAAGATAACACGCTATGGAACAGTGTGAAGTAGGTAAGCAATGCTGCTTCCTGATTTAAACAATTTCTTATAGTTCTCACACTGTACACTGCCCATGATAAACGTTTTGAGAGCTTGTGTATGTGTGGCTTCCAGCAGAGTGAACTGTCCAAGGTAACACCCAAAGAATTGCAGTATCGTCAACTGAACCTTGTTTGGTGCTGAAAATGATTCTCTGGGATTTATCGACATTCAGCCTCAACCCGTTTGAATGGAACCATGTCTTTGCCTGTTCTAAGCATAACTCTGCTCTATCCCTCGTATTCTCCACACTCGAATCTACCACACCAAAACTGGAGTCGTCAGCATACAGGCACATCAGATCACAATCCACCGTATCAAAAAGATCATCTACATACAAAATAAAAAGAAGTGGCCCCAGAATAGATCCTTGGGGCACCCCGACCGTTATGCCCACGGTCTCAGATGTCATGTCATCCAGCTGTACATCCTGACACCTGCCCTCCAAGTATGATCTCAGCAAAGCGAAAACCGGCCCCCTGAAGCCATAAAATTCCAACTTCTCCAGCAACAGATCATGCACCACACTATCGAATGCTTTGCTCAAATCTAAACAGCGTAGTTCAACAGTTTCCCTGTCATCAAAAGATTTTATTATTTTCTCTACTATACTTGCCAGAGCAGTTGTAGTTGATCTACCTTTTCGAAATCCGTGCTGATGATGAGAGATTATTTGCTTCGATTCGATAAAATCCAGCATTCTTGTTTTCAACAAAGATTCCAAAACTTTAGAGATGACGGGCAAGAGAGAAATTGGCCTATAATTCGTGCAGTCGTTGACGTCACCCTTCTTATGAACCGGAATAACCTTAGCCAACTTCAGCTTCTTCGGAAAAATGCCTTCCTCAAAACATCTATTTACAATACTACACAGCGGCTCCTTTATCTCGTGTACAATAGACTGAAGAAGTCTGACAGAGAAACCATAAATATCACGAGAGCGTTTAGGCTTCAAGTTTTTCACAACCTGGACAATTTCATCAGGTCTAGTATCAAAAAGAAACATCGAGTCCTTTGTTCGGCGGTTTGTTTTCCTCATCCGATATTTGTCTTGAGTAACCGGTCCCGAACCCGCAGATCTACCAACGTTCACGAAAAAAGTGTTAAACTCCTCTGGGGTTAGCGAGGTCTTGGCTGTCTTTTTCTTCTGTGCTTTTATTTTCCTGTTTATCACCTCATGTATGGCCTTATTTTTGTTGTCCGATCTGTTTATGAGTGCGAAGTCTAAACTTCTTTGCGCTTCATTTATGTAGTTTTTATACTCCGATTTTAATTTCTGATATACGTTCCTGGTTGTTTCGTCTTTTTTCACCATCATGATAGTACGAATGGCGTCCAATCTTGTCTGATATTCTTTAACCTTCTTAGAATTCCATATCTTCAAATTCTTCTTTGCGCTCAATATAACTTTTTTCTCAGGGAAAGATGATTCGAAGTGTGTCTGTAGAATGTCGTGAAACATATCATATGCTTCTTCAGCTTTACCTCGAAAGCACTGCTGCTATTGAAACTACAAGTAAAAGATGAGTTCGAAACAGAAAAGATTACCAACCCACAAAAATGAATAATTATAACCATGATAATTGTGAAAAATATGCTGTAATGACCACATTCACAAAAAAGTTACAAAAGGTGTTTTTTATAGACACTGTTGTAGATTTATGTCTATTTGGGTTAACAATTCCTAAAATTTTGGCAGACTAAATCAGGTAAAATTATCAACATTCAGAATTCATTTCGTAGACTATTGGAGAGGTTGTTCAAAATATATCTAGGCATCTGAAAATGAGAATGCGACGCCACGGCGGGCATTCGTAGAACTTTCAATATTGACATGGAAGGATTTGGTTGTACCGTTTATGTGCATTTCTGCTTCATTAAAATTTGGATTTTTCATCAATATATCAAAATTTCAGGAATCTTTAGTGAACGAGTTTATTACTGTGTATATTAAATTTTTATTTTCTGGTCACAAAATTCTGCGTGAACGTACAGTGTATCAATCTTTATTTATAAAATAAATTTCATCCCAATCGGAAATTTTTTAATGGAAATAAGTTTCTTCTTTTAAATATTCCAATTGAATTTCTATGGTTCTGTTTACACTATGGCCACAAAATTTTGCATGAAGCTTATTACGACCATCCTGCATATTTCCGCAACATTTTATTTCGATGGGTTTCGTTCTGTATGAGATATTGAGGAACAAAAACCGAACCGAACGGCCCGACTGACAGAATTGAATTTGACTACGAATTCTTCATCAGGGAGTCTAACCCTATCGTTTGAGACTATTTTTGGCTCAAAATTCGAAAATTACAGACATTTGGGCAAAACGATATAGCACTTGTTCAAGTAGAACGAGCGCTGAAAAACCCAGAAAGATTATTTGATTCAGTTCAAGATATCCATAAAATGAGAAGAAAATTCTCATGTATTGTTCTAATGACGTAGGTACTACCATTCGTTGTTGAGATAGAACTGGGCGAACTGGCCAAATCAAACACATGGTTCTTTTTGATTCAATGTCGGACATTTCCGCGAAAAATCGATCTAAAGAGAACAAACACAAACAAACGACTGTGTATTTATACAGTACACACAGTCGAAATTAAAACTTTTCCGTCTACCGACGACGTTCAGTTGCAGGTGACTGGAGTAGTTTTTTCGATTGGTTTTGTTGTGACTGACCTGGATTGGTTTTTTCAAAACGCTCAGTTAGAAATTGGCATATCGGGGGATTTCGCAATTTTTTCACGCTAATTTAAAGTAAATAAATAAAGTTCTCTATTTCAGTATCGAATATGAGTTCATTACAGTTCTGAAAATTCAAAAAAGCCGACATTTGTCGATTCGCGAACACGACATAATTCAAGAATCGACCCCCTGAGCTGGTGCTTTTGAGCTATCGTTCATTGGTTGAGCAATGAGGCTATAACCTCTACATTTTGTGAAGGACTTGAGATTGATACTACCATATAAATGCAAAATCTCAGCACGATAGGAATAATATTCTGGAAATTATTCAAAAACCGAAATATCTAAAAACTTGAAAATTTAAAAAATGTGATTCTATGTTTCTGATTATGGATCCATATGAAATTCCATATGAACATTCAGTAGATCAATCTTCATTCACAAAATGAACTTCACTCGAATCGGATGATATCTTGTTATGAAAATATAAAGTTCCTTCTTTTCAGTACTTTAATTGGATTTTCGAGGGTTCTGTGTACACTGTGTCCAAGTGAGCGTCAACCTTTATTATGATCATCTTGCATGTGGCCGCAACATTTCATTTCGATTGGTTTCGATATTGAGAAATGAAAATTTTGAATTGCCATATTTTATGGAATACTCTATACGATTTGGATGGTTAACGAACTTAACCGAGGCATTTAAGAACCAAACCCACATTGAAAATCTCAAGTTTCTACACTGAAAGAAAATTCTCAGTTATAGTTATAAAATATTTGTTACTGCCAAATTTGGTGAAAATTATTCAATAAGATTCATAACCAATATGGCTCATTTATTAAAACTTTTAGTAACATTTTTTGATATTCACTAAAAACAAACGATTTTGTTCTACTGAATTCAAACAAAATAATTTTATTATAAATAAGTTATTTATTACAGAGATTGAAATATATTTATCAATAAATTTGGTTTTCAATCAATATTATTTGGTCATTATCAATAAATGTTGAGTTATCTGTTAATAAATCTTTGTTAATATGTTTATTATTATTAGGGTTATGATTTTAATAGATCATTTATTTATAATAAATCTACGATAAAAAATGATAATAAACTTTATTTGTCTGAGCGTAAATTCCTGTACAGACAAGTCCCAGCGAATAGCCTACATCAGGATCGGAACTCCAATCAAACCACAGTATTTTGTGCCTCCAAATAACGAAGTAACGCCAACGGTCTGTCAAGTGCCAACGGTTTCAGTTTCCAGAATAATTTTGTTTCTTACGGTTAGCAGCTTGCTGTGCGGCTGTTTGTAATTGTTGTGAGTCTAACAAAAAAATGGAAGTTTTTCCGTTCTTCCTTGCGGAATATGGCGTTACCCACGAGATGCTGAGAGATTTTGAACGTAAGTACCTCACCTTGGCTTATGAATTTATAGTGAAAAATTCTACTATAAAAATGTTTCTCTTATTTTATAATTGATATTTGCTGGTGTGAATAATAAACAATTTCTCAGAAAATGGAATAACAATTTCAAACAGTTAGTGCCCTGTATGGGAACTAGAGTTCAAATCAGGCTAAAATTGAATAGTAAAAATTTATCGGATACACTGTATGCAATATCAATAAATATAAGAAATTACTGATTTCAAGTAATATATATGATGATATTTCAGAATATCTCCTTTTGGCAGTGTTGGGACTGTTGAAACTCCTCTGGACAATAACACTACAAGTTTCAATGCTTCAGAAACCTACAGTAATTTGAGCAGGTGAGTAATAATACGAAAATTCAAATATGTATTTATATTCCAAAATCATGCCTTTCCTCGTCTCGTAACTCTCATCTTCTAATGCACATACGTTAAACAGTGATATTTTTTAAGTAAATTACTAATTAATCTTTAGGTCCAAAAGAATAAAGAATGAGAGAGTATATATTTTATTACTTTGTTAATGTTATTACACTTACAATTATATATTAAACCACAAAATAGTGGAATTGTTTTTTTAATTATATGTATGTATTTTTTGCTTTTTATGAGAAATATATTTATTGAATGAGATACATTGTTTTTCTGATTTTTCCTCATTATTATCATTATCATTATTAATGAAATATTTTGTCTGCTGGTATAACCATAATATATTCATTGAGTTCTGTTTTTTCTGTGAGAAAATATTTGATTAGGATTATTTGGGAATAATTTGTCTACTAATAAATGTTTCACTAATGAGAGCTAGTATTTCACATCCAGATACCAAACTGACGGATAACTAACTAATATCAGATGAAGCTATCTGTCAGTTTCATATCTGGAGGTGAAAATATATAACGGCTCTCATAAATAAAACATTTATTAGTAGAAGATCAATTCTCAAATAATCCTCACAAAATATTTCTCACAGAAATAAAATGAGTAATTCCAGCAAACAAAATATTTGTTGATTAATTATTAAATTGTTTTCATGTTGTACTTATGAACAAGCATATACGAATAATAAATATGTATTTATTCATACTTATGATGCATTTATTATGTGAAGCAAGATGTTTACTTATTATCAACAAATGAATATTATGACGGAATAAACAGAAAATAACCTTGAATAAGTCTTTATTCATACTTATGATACATTCATTATATAAATCAAAATGTTTATTTATTATCAACAAATGACTATTATGATGGAATAAATATAAGATAACCCTGTATGAGTCTTTATTCACCAAGTTGTAAACAAATAATTTGTTTCTCCATAGCAAATGTTTAATAAGCCATATTTCAATCACTAATTTGGTGATAGTTAAGAATACTTAGTTAATGTAACAAAATTGTTCTTTCGGTGTAGGACAATGCCTTCAAAAGTTATCGTGCTCACGGCCGCAAGGCCCCACGGACAGAATTAATTTTGACCACGAATTCGTTATCAGGGAGTCGACCATTTTCGGCTCAAAATTCGAAAATTACAGATATTTAGGCAAAACTTTTGAATCTTTGGAGGGTTTCCTCCAACGACATAGCACTCTTTTAAGTAGAACGAGCGCTCAAAAACAGTGCTGTAATGAATTCGTAACAGAATTGATTTCAGTTATATTTTTCGTTTTGTGGTTATATTTATAGGTGAATACACAACAGTTATTCAAGACTGAAGGGGATTTTCCTAATTCCATGTTGAATACAAAGAACACAAATGTATCTACCGGAACGCTATTGGGCAGTAATTTATATCCTGAATCAAGTATCATTGGTGCTATAAGAAAATTAGGATGACCTATGTGTATAATGAACCTTTCTCCGATTTGAGTCTTTATTACTAAATGAATGATGCAAAATCGAAAGAATTGTCAATTATTATATAACAAGTATCCCCTATATGGTTAATATTTTCAGCTGCAGGTATGTATAAGGTTGAAATACAAGTTCCCTTTTCTGAAATTCAACTTTGATTTTCTGAATAACAACTTCAAATTAAATTAATTAATTATTAATCTATTACAAGGTATTTCAAATATCACACTCCTTATACATCTTCAAATTTCGATACAGCCTGAAATTGCCAGTTTAGAAATATCATATAGCAAACTTAATATTTGTCTAAATTTATGTTCGAGATATCAAGAATTTTCAACTTCATCTCTTTTATAAATAGGCTTAGGAGGATAAGATGGAGAATGGAATCGTAAAAATGTCAGTTATCGAACGTTTATTGAAGCTATAAAAGTTCGGTTTAGTTCGCAACTTCTGTTCAACTTTCTGTAGTGGAATAGTTACGAAAATTAGGCGAAGTGGACATGAAAGTGTGGTGTACTCGTATACAAACCAGAAAAATTCAGAAGAAGCAAGTAATTCGAGAAAAAAGGAGTCTGAAATAATGTTTCGAGAATGCGGACCATCGTTTTATAATATACAGGGTGTTTAGTAATTCGAAGGGGATATACCAGACGTCTTTTGCAGCAAAATGTTAAGAAGATATGGCGATTTTTCATCATCTTTGAAATTTTCTGTTTCGATATCGATCCTGTAAAATCTACTTGATTCTGAATATTTTCTCGAAGCTAAGGATATGGCCCTCATTTCTTGAGAAAAATTTTGATGACCCGAGTTTAACAGAGTCATAAATGTTGTACCTGTTTTTTTCATAAAATCTTGATGGAAGAATCGAGAATTACTCGAAAAAAGTTTCATGAACTTGGCGTAGGAATGTGAGAAAAAAACTCTCTGTTTCGTTAGCTTTTCAAAAAGTTTCATACGTCAATAATTCCTTCTTGCAATCGAAAACTATGGCCGGAAAACCGAACAGTTAATAGAATTTTCGAGTCATTCTGTCATTCAAATAATATTATTCTCCCCTATTTCACTAGAATCATGAACCGTTCACGAATATCGAGTGAAGTAGGGTACCTATATCTGAATGAGTCGAAAAAGTCTGTTACCTGTTTGGTTTCCTGGCCATAGTTTTTGATTCCAAGAAGGAGTTATTGACGTATGTACCTTTTGGAAAAGCATACGAAACAGATAAGTTCTTCCTTTCATTCGTACACCAAGTCCTTAGTACTATTTTCGAGTTTTTCTCAATTTTTTCATCAAGATTTTATGAGGAAATCAGCAGCTATTTGTGACCCTGTATCTCTTGGGTTATACCAATGTGAAAAGTCAAGTGCAAAGTGAAAAGCACTTCGCAGAAATTCAATTTTGGGAGAAATGTTGTGCAACTTCATTCATTTTCACTTTTGAAATTCGTCAGGAGCAATAGGCCCCAGATACTCTTGCTAGGTGTTACTAGAATTACATAAGTAATTAAAAACAAAATTGACCGATTGGAAGTGTAAAATGATAAAGTGAATTTATCATTAATCAACAAACAAATGTGTGAATTGGTAGATCGAATCCTTCAGTTGATCCTTTGAATGCATCAAATCTGAAAATTAATTATCCACCTTTGAAAATTCAAATTTTGTTTGCCCTAATGGATCCGCTCGGAAATACAGAATAATAAAAGAATAGAAGACATGAATTGAACTGAAACTCAAGAAATTCCTTCACGTTCTGGTTCCACCTGTTGGACTTCACCTTAATTATATCCGAGATTCCATCATTCTTCAAGTTTCAGCTCAATTTAATAGCCCAATTTCAGACGTACATATACATATAGCTCAGGGAAGGGCCCAAGGAAGGGGATGGGGAACAATCCCCCCAATGTTGAACAGAGTTGGCAAATTTTCAGAGCAATTGGTAAATTTTCGAAACAGTTGGAAAACTTGTCAAAGCAATTGGAATAATTTTGAGAGAGTTAGAAAATTTTCAATGGAGTTGATACAGGTTGATCAGAGTTGAACATTTTTCAGAGCAGTTGGTAGCTTTTCAAAGCAGTTGACAAAACTTCGAAACAGTTAGAAAAATTATGGAAACAATTGGACAAATGTCAATGGAGTTGGTCTAGGAGCGTGCCCAATATTGATGAGAGTTGGCAAATTCTCGAAACAGTTGAAAAAATGGTCAAAATAAATGATAAAATTTAAAAACAATATAAATATCAATGGAGTTGTTACAGGGACCGGCCTAATGTTGATCAAAGTTGACAATTTTGCTAAGCAGTTGGTAGTTTTTCGAAGCAGTTGGAAAATTTCAAAACAATTGGTAAAATTTCGAAGCAGTTGAACAAACGTCAATGTAGTTGGTCTAGGGGCGTGCCAAATATTGATCAGAGTTGGTAAATTCTCGAAGCAGTTGGTGAATTCTCGAAGCAGTTAACAAATTTCGAAGTAGTCGAAAAAAATTTCAGAAAATTTGTAGAAATTCCAATTAAATTGGATTACATATTCCAAAAAAATGTCATCAATCATGAATGAATTGGACTTCTTCAAAAAAGTTTGAAAATATCGGCCAATATTTTTTTCGCGCTTGTCCCTGATACAGCTAGGCATTTATATATACATGGTGATTCTTTTAAGTGTTTCATTAGACGTTTTCGAGGAAGGAATTGTAATACAGATTCAATATTTTGGATTTTTGTTTAAGAATACATGAACTTTAATTGTAAAATATTTCAAGAGGAATCTACTTCCGGTTTCACCGGAAACGAATATACCTTCGTTATTTCAAATGCAACACCCTGTATGTTTATACATATTCGAATTCTTCGTTCAATTCTACACTGATTCGATGTATGATATGTGCAACCACTCAAGCGGTTCTTCAATTATAGCCTGATTATCAATTTTTTTGAAAAAAAAGGTTGTCATAAATTAGTGTCCATATCTTCAAAATCCCTCACTACAAGAATTTGTTTTGCGAAAGTGGAACAAAAGAAAGTACGCTGATACTGTTTCTTGTATAACTTATGAGAAAATATTATACAGGGTATCTGAAAAAGGGCCCCAAAGTGAGCCTAAATAAAACTATGAAATCTCACTTTTTTCAAATGGCAACCCTATAATTTTGTAATTCCAATCGATTGCTCGTCAAAACCTGTTATGGTGTCCCGAACATTTCATGCCTCTAAAATCAGTATTTTTGCCGTTATTCAATAAAATTCGAATTTCACGATTAAAGACAGGTTTCGCACAGTTTGTAAGCTTGCATTTTTGAAGTAGGCTATGTTAGGAACTGTCATTCTTACTTTCTCTTACAGACCAAGCACTAAGCAAAACATGCAATGATAATTTCACAGGAATGATATAGCAAGGGTATGTTCTTTATTTGCGGCAAATGTAACAAATTTCTAGAAAAGGTAATTAGAAATTCAACGAACGAAATTCACATTTACTGACTGAGTTCGTAGAAGAATTGATGAATGTATGGCGGTAGGCGGTCAACATTTTGAAAATTTATTATAGTAGCATTGAGATTAAAAATATTATATAGTATTTTTAAACTCAATGATAGTAGGTATTAGTTTTCCTGTTGTGAATAAAATTTTTGTGATAGTTTTAAACTAAGAGATCATTCATTATCTATTACTGTATTCACACGATTCCGTTTTGGGTTAATGCTTCCACTACGGAGAAAATTGTTTTGATACTTCCTGAACTTCGAATTTGTTAAAGGTGGTAAATGTGGATTTCTTTCGTTAAAAGTTCTGACTGCCCTTTCTAATATTTTGTAACATTCACCATAAATGAAGAACATATTCAATACATCACTGTTACTGTAATTCATATTTTGCATAGAGCCCGATTAATCAAAAAAGTAAAAATTACAGTTCTCTAAAATGCACTATAAATCAACAGACATAGCCTTCTTGAAACTTAGACTAAGAAACCTTGATTCAATCATGAAATTCGAATTTTATTCAATAACGGCAAAACTACTGATTTTAGAGGCATGAAATATTCGGGACACCCTAACTGGTTTTTGACGAGCCATCGATTGGAATTACAAAATTATAGGGTTGCTATTTGAAAAAAGTGAGATTGTATAGTTTTATTGAGACTCACTTTGGGCCCTTTTTCAGACATCCTGTATAATATTTCCTAATAAGTTATACAAAAAACAGTATCAGCCTACTTTCTTTTGTTCCACTTTCGCAAAAACAAATTCTTGTAATGAGGAATTTTGAAGATATGGACACTAATTTGTGACAACCTTTTTTTCAAAAAATTTGATAATCAGGCTATAATCAAGAACCGCTTGAGTGGTTGCACATATCATACATCAAATCAGTGTAGAATTGAACGAAGAATTCGAATATGTATAAACATACAGGGTGTTGCATTTGAAATAACGAAGGTACATTCGTTTCCGGTGAAACCGGAAGTAGATTCCTCTTGAAAATATTTTACAATTAAAGTTCATGTACTCTAAAAGGAAAATCCAAAATCTTGAATCTGTATTACAATTCCTTCCTCGAAAACGTCTAATGAAACACTTAAAAAAATCACCCTGTATATAATTTATAATTGGTACCTCTCTGTTTCAATTCTTTGTTAACTTCTATTTCTGTAGTGCCAGATACCATACCGGGTCAACTGACAAAAACCTGATAACATGTCTATTCCTCATTCTCTCAAATCTATATTTAGAACTACTATGAGTTTGTTCTGCCGATATACCTGTGTCTGTCTCCAGCGAAATAAAGCGAATTTTAGAGTTTATAAATGGCCTGTGCCATGTTTACCAACAAGGAGAGCCCCCAAATCGATACCCTTACACAAGAAAAAAAATAACGAGCAGAATACGGCATAAATACATTCTGTCGCCTTGGGGTTGGGGGGTTGAAGTGAGATAACACCGTTATTGCAAGATTTCGTGGGTGGTCAGGGACATCGTATTCTGAACGGTTTCGGCTACCCTTCTGAATAAATATATGCGGTTGTTTTGAGTTGTGGGAATGGATATAAGATTAATAAAAAGGAATATAAATAACCATCCAAGGGCATTTTTGAAAAATATAGTATAGTGGCGTGGCGACTTCAAGAAGATTCATTGCACATGATTTGGTCTAAGTACAGGGTTTTGCACTATAATTTGACTCCCCTTTAATTTTGTTTCTAGAAGAGATACAGAAAAATGTTTCATACAAAAATTTCACGAAATCGACTGAGGTTTTACAATATGAATTCACGTAATTAGAATATATACAGGGTGGCCAACATATTGATGGTAACTTAATTTTTTTCAAATGGAATACCCTGTTTTCCATGTTTGGCTAGCTCTATTTCCCCTGATTTCGAATATGTAACATGTGTTGGTCTATCTCTTTTATTCTGAGAAGCACAAACTTTTAATAACTGGCAAGATATGTAAATCATGTTACAAGTGGCAGATTGCGTTCACTGAAAATGCTAATTTTTGGAGTTATGATAACGTCGATGGGAAGATATACAGGTTGAACAACATTGAATGCAACTATATTTTTTCAAATGGGACACCCTGTCCTGTATATTCTTCCTTTTTTTGATAGGCCATTTCCTCCTGATTTCGATTATAAATGCGTATGTGGATGTGTCTATTCAATTTTGAGAGTTTCAAAGTTTTGAAATGCTGACACCGAATAAAAAAACATGTGAAATACCTACGAAATACTTTATATCCAAACAATCTACTTAAAACTATATTTTAGAATGAATACTAACAATTACTTAACCAATGAAAATAATAAACTATGGTAGTATGATAAGAATAACATCAACTAAAGAAATTGCTCGAAATCGCCACCTTCATTCAATACACATAGTTCATATCGTTGTCTCAAGTTATTTAGATTTTTGATAGCATTATTATGGCTTTGATTCAAGTCAGAAATTGAAGCTTCAAAATTTGTTTGTAATCATTACAATATTATCATTATTCTTTGTGCGTTGACGGGATTAGTTCTGAATTATGGGTTAATATTGGTTGATTTTATATCATTAATATTATTCTCCGCTTTAATGGATTATCATTATTGCTGAAGTATTTTTTTCCTTAAAGAACGGCTATAAAAACATGTCCAACGGTTTTAAATCATGACTATTGGGTGGTCATAAAATGGATGCGCCATTACCAATCCAAAGATATAGGGGGTGAAAAACGGCGTCAAACAGGAGCAAAAAGGCTCGAATGCATCGAACTAGTCGCGGAGTGGGAGTCGCCGCTACGCGAGGGGAAAACTGTATACCTTGTATCTTACGCGCGTCGCGTAGCAGGCGACTGGGCTCCGCGACTTTTTGATGCATTCGAGCCTTTTTGCTCCTGTTTGACGCCGTTTTAACCCACTTAACATTATCGGTCGGTATCGAGAGAATAAACGATTTGAAGAATTGTATTTCTTATTTAAAATGCTTTTTGTAAAATTCAAATCCGACAAGTAGCCGAGTATCACGACCTTCTTGAAAAAAGTACTTCGAATTCGGAAAACTGCGATTGTGCAAAAACTATTTATCCGACAGCTTTGTAATTGTGCACCAATAAAGTATATGTTAATAACTACTTAAATTCAGAACAACTACGCTTCATCTCAGAAATTGACCAAGTTATGAATTTTCGAAAAATTGATGTTTTTCCAGTTTTTTGGAATTTTCTCGGAAACTAATTATCCGCTTGAGATGTGTCACCTCTCATTTTTTTGTTTTTGAATTCTCTACAAAAAGTGCCTAAACAGCTTTTCGATCAGATCAATACTTCACGTTTTATAAGCGGAAAAGCAAAATTTTGGATTTTTTTGGCTATTTTCGCTTCTCAAAAAACCTGAGACGATTCAGGAGTGGAATTTATCATGAAAAATATGTAGAAACTACGAGTACCTATTGCATGACTGCACAGTCAATTTCAGGTAATATTTTTGTCACGTAAAAAACCTCTATTGCTGGTCCTATTGGACCTGAGGCTCTCAGTCATCTTCAACTATTTTTGATATGTGTATATAAGTCAGAAAAACAAGAGTATCAAGTCTAACCGCTGGTATGACACAAATGAATCAAGTTGTAATTACGTGTGTTGCAAAACCGAATGAACTGAAAACGAGCCACACTTGCCATTGTGTTGACAACTGGAAAAAAAACCCTGTTAATTCCACAAAAGGTTCATTATTCGTTCGGCTAAATGTGACAATACTCTTTGTTGCCTCTCTTCACAAATTGTTTCCGTTTTCCCCATAATTTTCCTGCTGAATTGTTGGCTGTCAAATGAAAAAAAAGCGTAACAAATTGATACACCTATACTGGTGTTCCAAAATAATTTAACCATTTCCGAAGATAGTCCAAGAAACTTGAAATTTTTCAATGATTTTATAATTATTCGGTTTCATGAAATTTTGCATTCATTAGCGCATTTTCAATTCAAGTCGAAGTACTTTATTTTAAATCGACCGGATGAATTTCAGAAATATTTTAAACTAACCAACGGATTTCGCCAGCTAAGACCTCAAGGAAGATATTGAGGATAGATTTGGCCTGTGAACAAACTCAACCACAGAAACTTAAACATCCCCCATAAAACCCTGTGTTCGTCAGCTTTTCAAAAAGGTACATACAGTGGAACTATAACGAACGTCTGTATAACGAATTTCCCTGTATAACGAATTTCGACATTGCACCCTGAATCAAAATTCCATGTTAAAAACACCCTCTAAAACGAGGTCAATTATCTCTATAACGAAATATTCAAAGAACATCACTCTTTGAATGGGTATTGTAAGAAGGTATAAGGGTGGGTTTTTTCCGAATTTTTCCGGACGTACGTAATAAATCCCGACCTTAAACTAAATCATTAAGGCGGGCAGAGAGATCCTTCTGAAACAGTTTCAAATACATCCCTGGCTGTTTGGTTTCAATCTAACCATTACGCTAGTGTGAAAAGTTGTTCGAAAATGTCTAAAAGCAAGTGCTTGAGTTGAATGAATGATAAATTTAAATTTATCAATGAACTCGACCGCGACATAGCCGGCTATAGAAACGAATTTTCTGTATAACAAAATTTCTTATAACGAATTTTTTTGCGGATTTAGCGCTTTCGTTATAGGGAAGTTACACTTTACGTCAATAATTCCTTCATGCAATCAAAAAGTATGGCCGGAAAACTAAATAGGTAAAGTATATTATGCAACGAGCGTATATTGATAGCTATTATTCACGATGTGAAGTTTAGGAGGCGAGTGGCCCAAATCACCGAGTGAATAAGAGCTATTATACGCGAGTAGCATACAATACTTTATCCACGACTACTGAATATATTTCTTGAAGATTTTAACATTTGGCGACCGCGATAAGACCCTTCTATGACAAGCGTAAAAAAAGCCTAGTTGACACATGAGAAATTTTTGGAAAACTGGTCATTGTATATTTTGTAATAAAAAAAGCTTTAATTGATAAATGGAAAAAGATTTGGCCCTCGATTCACAAGGTATACCCTATTTGTTAGTTTTTGTACTTTAGAATATGGAAAATATCATTTTAAAGAATATTTATCAAAGCTAAATCTATGAAACATCTGCAAGCAGTGATTTATTAATCTCATTATTCCATTGTGTGTAATGGGTATTATAAGGCCGAGCACAGAAACGTACAATGGACGGATGGATGAGAGACTTTTTCGAGTCATTCAGATATCTCTATTTCACTCGTGATTCGTAACCATAGATTTTCGGAACATGCTTCACTAGACGCATTTTGCTGCAAACGACGACTAATATATTCCTTCAACGATCACGTCTAGTTACCAAACACCCTGTATAATATCTGAAATTTTCCGTGAAAACAGACATTTCCTCGAAACGGATTTTCGGTCGATGGACCTAAAATAGTGGGATATAAAAAATATCATCTGAACTTAATATGAGCAGATGGCAGATTGACTACCGAATATAATCGATAAAATTTTGCGGAAGTATAGTACAAATTCTGCTCTGAAAGAAATATTCAAGGAAATACGGAACGAAGATAAAAATAAAAATAAGGTCATCCCTTGATTTTTATATTGAAAATATACATTCATATTTGATATAGTAATTTGATACATAATCATAACTGATATATCTAAATAATTGAGTCATAGAACCGTTCACCCGTTCTATAAATAATCAGCGATATTACATATACATATAATTCGAGAGTCCCTAGGTGTAGCCTTTTAGATTATTATGGAAACTATTGATGGTAAAGATTTCAAATTTTGTGGATCGATATTTGGTCATGTAGTTTAGGTACATTTTGAAATAATTTCACCTTTCCAGGTCGCCGGATGTCTTACAATTTGGCAAAAACTTTATTATTTTAAATGGGACATCCGGTATTTCTATTTTTTATGATACGACAAAAAATATTGAATCTATCTACTCTTACTTTTTCATACCTATCTTTAACGGTTTTTTAGTTAGATATCAATTGTTTTTCGAAATTTTAGATCAAATTGGCGTGGTTACGATAATGACTCTATAGTCCGTTCACGAAAAGTTGAGCCGTCGGTTGGCCAAGGAAATTTGGCATATTCCACTGTGTATATTAAAAGTTAGGTTATGTTCTTGTCAGATACGCAATGTTGTCAATATTGCATAGAGTGTTCTGATAACCGCAATCTCGTCGAACGAGGCCGTTTACATTCGGCAACGTTGACTTTTTATTTTACGTTATGACAGCAAATACTTCCAACTTCAGATAAATAAAAAAACAGCCTTCTATGTGCTCAACCTTTCGTAGACCTTTTGTAGATTTATGTCAGAAATTTAGCAAGTCATTAGATATTGATCTGATCTAAGTCACTGCTTTTGAATTATAGTTGTTAGTTACACAGAATGGACCAAGGATCATCATTTGCCAAGTTACAAAATAGTGGAGAAAGGTATAGGGACGTGAATAGAAGAATTGTAGAGTGTGTTGTACTGATTCCATAAATTGAAAAATATACTAGTTTTTTTACGATTTTGTAACTTGGCAAATGGTTATTTGTGGTCCATCCTATATAACTGACAACTGTATTCAAACGAAGTGACATAGATCAATATCAATCCTATTTGATGACTTGCAGAATTTCTGATTTAAATGTCAAATGTTATCTAAAATCTCGAAAAAAAAATTGATAACTGAAAAACCGTTAAAGATATGTAGGTGTGAAAAGTAAGAGGGGATAGATTTAATATTTTATGGAGTATCATAAAAAAATAAATACCGGATGGTCTCATTTTAAAATAATAAGTTGTTGCCAAATTGTCGTGTACAGGGTATCCCATTTTGGGCACTTTTACGGGATATCTCCGTTATTTTTAACGTTAGCGGGATGCGGTTTTCGCGACAGTGTGCTACTTTTTGTGAAACTAAAGATGGGCGCAATCAGTTTTTGCATAGCTCTCTTAGTTTTTGCTATACAGGGCGGAAATGAAAAGTATCACTTTTTAATCACCTCCCGTATCTCAGTTGTGCTTAAACTTGGAGAAATGGTGAAACGCATTCCTATAGATTTTTTTTCCGTAGAATCCAGTGGCGTAGTCAGTTTTTCAATTAAACTTTCGGTTTTTGAGTTATTAGGCAAACATATGTTTTTTAAAATTGGACACCCTGTATATTATTTTTTTTCTTATTAAGCACAATCTCAGCTTTTCAAAAACATATAATTTTATGCATTTATTTTCAAAACCAAGCTCAGAATTCAGATTTTGTAATTCAATTGTGAATAACTAAGTAGTAGGCTCTATGACTGTTTATTAAAAACAAAAAAAATGTCAAAGCTTTGTCGGTTGGTTTAAAAGTTTACAGTTCTCTCAATTTTTTTATTATTATTATCATATTAATGATTCAGTTTTAAGTTTTTCCTCATTACGGCTGCTTACGAAAATTACGAGAAATATGACATGCTTGTTTGTGATCTAGATATTATGTTAACATTATTTTCGATTTCTACGTAATCTTGACATTTATTTTTTGTTTTTAATAAACAGTCATAGCCTACTACTTGGTTATTGACAATTTAATTACAAAATCTTGAATTCTGAGCTTGGTTTTGAAAATAAATGCATAAAATAATATGTTTTTTGAAAAGCTGAGATTGTGCATGATAAGAATAAAAAATAATATACAGGTTGTCCAATTTAAAAAACGTATGTTTGCTCAATAACTCAAAACGGAAAGTTCAATTGAAAAACCGACTACGCCACTGGATTCTACGGAAAAAATCTATAGGAATGCGTTTGAACCATTTCTCCAAGTTCAAGCACAACTGAGATACGGAGGTGATTAAAATTGATACTTTTCATTTCCGCCCTGTAGAGCAAAAACTAAGAGAGCTATGCAAAAACTGATTGCGCCATCTTTAGTTTCACGAAAAAGAAGCACACTGTCGCGAAAAACCGCATCCCGCTAACGTTAAAATAACGGAGATATCCCGTAAAAGTGCCCAAAATGGGATACCCTGTACATCCTGAGCTCTGGATCCTGCAAAATGTATGTGAACAAGTTTTTATGATGCGCTCCCTGTATATTGTATATAAATTTTAATGCTATACATTGCATTACATTAACCTTTATTTTTTAAGCGTTTAAATAATATATAGTTATTTATTTTTTCCCAAATATTCTAGTTTGTTTTGCGGGTAATTGGGAATTGTTATTTTTCATGGGTTTATATTCCTTTTCGCGCAAAACAAATAAAGGTGCTACGTTTTCCCTGAAGAGGAACATGTGGTGCACATATGGACAATTCAAAAACCAGTATCGCGCCGCAGATTTTGAGGAAAGTTGTTGTCATTTTTTCCATACAAACTCGTCGATTTTATCACCGCCGCACACAGTGGGGCAAGATACCCAGAAAGTTGGCAAAAAATCAAAAAACTTAAAATCATTATCGAGGATTTTTTTGTATAGAATACGTAGTAAACCATCCTACGGATTAGAATAAACCCTTATTTCTCCCACCGGAATCTTTTCAATGACTTGTCAGTTGACTACGATGGTCACTGTATCAAAATATTTTGATAAGCTGTCAACTTCAGGTTATTGTTTACTCAACTTTTGAATAGTTAGTTTGTTATTATTTCGTAATAGTTCTAGAAAACCAAATATGGAAGCTTCAACCTCAGGTAAGTGACGATAATTTGTACTATTGAATGTTTAATAAATTTCTAAATATATTAGGTCAATAAGGCATTTTTTTAATTAGAATGTACAAGTGTTGAAATATTTGCACGCATATATTTTGGACTTTTTGTTATGGAGCTCCACCAATATACCGCTTTCATTTTATATTCAATCGAAGGCTTGAGGAGTCCTCTTTGAAATATGCTGGTCCTTGTTTACCTTTTGTTACTTTTTAACTTAATAGGACATTAATTTTATGACTAGTTTTGATACATAACGTTAATGCAACGTAACCTGCCCCGGAGTTCATACAACTAGCTTGTTTATATTTATTTGTTCAATTCAATTGTATGTTGAGAAAGTTGTAAGGAATAAAAAATTAAGTCTTTACTATACTAATAATAATAATATTAGCAGCCCAAAATGTAGCCCCAAAAAATTTCACTTAAAGAAAAGTCTCGATAACATGATTTGAAATATAAGTGAAGTCTAGAGCACACAGAACTATGAGTGTCTTTTCCTTTCTTTTATAGATTCCCCAATTACTCGTCTTGATCTTGTAAAAATCATGAGGAGATGTGAGAGGGTAGGATTCTCGAACACCAGTTTTCTATATTTTATGCTCATGAAACGGCTAAATATTTCATCTCTTTGTATCCTTGGTACAATATGTCACCAACCATGCATAAATATTTAATACATGGACCTGAGATCATACCTTCTGCACTACTACCTATTGGACAGTTGAGTGGAGGAAGCTCAGGAGCACGGGATAAGATTTCAAAAGATACAGGGAACATAATTCCAGAAAGTGTAAGATCCAGAAGTAATGAAGTATTTTCAACTTATTTTTGATCAGTAGCGATCCAGTGATTACAAGCAAAAGAAAATAAAAAAGGAAACAAGAAAAAATTCCAAGGGAAGCTTTGCAATTGTTGAATGTTTCATCTCATTGATCATCATCAGACGAAGAAGAGGAGAAAGAAGAAATTTATAATGACACCGGTTCTGATTCTCAATGAAATGAAAAAAAATTCTTAATTTTTAGTAGCCCGAATTCTTTTCTACCGGAAATCGAACCCTTACCTGTGGTTTTTTACACTTTCATTTTCTAATGGGCTCCATTGTACCTTATAAATGAATGAATAAATCATTTCTTATTTTAAAAAACAGTTTTCTGTTTCTTTTGCCAACTTTCTGGTATCTTGCCCCACTGTGCGCCGCTTCATTTTCATATTT
>CM024245.1:49739887-49797452 GCA_013421045.1 Propylea japonica
ATCGGGTTACTGAAATCCCCTCACTAGACAACGAATTTAGGACACCCTCTACTGAAAATGGAAAAATAATCAAATCGATAAGTTTTTGTTCAATTAAATTTCTAAATAAGCATATTCCCCTGCCCCACCCTGTAGCTCAACATCGCAATAGCAAATAAACCTTTTTCCACTGAAATAATTCATATACGATAAGCCGGAATGATTCAATTACAGTTCAGAACCAGTGGAAAGGTTTGAAAAGAACAACTGTTAATTATATCAAAGCCGAGGGATCTTGTTTGCTCATAGAGTTTGTAAAGTTCCTGAAGTGGGCCTTTTATTGTTACGAAACGAGAACCATTAGTGCACGCTCTTGCTTGCTTATTCTTGGGAACTTGAGCGGTGTCATTACTGTGAAATATTTGTTATTTTCGATATTCGAATCTACAATATTGTCGAATATTAGGGTGTTCAAAGAAGAAGGAATCTGGCATTGAAATACTATTTGGGCTATATTTATTTAATTTCTTACGTTTTTCAAAGATGTTAATTTTTCATGTTCTTCGATTCGAACATTTGAATTGATTTTTAGGCCGAAAATCCTCAAATTGAATGTTAGTGCAAAATTCAGAACCATTGTATCACGCAGTAATTTTTGGTAGTTGCGTTAATACAGCATAAGAAAAATATCGATTGAAATATATCTGAGGGGATTCTGCAAATATTGGTGTTATAAGAATCAATAATCTTTTCCTACTTCGGACACAATATTCAACATAGATATTCCTGATGGTCAGGTTGAGTAAACCTATTTTCAAATATGCTTCGAATTTAATTTTTATTCACTCAAACAAAAACTTAAAAAACAATATTTATTTCCCAAACAATACTTACAGGATGAATCAATATGAAATTAGTGTGGATGTGTGCTTTCATTGAAACTAAATAGAGTTTTTTAATGTTTTACTCCAAAATAGTGCCAACAACATATGAATATGTATTAAAAATGAAACAGTGAGAAAACACAAACAATTTTTTTTTGTGAATTTCTTCAGTTAAAATCTATCCGTCTTTTTTTTCTAGCGAATTGGTCAACCACTTCATTTTCATCAATTTTCGCACTGTAATGAATATTCATAAGCGCCAACCCATTCAATCTAGTTTCGCTAGAAGAATTGCGCAGGTAATTTTAATTCTCCTCAAGCTGGAAAACTTCTTTCTGGAGTAGCAGTAGATACTGGAATCGTAGCTAAAATTTGTAGTAGGATGTAGATGTTCGGATACATATTCTGATTGCACTCATCTAAGCATTCTAATGCCGATTTTGAAATGGAGTTCATTGACATTTTCCATATTTCAAATTCTGCTTTAATTACGTTTTTATTTTTTTCTGGGAGTAGTGAAGAATACATCGATAATGCGTCTTCTAATTCATATTCTCTGTTAAAATTCTGGGGTAGCAGACCAGATAAGGCTGATATTAATTTTCGGTGTTTAGAAAATCTATCAGTTAATTGATGGATAGTATGTTCTAGAAATGGAATGAAACTTTAATATCATCCATATTGTTGATAGATTTTCGGAGATAAGTTAGTTTAAATGCAAAATGAAAGATTATTTTTGCAACAAAAAATAACTCTGAAACATTTCGGGGGTGGGGTTGGGTTGGTTTGAACCCCCAAAACCCCCTCCTGGCTACGCCCTTGGATATAGCACTTGTTTAAGTAGAACGAGCGCTCTAAAAGATTATAATATTTCTATAAAAAAACTTCAGATTCAAATGAAAATGAACAGTTTTAATCATAATCAAATCTATAAATCTCACATAAAAGATAAGTAAATGAGAGGATCTCACAATCTCAAGATCGACTCGGGTAGAAGAGAGCAATCTTTGGAAGGGAGCTTTCTAATATAAATTTCATTGCAAGTGAAAGAACTGGGGAAGCTCTTGTACATCAAATGGGCTCATAAATTCCGCAGGAAACCGTGGCCCCAAATAGAAGCAGGGCTGTTTTGCAGGAGTCAAATGAGGTCGATTTGTCCTGACTTCATCTAGTCAGTTGAAATTTAAAAAAGGACGATTCCTCCTGTTTCGGGAGTTTCAGCCACTTCAAATGGAAATAGAATTGCACTTTTTCGCTGGAGGCTTGTCTTCATTCTCTACCTTTTTCATGTTTTCGTTTTTCGTCTTTTATTTCATTAATTATTGAGTTGTCAAGTACTTAATTAATTGCACAATTTGTCGTTTGAAAACAATTCTTCAATTTACACTGGATTTTTTGAAATAGCATTCGAACATTTTTTCGTTGTGAAGTACAGAAGTTGGTTCGTTAATTTTACTTTATAATTCGCTAGCGTTTTATCAAAAATTTAAAATAGCTCTTCCTCTATTATTTCAAATAGTTTTGTTCCTTTCTGAGATATTGAGGAAAAAAATTCTGAATGATTATATTTTACACCCTGTACAGTCCAAATTTTCTTTGCAACATTAAGTCCAGGAACTTTATTGGAGGGATCAGTTATTAAATCTTTGTTTTGAATATCCCATAAGTTCGTTTCGTATTGCCAAATTGCTTTTTATTATTTATTGATGATCATTGGCGAGACTTAGCTTACGTGAAATGAAAATGATATTGCAAAGATGATAGCAGAAAAATGTAGGGTGAAGTGGGATTATTGCGTACTTGGGGCAAATGTGTACTCATTCGAAAAAAGGAGGAAAAACTGAAGCTAGCTGCTATCTAGTGGCGCCGTTTGTGTCTTTCAATTTTGCTATCGAAGACGTTTTTCACCTTTTAATCCTATGCTTTTTACTTTGTTTTCACCTTTGTAAACTGTGCCAATTAAGAGAGAACAAAAGGTGGGCAACAAAAAAGTGCATAGCTTTCACTGGAAAATTCGGAAATGAAAAAATCATATAAAGATTTTTTTTGTACTCAACTGCTCTTTGTACACATTTGCCCCAACAGTAAAACAACTGAATTGTACAGGAATTCCATACAGCGTACACATTTGCCCCAACTTGTGGTTCAAATGTGTACTTCGGGGGCGGTTTAAAAAAATAGTAATAGAACCATAAAAAAAATAGTTTATTAAAATTCTTTGGTGATTTGTAATATAGAGAAACGCCGCTAAACGATAAAATGAAAAAAATAAAATTCTGAATAATTCCCTTTCCACCAGAGGCTGAAGAAGTTGAATTTCGTCAAAACAGGTAGGCAATTACCCCACTTCACCCTACATCATATTGACGATATAATATGAAATATCGTGTAAGTAGGTATCTGGTACTTTTATCAGTACATTACCAATGTAGAAGGAAAATTCGAGTTATGAATGCTTCTGATTATCGTGTTGAATCTCCAGGAATTCACGAAAATTCTATCCACGATTTAAAAGCTCGAAATCCTGCTGAAGTATCATCCCCAGATTACAATGGATTTCATACTAACATGCTGTTTTCAAACTGATTCGCTTCTACCTAACTTTGCTGTTGAAATTAATGATACTCTCTCGAGCAAAACTAATTCGAACAGTTTTTGACCCGAACTTTACCATATCCATTATTCACAACTTCCGAAATAATTCCCACAGTGAAATGTATCAGGTTCCTTGCGTGGAAAGATGATTTCAGTCGAAAACACTGTAAATTTCAGCAGGATGCTTTCATGTGTGTCGACTCCTATTAGGTTATTTATTTTTGCGAGCTTGTTCCACTTCTTTTTGAGCCCTACTTTCATACTTAAACGAGTGCCTTATCTCTAGAAAACTTTTTAGGTTTTCACTACCAGTCTCTGAAACAGAAATATAAATTTTTTTTCTAATTAAAATGGCTGCTGCGTAAATCTTTGCACTAATTTGTCAGGAGCAAAATGCTTAAAAAAAATTGTTGCTTAACAGCAAAACTAAAAAAGGAAATAAATGAAAAGAATGTGACGTTTCGGTGTCTATATCAGACAAACTTATAATATCTTTGAAATTGTGTTGTTTTTCGTTTGCAGTCTAATCAATTAGGAATTGTTTGAGGAAACAGAAATATTGGTAAAGGCAGTGTTTTCACCTTGAAATTTCGTCTTAAAAAAGAAAACTGGAATACAAAAAACCACGAAAAAAGTAGTATGAATATCACCTATGTGCCCACTGGCCCATTCGAATATTTTCTATAAAATTCCTTCGATATTCGAAGAAAGCTGCTCTGCCACATGAGGGTTTATCAAAACAAATGTGGCTCTACAAGTGATGATCTTTCATATGCCAGATGTTCAAGGAACTGTCTACAGACCCATAACACTGGAAAATTATCTTCCAGATCGAAAAACTCACCCATAGCACCCATAGCATTCCCTACTCTACCGTTAATTCTAAATCCAGCTCATTTAGTCTGGAAGTTAAGGGTTTTCACGAGCAAATAGAATAAATTTGTAGCTCAAATCTTTCAGTGAGATGATTTTGTGCTCGAAATCTGTTATGTTATAGCACACATTGTAATGTTTAATTTTAATTTGGCAACAGAGATATTACATTGAATTGAGTAGACAACTCAAAACCGCATCCTATACAGTGTGTTTTTGGTCATGAGTTAACGATAATTTAAGGTCATCAAATATACCTAATATTATCGACAAAACACCCAAACTTGGCAGTTTACCCCCTCAGTTTTGGAGTAGCCCTCAGTTTAAATTTACTTTTTCATTTTCGTTGACCCTTCTAAATAATATCGATTTCTTTGGATATAAAGGTCCTACAGATGTGAAAAAAATGTTTTTTGAGAGATGAAACTACCACCTTTCATTGGAGTATAACAATATAAAAATATTCAACTTGAAAACGCCATCATAACACAATTCTTTGAAAATGTTAGTTTTGTTTTGTAGCTAATATCTTTGCGTGTAAAATCATTGAAAAAAAAATATACCTCAATCTGCTAGTTCTTGTACTATTGCGGACTTACTAAGAAAATCAGTACATATTTTCACTATGGAATTTTTCAAATTTTTTTATGGCGTTTTCAAGTTAAATGTTTTCTTATTGTTATACTTCAATGAAGGATGGTAGTATCATCTTTCAAAAAACATTTTTTTCACATCTGTAGGACCTTTATGTCCAAAGAATTCGATATTATTTGGAAGGGTCAACGAAAATAAAAAATAAATTTAAAATGGGGGCTACTCCAAAACTAAGGGGGTAAACTTCCAAGTTTGGGTGTTTTTGTCGATAAAATTATGTATATTTGATGACCTTAAATTATCGCTAAGTCATGACTAAACACACTGTATATAACACCAGCACGAACGCTCAAATTATATCATTCAATCTTCCTGTACACTCATAAAAATATAGTAACAAACCGTAAAATCTTAATCCCAGCTCAACAATTCCCGTAAAGAAAATCGTTATACTCTATTTTGATTGAATTCTCGGATAAATATGCCACGCTAAACCATTAAATTTTTCCATTCAACTTCACCTCCTCCTTGTCTCTGATAATATGGAAGAAATAACAAGGCATCAAAGCAGCTGTATTATATCGAGCTATTGAGAAATGATGACTCTCTTTCGTTATTGTTCGCCCATTTTATTGTACCGTGGCCAGAGCTCATTAAACAGGAGGCAAATGAGTTCAAACTCAACAAGACTGATAAACGCTATTGAAAAGTTTCATTACCCATCTACCAACTATACAATCAGATTAAGTTGATGAGGCCTCATTTTATTATCTCCTAAAAAGAGTTATACGAGTTTGATCTTGTTGGGGAAGACGAGGAGGAAATCGATTTAAAATTCAGGGAAAAATGTTCTATGAACTTTATAAAGAGGTTTCCAATAAGAGGTGTTATTTTGATATTCAAAGAAAAATGCCATTTTCAATATAAATGATCGGATGTTTATCTATACTCTATACTAATATCAAAAAGAGGAAAGATTTGTATGTTTGTGTGTTTGATACGAGTTAACTCATAAGCTACTAGACCGATTTCAAGAATTCTTTCACCCTTAGAATGCTACACTATCTCTGAGTAACATAGGCTATACTTTTCACCCGAGAAAATTAATGAAACCTACTATAACTTCAATGATAATGAATATGAGTACCAAAATCTATGATCAGCTATTTTCAGGTGAGCTGCAAAAACCATAAGACGTACATGGAACCAATGTATGACAGAAATGTACCTCTTTAATAGTTCTACAAAAAACTCCGCGATAGCATATATCTATCTTTCAAGGTTTACTCGGTATTACCTTTTAAAGGTATCCAAATGTTTCTCAAAATATGCATTATTTGGGAGTATTTTTTTATGAACACGCTATTGATCCTTATCCAATTAAACACGTCGTTCATCCCCAGTATTTAATTTAGAACGAAATTACCTTTCACATCATTCAATTATGATGAATACATCAAAAGATATGGCAGGTTGAAGATGAAATCGCACCAAAATGCGTCTCCGAGGTAGGCACTAGGCGAGTAGGAGAAGGTACCGAAGTGTGAAAGGGGGTGGGGCTTGCATATCTATATAAGAGAGGCCTATATCCAGTAGTGGATTTGGAGGGGCTGATTGAGAAGAAGAAATGTAAAATTCAAAAAAGTTTCATAGGCAAAATAAGTGTTTTACATCTGCTCTTCGTTGATCGCAAAATGTTAAACAAATTTCTACCCAAGCGAAGCTGGGGCGGGTTTCTAGTTTCATTATAAAGAAGCAGCTGTGCCGTTGAAAGTGGAAAATAACATCAGGCAAATGACCACCACGACCACGCTTACAGGACCATATCCTTTTAATGAAATTTTCCATAACCAAATGTCAAAGTGGCTGCCCTATGTCCTCGATAGCCTCACGAATTCCATTTTTGAGGTCTTGAATCAATGCTGGGCTATTGGCGTAGACCTTCTCTTTCACGTGGCCACAAAGGAAGAAGTCGCAAGTTGTTCAATCACAAGATCTCGGTGGCCAATTGTGATCACCTCTTCGAGAGATGACGCGGTCCGGAAACCGTTTCCGTAAAAGATAAATGGTTTGTGTTAACTGAACCTTATAAGCCTTAAGACCCAAATCTTCATGCAAAATACGGTGTGTAAGGACGTTTGTGGAATGCCTAATTCCAAAGAACGACGAGGAATGGACAAACCTGGGTTTTCTTCATCACTTTCGGCTATATCAGCAATATTCTCGGCTGTTCTCGAGCGACGTGCACGGGTTTTATTCTTCACATCACCAACTTGTCCCAACAGCTCGAATTTTTCCATCAATTTCTTTATTGTGGTCCGACAAAGTGCTTCACGACGTCCCAAAAATGTTCGAGTCTTACGAACCGTCTCTGCCAAATTTTCACCATTTTGTAGTGAATTTTAATAATTTCAATGCGTTCTTGAAGCTTATATCTTTTAATTTTTGTTTATGGCGTAGTTTCGATTTGTCAAATGTCAAAAAATGTCAGCTTTAAACGTCACATCTACCGAAATAGCGGGCTATTCAAAATAACACCTCACATTGGAAAATACTTTATTTTTTAAAACTTGTTCTTCTGGTGAGAGCGTATTAAACTTTTGGCTAAACATCTGTAAGTTTGGAGATAGGAGTTTTGAATCATAAGGTTGGATTCACTAGTGAAGAATTCTAAATCAAAAGTGTTCTTGCGACGCCATTTGTGAATAGTACTAGTAGAACAGAGTAGTTGTGGGATAGAAATGTCATGGATATGTCTTTTACTTTTCAAATGCCAATAAGTTTAGTATGAGAAGGTTAACTCGACTTTCGAAAAACAGTCTCTATGGGCACATATAATGCTTATGTATTTACGTGAACCCCTATGCAGCACAGATTTAATTAAATTTCACACAATCAAATTATTACATTCAGCTAATCATCATTTATGGTGTTGCGTATAACTATAATATCGTTAGATTATCATAATACTCGATTATATTGTTCTATGCAACGATTTCATATTCGATTCTTGATTTCAGAGAATGGAGAGAAGAAGAAGACAACCTCATGAAGAATGACCACAGAATGCAGCAAACTAGAGTTCAAGAAAGTCCGACTCAAACAAAGCCTTACCGAAATCTATAGCAATAATTGAAAAATGTCTAAAACCTTAATCCTGATAATCGATTTAGATACAATATACCCTTTGTGTCCTCGTAAATATTCGGAATTTTTCGTGAAAAATGACGAATCCAAAATTCATCCCCACCCTCTGAATTCTTCGCGTGAAAATGTCCCAGAACTTTTGGCACAGAGAAAATCGCAAAACTATTATATTAGTACAGTTACTAGCCCTGTTTTCGTTTCAAGTATATGGTTTGAACCTAACCTCAAAACATAGTCAAGAAGAAGAGAAAATGTATTTTGTTGTCGCTTCCCCTTCTAACATGACATACAGCAGGATTTTCAATAAAACTCTGACCAATCTGACCCGAAGTTTGTTTCCGAAAGAGAAAATACAGATGGAATTAGATACCCTTATTATTGATTTGCCGGTGAACGGAAGTTTTAGTGCCATATTTTTGGAGGAACTTTGCTCGAAACTGGAAAGAAAACGTGTGTTGGCCTTGTTCGTAATTGGGGATTCACCAGCAGCATCGACCGTGAGCATGGCGGCTACCCACATCGGAATTCCTGTTTTGTGGGCCAGAGGACAGGACAAGTTTCTTCCAGGATTTAGGAGTTTGGTGAGTTCTATATGAAAATAGTTTCGATTGGTCGTGCCTGGAATAAATTTGGATGAGGGGTTTAACTTTTATTTATTTTCGGTTGTTTTTATGGTTCTACTTGGTGTATTTGGTGCGTTTCAGACAAATGTGCTCAGAACGTTCTTGTAATGTGATTATAAGTTGCTAGACGAGCAAAAGTTCTAGATATCTCCTTCCTGAAAATACTCGAATTCCTGTTCAACAAGAATCTGAAAATAAAGGGCGAGCTATAGGCAAATCAAGCTAAGCGATACGCCCTCTAGTGACGATCTGAGTAACATTTAATATTGATATGATTCTTTCATTTTGCATTGTGTTGTCGTGATTTATGTGAATATTCAACATTAATGATAATTTTTGAAGTACAATTCATTCAAATCGCTATTGTTCAGTTCCGCAGTGTTCTTCCTGAGAAAAAATTTCCAACTAATATACATTTCCACGCCTTTCCTCAAGCCAGGGATAAATTTAGTGTTTGGGTAGAAAGGAAATCGAGGAGTAAAGTAACAAAGTGTTGATGGATCGACGAAAAGCCTGGCAACTGAAACTTAAAATCGGTAAACCAGTCACAGGAAATATGAAAGTGTGTTCCTTGCATTTTGTAGATGACGATTATGTTTATCGAGGTTGTTACGGATTACACAAAACTTGTAGGTTAGATTAGATTCATGGAGTTGATCGCTTACAGATCCCAGTTCATAACAAAGGTAGTTTTTGAGTACTGCTGTGTTTACCAGAAATCTTTCTGTTGGATTCACTACCAGAAAGGAGGAACAACTGAAATGTTTTAGTTCTAGTAGTTGAACTGAAAGGTTGAGACAAGAAAGTCTAAACAAAAAACCCCACTGAAGAAAAAGTACTGTTTGCATATAATGAAATGAAGTTAATTTAACTGTTCAACAAAAAAATTGTTTTCCTTAATTTCCTTAACAGCCTTTTAACCTAATTCAATTTTCACTATGACTGAAATGAATTGAAACAAATTATACCATACCGTCTTCACAGAAAATAAAAATATAATATACACAGTAATATATGGTCACTATACATAGATTTCTGAAATATTGACTTATTGATGAAACATCCAAATTTTAATGAAGCAGATTTAGGTACACATAAACAATACAACCAAATCCTTCCATGTCAATATTAATAGTTCTACGAATGCCTGCCGTGGGGCTGCATTCTTATTTTCAGATGCCTATAGGGTGTCCTACTCCAGATAGTCAGTTTGCATAGTGTTATAGAAGACATCTATAACGAGAATTTGCCCCAAAATAAATCTATGTCACAAGAGAAATGCTCTGATGGTTGGCTTCTTTCAATCAAGAGAACAGATTAAATCTGAAAATCCTGACATCACAAATAACATACAGGGCCTGGTGGAACAAAGTTTCACTTCATTATTGATGTGTGTAGCGGAAACTTGTCTTTGATGATAATTAATTTAGGAACTTGTGACTTTCTGCTTCATCAACGAAGGTAATTCGCGAATACCTTCCGCGGAAAATTTCACTTTGATTTATCGGAATTTCTGTTGCTCACATGCCTTGAAGGAAACACACCCGAAAACTATAATTATAAGATAATGGAATAAAACCACAGGAATTCTACAACGTTCGACATTTCAGGAGATATTATCATCACACGCCGAACAGGAAAAGTCAGAGCGGAAATTACTCATTTTTTTTCTGAAGAATGTTCCAGAACGGATATTCTTGGAATATCCGTTGCGGTACCTACAGGGTGTCCCGTAATTAGACCGACAAACTTCTAGTGGACATTATAGATCGTATTTTAGACAGATTCGACCCAAATCATATAATGCAAAATTGCTTCGTTAAGGAGCTAGTGCCCTTTGAAGATGACGTCCTGTCCACACTTTTTGCCACATATTCGCAAAACGGTGTCATATAAAGTGCTGAAAGTTTACACATTGGCTAATATGAAAAATACGCATCGATTAGATTGAGTGCATTTCTTTCATGTCAAGCACAATCGTATCATTTGGAGGGGTCGAAGGGTATTTTTAGTTGAAACTTTTTTAACTTTCATTATTTCGCAAGATGTACATCATATTCACAAACTCTGATGTTTTTTCTTGAAAAAAGATGCTCTTGTATTATAACGCCCAACCAAGCTTTAGAGTGAGATGGAAAGCATTTCACTGCCACACTTGGGTAAAGTCAAAAATTGGTTGGATTTGCATTTCTCCAATTCCTAAATATAATACAACATTTTCGTAACTTTGCCTTAGCTATAATTAACGGAATCAAAAACTGCCACCAAATCATTGAAATAATTCAGTTTATGAACGTCAAATCGAAATGAAAATGTAAACACATCGCATCAAGAAACTAAACACTAACAGACAATGTTGCCAAACTGACAGAATCATCTTCAACAGACTCAAGCCGTTAGTATCAGAGTAGGGGAGCGGTAAATCAATTATCCCAATACGGAATAAACATACGGCCCGATTTCGCAACGTCGGAAGTTTGTTCGCGCAAATAAACAGATTCTACTTGGCTGCATAACAAATGCGTGAAGGCAACTCTAGGTTTACTTTTCACTTTCAGGTTAGATACTCTGTACACTTTAAAATTTGTCAAATTCAGAAAATGACATCAATTATAATATACCCAAAGTTTGTGTCCTGTTTCTGAAGTCTGTTAACATTAAAATACCCCAAGCCAAATTTCCAAATATCGTTCATTTTAAATTTCAAGAGTCAAACCCCTTTTATCTGAAACTTATCTTCCAGAGCACCCCAATCAATACCAAATTTCATTATACAGTCATGCTTTGTCACTCAATCGAGCTAAAAAAATTAATTGTCCGCTTTCAGGCAGTCAGTCCTCTGGAGATCCAGCTGACGCCAACTGGAAGGGAACTCGTATCTGCTCTAAGAGGATTGCTGCTCCACGCACACTGGCACACTTTTACGTTACTGGCTGACCCAGCTTCGGCTACAGCACTTAGAGGCCCCGAACTGTGGCCCATTTTGAGAGCCCAACCGTTACATCCAACTTTAATCGCATTACCGTCGCCTCTAAGGGCACAGAGTCTGTTTAGGTGAGTAAAACCGTAATTGTGAGGTTATGGTCTCCGGAAAATTCGTTATTTGATTAAATTATCTTGTTTCAGTTAATCGAATTAGGTTGTTATGAGGATATTATGTTTTGTGGGTGTCATCAGATACTATTTGATTAGTTTCGTCGATATTTCTCGAACGAATTGGAGAAAAAAGGATTGATCTGTCACAATGAATAAGAATATGGTGGTGGATGGCATATTGATTGTTCACATTTGCGAGGATATTTGACACATTCTACTAGATTTCACTTGTTTGAATATTGATATTATGTTTTGTGGGCTTGTTTTTGGTTATTGACAGATAGTATTTTATGAATTTCTTCGATATTTCTCGAACGAATTTGAAAAAAAAAAAGAATTGAATGATCTGTCACAATGAATAAAAATATGGCGGTGGATGGCATATTGATTGTTAACATTGGTCGAGGATATTTGACACATACTACTAGGTTTAATATAAGTTTGTGAGGTTAGACTTATAATGATATCCACTGTGATGGCATATTGGATTGTTTACTTGTTCAAATATTGAAAATGCATACTTTTACGTTACTGGCTGACCCAGCTACTGAATGTGCCTCTCATACTAAAAAACAGATATTGTGCTATTTTGTAGCCAATCCATTAGCGATAAAGTCAGTATTACATAATATATTAAAGCCGAGGAAGCACGAACAATCGTTTTGTGAGACAGAAAGGGCTGACCATATCGAAAGGGAGTTTAGCGAGATTTATAGCTTGATTTCTTTCATCCATTTTATCGACGATGGAAGCTATACCATAAATTTATTATCAAAAATAATAGGGGAAAAACTCTCTGGAAGAGGGGCTTTTATGTGGAAGACAATCTTTAACTACTAGAAAAATCATTTGTTACTTTAATCAAGCAATTAACTCTGTAAACTCATAATATACAGATAAAAGTTACTTTCGGCACTCTTTAAAAGTGTTTTGTCATTTTTGACAGTTCTCAGAAAACAATCATCAATGACTTGGATCAATAACTTTTATTGAATCAGTTGTCATAACATTCATTTGATCTTTTAAAGCTATATCCTTTATTGAATATATTGAAAAAGTATTTGTTTGGACAGCAAAATATCTTTGTGTGAAGTAATATAGAAGCTGAAGATATCGTTCAGGCAAGTTATATCATTAGTAAGAAAAAAGCAAAATACTCGAAGACATTTTCAGAAGGTGAATTCATGAAAGATTGCTTGATAGAACTCGCGGATACTTTATATCCAGATCAAAGAAAAATATTGCAGAAGTAAGTCTATCAAGAAGAACAGTCGAAAGACAAATAGATGCAATTGCTGTAATCATGAAAGTTGCCTTTGGAAAAGTGGTGGAAGCATCTGTTGCTTTTTCCATAGCATTGGATGAAACACTGACATTATTGATACAGCACAGTTAGCAATCTTCATTCGCATAGTCGTTCAAAATTACAGAAGACTTACTTGCGCTAAAGCCAACCTAATATTTATGCTCTTGCTACAAAAAAACGCAATCTTAGGGTGTCTCATTAGTTAAGAACTTCTGACTGATGAGACAGAGTTTTTTTGTTGAATTATATCAGTTTGATTTTTTTCATCTCTTCTATTGTCAGGAACATAATATAAAGTTTTATTTAAATTTTGTTGAATTCATTTTATTACTGTCAGAAATTTTATTTTGGCCTGTGGTCTACGAAAAATTCTTCTATTTGGCCCCTTACAAAAAAGGTTACCGTTACCGATGCCTGTTCTAATCTTTTCTCTAGAAGATAGATCACAATATAATATCCAAGGTTATTGAAATTTTCATTCCTAATAATACAGGATGGAACACTCGAGTACAAGTTTAACGCAGCAAACTCTGAACACTACGCGCAGAGCACCAAAAATGCTTTTGCCCCGTAATCATCGCAAAAAATCGCGCCTCATTTTATTTCCATCTGCCAGGCGGAATATAAATGATAACGCATACGGAAAAAAGCATTTCCGAGCGAGGACTTAATTCGATAATGCGAATCTCATGGGACAAACGCTCCGCAAACGACGAAGAAAATTTGTTACTAACAATCGAAACCCGAAAATATCGCACTAATTCACGATCCGTCGCCCTCGTTGGATGATAATTTATTTTCATGACCTCTTTTTCCTCCACGAGTCCGTTATCTAATTACCCGGAAAGGTTTTGGAAGAATGCCAGAGGATTCACGTCAGAGGAAGGTCCTGATGGCGTCATTGGGATCAGTGGTTCTCAACTTCTTTTCTTCGCTTAGGCAGAGTCATGAAGGATGTTCCAATAAGAGGTGTTATTCTGATATTCAAAAGAAAAATGCCATTTTTCAATATAAATGATTGGATGTTTATTTCATTATGAAGAAGAAGCTATGCCGTTAATGGTGGAAAATAACATCAGGCAAATGACCACCACGACCACGCTCACATTTTTTTTATACGCATCTCTCGGGAAAAGACTGAGCTTATGAGCTTATAGCACCCTTTCAAGCGCCCCGAGATGAATTTAGAAGAAATCGGTTTGTGCGTGTCTTAAACTGCTGTAAGTTGTAACCAAGGGGAAATACATCTTGAGGTAGGGTATTCCATAGCCTTGCAGTTCGGTAAAGAAAAGCCTTCTGATACACCGATGTCCTAGCTGTAGAAAGATGCACGGCAAACTGGTGACTATTATTGGCTAGCCTTGTTTGTCGATCAAATTGAGCCCCTGGTGGAATTATGGAGGCAATGGCAGCAGAACACCTTCCGTGGTAGTATCTGTAAAAAAGGCATAAGTCTCCAACCTTCCTACGGTGATCGAGACTATGAAGATTGGCAATTAACGTTGGATCATCTATTAGGCGCACTGCTCTTTTTTGAATGGAATCAAGTAGGAGTAACGAGTGCTTAGGAGCTGAACCCCAAGCATGAGAGCAATATTCCATAGCTGGACGTACTTGAGCCTTGTAAAGTAATAAAAGCTACTTTGGAGTGAACAATTTCCTCGCACGAAATAGATAGCTAAGCTTCTGTGCAGCTGACTTGGCAACTGAGCTGACGTGCTCATGCCAGGTTACATTTGGACTGATATTGACCCCTAGAAGCTTAAGTCCATTAGTTTGTTTTATTGTTTTATTGTCCATTATTAGTTGGGTGCGACTGTCGATGCTTTTCTTGTGAGCACAGTAGCCTGGGTCTTAGAGGCATTGAATTCAACCAGATTGTCAGAACTTACAGGACCATATCCTTTTATTGAAATTTTTCCATTAGCAAATCGCAAAGTGGCTGACCTATGTCCTCGATAGCCTCACGAATTCCATCTTTGAGATCTTGAATCGACGCTGGGCTATTGGTGTAGACCTTCTCTTTCACGTGGCCCAAAAGGAAGAAGTCCAGAAACTTTCCCCAGAAGAATCGATGGTTTTCGTTGCTTGTATGGCACGTAGCGTCGTCTTGTTGAAAAAAAAAAGTTGTCCAGATCAATACTATCCAATTTTGGCCATAAAAAATCATTAATCATGTCTCGATAGCGCAATTCATTCACCGTAACTGTTGCTCCAGCCTCATATTCAAAAAAGTAAGGTTCAATGACTGCGCCGGACCATATACCGCACCAAACAGTCACACGTTGAGGATAGAGAAGTTTTTCAAGAATAACTCTTAGGATTTCCGAGGCCCAGATGCCTCAATTTTGCTCGTTGACGAAGACGCCTAGGTGGAAATGGGCCTCATCACTCAAGATGATTTTTCGATGGAATTCCGGATCATCTTCATGCATTTCAACGAACCAACCAGCAAAGACACGACTTTGTTGATGATCGGCCTGCTTGAGTTCTTGCGTTAACTGAACTTTATAAGTCTTGATACCCAAATCTTTATGCAAAATACGGAGTAATGACGTTTGTGGAATGTCTTATCCAAAGAACGACGAGGAATGGACAAACATGAGTATGGCAGTAATATTCTCGGCTGTTCTTGAGCGACGTGCACGGGTTTAATTCTTCACATCACTAATTTCTTTATTGCGGTCCGACATGGTGCTTCACGACGACCCAAAAATGTTCGAGTTTTACGAACCGTCGCTGCCAAATTTTTACCATTTTTATAGTGAGTTTCAATAAATTCAAAGCGTTCTTGAAGCGTGCATCGTTACATTTTTATTAATGGCGTTGTTTCTACTTGTAAAATTTAAAAAATGACAGCCTAAAACGTGACATCCACCGAAATAGCGGGATATTCAAAATAACACCTCTTATTGAAAATCTTTAATAATATACGAATTTGCAACACAATTAGAGAAACATCATAACTAAATATCGGTACAAATAACCCATTTCCGCAATTCAGCCAACTCCACTCTAAATGCAACCATTTAATTGTAGGAAGCTTATCAATCAGTGCCCTCCAGTAAACAAACATTCATTATTACCGAAATTCCAATTTCACCACTTCAATATCATATCACAGAGCCCACAGGACGTGCAGACAAACCACTGGCTGGGAAACTCCGAAGTCTGTAGACAATAAAGCGCTGAAATCGAAACGAGAACCAGGACAATCGGAGTCGGATTGAATTTTCATTCAGATGAGCTCAGTTTGAATCAAGCGGAATAAATTTAGGAAATCTGCATTTACCAGAGAGTGCGTATATGCACTGTTCAATCACATGTGGAAGGTCGTATAAAAGTTCGAAGCCACGATAAGAAATATCAGTTTTCCATTAGGCTGAGTGATATTGGAGGATTTCCTCCACTTTTATGGAGAGAAATGTGAGGAGTATCCTACGGGTTTGCTTTCAAGTTAATGTGGAAGTGGGAATATGTTGAGGAAAACATGCCAGGCCGGATATAATTCCAGGTCTCCAGGATTTAGTAAAAACCTCCAGGAAGAGTTGCGTCCTGTCAAATTGTACGTGAATGATGAAAGATTATTTTGTAGAAGTGGCGGATCTGTGTACTGTCACTATCTGTCAAATTATTGGAATCTAACCGGTAAAACTGTCCATGACTTGTCAACGATTTAATCTCTATCCTCAACGTGTGACTGTTTGGTGCGGTTAATGGTCCGGCGGAGTCATTGGACCTTACTCTTCAGAAATTGAGACTGGAGCAACAGTTAAGGTTGACGCTCACTTGGACGAGACGAAGCGAAGAGTTGTTTTCCACATGCACGATTTGCACTGAATCAAATGGGTAGACGCTCACTTGGGAGGCGCGAAGCGAAGATCAGAATCAATTGTTTCAGTGCAAATCGTGCCTGCGGAAAACAACTCTTCGCTTCGTCTCGTCTCGTCTCGTCCAAGTGAGCGTCAACCTTTACGGTACGTGCCACACAAGCAACGAAACCATTGTTTTTTTGCGGTAAAAGTTTCCAGACCGTGTTATCTCTCGAAGAGGTGACGACAATTGGCCTCCGAGATCTTGCGATTTAACACCTTGCGTCTTCTTCCTTTGGAGCTACGTGAAAGAGAAGGTCTACGCCAATAGCCCAGCGTCGATTCAAGACCTCAAAGATGGAATTCGTGAGGCTATCGAGGACATAGGGCAGCCACTTTGCGATTTGGTTATGGAAAATTCCATTAAAAGGATATGGTCCTGTAACCGTGGTCGTGGTGGTCATTTGCCTGATGTTATTTTCCACTTCTAACGGCATAGCTTCATCTTTATAATGAAATAAACATCCGATCATTTATATTGAAAAATTGCATTTTCTTTAAATATCAAAATAACACCTCTTATTGGAGAACCCTTTACATATTTCTCGTGTGTGTAGTAGGAGAATCGTAAAATATCAAAAATTATTTACACAACTGAACAAAATTCCTGAAATGACTACAAAAATAAACATCCTCCAGAAAATAATTGCTCATAAACGACAAAAACGTCTTTAAACCCTTTCACGAGAATTCCCATGATACACAAATTAGGGGTTTCCTTTCTTGAAGATTAACAAAGGAATCTGCCCGAATAGGGTAATAGACGAAAAAAGAGGATAGCATAAAGCGAGCAGCTCTGAAAGACCTGGTGCATAGAAATACGCGAAGTGAAATTCTCAGGAAAATGGAATAGAACCCGTGGACGTTTTCATCGGGAGCCGATGTAAAAAAGAGAGCGGAAGCAGTGTGTGATATAGGGGTAGTGTTCGGGGTATATCAGATGGGGGACAATTTATGTTCAGCGTATTAAAAAGGACATTTCGGTACATTGGTTTAGCTTAATATTCAGTTTTTATCATGTTCATAAATTTTTCTTTAATGTGATTTAAATCTAGAAAAATATTAGATAACTTGGTTACTTTATAGTCCGGTTGAAGACTGGAGTAGATTCTTTTACGATGAGTAATTATAAAGGGTTTTCCAATAAGAAGTGTTATTTTGATATTCAAAGAAAAAGGCCATTTTTCAATATAAATGATCGGATGTTCATTAACATAACACGATCCGGAAACTTTTCCCGCAAAAATCAATGTTGTTGATGATCGGCTGGCTTGAGTTCTTGTGTTAATTGAACTTTATAAGCCTTAAGACCCAAATCTTTATGCAAAATACGGTGTTATGTTTGCGGAATGCCTAATTTCAAAGAACAACGAGAAATGAATAAACCTGGGTTTTCCTCAATACTTCCGTCTGCAGCAGCAGTATTCTCGGCAGCTCTTGAGCGACGTGCACGGGTTTTATTCTTCACATCACTAACTTGTCCCAACAGCTCGAATTTTTCCACCAATTTCTTCATTGTGGTCCGGCAAGGTGCTTCACGACGACCCAAAAATGTTCGAGTTTCACGAACCGTCTCTGCCAAATTTTTACAATTTTTACAGTGAATTTCAATAATTCCAATGCGTTCTGGAAGCGTGTAACGTTCCATTTTTATTAATGGTGTAGTTTCTACTTGTCAAATGTCAAAAAATGACAGCTTCAAACGTGGCATCTACCGAAATAGCGGGCTATTCAAAATAACACCTCTTATAGGAAAACCGTTTATATTGAGGGTGGACTTTTATGTAGAACAGATTGCATTGTGCAAAAGGCATAAATTCACATTGGTCTCTGTATATCTGTGATGAATGCGTTTATGGAGCAACCTTTTTGTAGAGTAAAAATCTATGCCAATATTTTAGGTTCTCACAATTTTCATGATTAGGGTGAGAGGTTCAGTTTTTGACACCTCGATAGTGATTGATACTATGTATTTATATACCGATGTAAAAAAACAATTCGTGAGTTTTTTCATCTGTCTCCACATATTTCTTATAGTCAAGTTCAATTTCTTCATGATATTATTCTGAAAACGCCATCATTAGATATTTCCTACGAGAGTTTGTAGTAGTGTCAATAATTGCACATATAAGAGTGTACTTTACGATAGCGACTTCACATAATTGCGTATATTTTTCGATTTTGTTCTGTTTCATATTCGTTAGATGTTTTTGAAATTTTCCAAGGAATATTTAATTGGTGTAAGTAAATTAAATTTATATATTAAGGTTTAACCATATAGCAAAAACTGTTTCAATAACACTGGATGTAGCCCCAAACATTGTAGACAGATTATATGGAAAATAAGCACTCCAGAACATCTTGTGATAAAATATTTAGATGAGGCAATCTTTAGGTATGAAGACATTGTATTCTCAAAACCACTCCAGTCTTTGACATTTAGTGAGATAGTAAACAGATCAGGGCATAAGTTTCAAATCAACGATTATATAGTATAAAGATACTATACTACAGTGTATGAGCGCCATCTCTGGGTCAAATGTGAACTAATGTCACTATAGAAGGGTTTAAATTCTGGTTCTATGATTATAAGTTTCGAAATCAATATACTTGGGAAATGTCATTGATATAAAAAAGTGCCAATCAATTCGTTTGCACAAATATTATTTCACTTCGAACGGCTTTTTTCGAGAGTGTCGTCCCGAAAAAAGTGGAAAAAAGATGAGTTTGTACCCTTCAGTAGGTAATGCAGATTACGAACGAGATAGTGAAACTGGATGATCAACTGGTGTTTTATGGATGCATGCAGGTAAAGCTATATCTTGTCTTGATCAAAGTCAAACATCTATTGCTATTTCCACGATAGAGGCAGAAATAGTGGCTGATGGTGAAGCTGCACGGAAAATGAAATGGTTAAAGTGACTATTCAGGAAAGTTTTCCGTCAATTCAAACAGTGATGGTGGACAACAAAGCTGCAATTGAACTGAGCCAGAAACTGGAATTCCACAGACGCACTAAGTATACTCATATTCAATCCATGTATAAATCTTACAATAATACCCTAATATTCTGTAATATCTTCTATAAATGCATAATAAAAATATTACACATGGAATACTGAATTTTATTGAAAATTATGGATTTAAAATATGAAAATGAAATATCTTGGAGGGAATACGAATTTCGCATCAATTCTTATTACAGTTTTCTTTATATAATTTCTAATCAAAATTACAGATTTTATATAAAAATTGATCTTCAGTGCCATCTCTGGGTCAAATGTGAACTAAAAAATGTAGTCGTTTTTTGGTACTACGAATGCAGGGCCGTTTCTTATCTTTCTATACTCTATAATCTATGTTTCAAATATTCTCGGTTGAAAAATGAGACGCATTCAGTATTATATTTGTGTAATTGATCGTTATTTCAATATCTAGATTTTACTGATTTTTCAATGAAAAATATAAATTCTGTCTAATTTTTTTCAACAAGGACATATAAATGAAGAATCTGCTATAAGCCTCAATCAGCTACTTCTGCCCAAAAATTCCCAACGTTTGCACACGTTTTCCATCCAAAAATACGACGCAAATCCTCAGTCACCGACCGAATCTCAACATCCATTTTTCCTGACAAGAACAATATCATCTTGGAAGCGCCCGTCTTATCGCCTCTATTTTTCCAGGAAACTGGCCGATATTTCCCGCTCGACTAGGGGAGTGGTCGTTCTCCTAAGCGATAAAACATCAGCCATGAGGATCCTGGAAGACGCGAAACGGCTCAACATGATGGATGGACATTTTGTTTGGTTATGGATTGACACTTCAGCCAATATTAGTTTTAGGTACGTTCTACTTGACATATATATACGTTTATTCACGACCTAGAAGGGATATGACGGTCATTTTGATGGAGGTTGTCATTACGACCGGATTGACGTTCTTTTTTTACGGGTTTGTGTTATTTTGGCCATGTGTGAATGGGGGGTGAATATATTGGATATGAAAATTTGATGGTTCCTTTAGGAAGTGAACAGGTTGGTTTTGATTTGGGCGTATGTTTTGTCTTTGTTTGAAAGACTGTAACAGATAACATAGTTGAATTTAGGGAATTTTTGAGACGCCCTGAGCAGGCGATTTTGAGCGCTCGTTTATTGGTGGAGCAATAAGGCTTCTACCTCAAAATTTCGCATAGGACTTGAGATTGGAACTTCCCTATAACGAACGTCTGTATAACAAATTTCGTACGAGACATTGCACTTCGAATCAAAATTCTATGTTAAAAACAGCCTCTAAAACGAAGTTAATTCTCTCCATAACGAAATATTCAAAGAACATTACTCTTTGAATGGGTATTGGTAAGAGGGTAATGAGGGTATAAGGGTGGGTTTTTTCCGAGAATTTTCTGAACGTACGTAAAAATCCCGACCTCAAACTAAATCATTACGGCGGGCAGAGAGGTCCTTCTGAAACAGTTTTGAATACACCCCTGGCTGTTTGTTGTCAATGTAACTATTACGCTAGTGTGAAAGTTGTGCGAAAATGTCTAAAAGCAAGTGCTTAAGTTTGGATGATAAACTTTAATTTATCAGTGAAATATTCTGTATAACGAAATTCCTTTATGACGTTTTTTTTTCGTGGATTTAGCCCTTTCGTTATAGGGAAATTGCACTGTATATCAATGCAAAATCTCAAATTCTTTTAAAAATTTGCATGATCATTCACTCACCTATTTACATCGTCCAACTCGATTTCTTTTCAATCCAAAGTTTTTCCACGCGAACATATGAATTTTTTTCGATAATTCAATAGACTTTCCTATCGTTGTATTCACGCAAATCCCACAAAATTTTGCGTATTGCTTCGAATTGGTATTGAATATTTTATCGATCGAATTTACAAATTCTCGGAAAAATTAATAACTCAGGAAAAAATTTAATAGCATGGTGCTGATTATGCGCTCGTCTTTGAATTTTGTGAAAAATTCAGTGTAAGAATCTCCACACTCCAAGTAAATTTCACTTGAATCCGATATTTGGTTGTAGAAATATAAGAAAACATCTTTTAAATACTCAAATACAATTTATTTTTTATGGTTCATAATGGCCACAAAATTTTGAGGTTTCTTATGAGTATTTTGCATGTAACCGCAAAATTTCATTTCGATCTGTTTTGTTCTGTTTCTGTTATTGAGTAACAAATATTTTGAATGACCATATTTCTTGAAACACCCTGTACAATTAAACTAGTAAATGAACCCAACAGCGGTATAAAGGAACCTAACCTAACCTAACCTAACCTTAATTGAAGTATTTGTTGGTCAAAAGATGTTTTACATAAAGAGATAAAGCAAGAATAATCTGGTGATCAAAAAACTTGATTTTTAATGCACCACAAAATTCATTTTTCCAAAGGAATTGAGTTAAAGGTATTCTGAAGGGGATATTTTATGAGCAGTCCCGACGAACAGAATATGTGAACCGTACACCTCATCTGAAATCCTAAAAATTCTCTGTACAACAAATGTAACTCTGTATTCTGATGAAGTGTATCAAATGAAGATGAAGCGTGCATAACAAAATTAAAAGAAGAAAATATAAATATAATTTCATTTCTATAAATATTTTCAAATGAAGGTTGTTACTTTTGTTTTCGATCTTTTGTTTATATGGTATCATCAAGCTTTTTAGAAATCTATAATGACTAGAATTTCTTTCTTGAATTTTTGATGAGCAGTGGCCTATTGCACCAATTACTCTGCAACTTTGTACTTTGCACTCTTCACTTCTCAAATGAATTACGTTGCACGAAACGCATTCAAAATTGAAAAGCGAAATGTAAAAATTCAAGTACAAAGTGAAAAGCACTTCACAGAAACTAAAAGTTGGGAGAAATGTTGTGCAATATAATTAATTTTTTTTAAATTTGTCAGAATGGAAAGCCCAAAAGTGAAAAGTTGTGAAGTATTTTGGTACAATAGGCCTCTGGTTTGTAGCAATGAATACATTTTGCAAATCCTCTCAAAATTCCAAAACCCCACGTTGGGAGCAAAAATTCTCACTGCATCTCAACTTCACATTTAATTCGCCAAACGAATTTCCATCACGTAAATTTCAATCTCCATTCCAGAGAGTTCCCCGAAGACGAGAAAGAAAAGGAAATCAAGAGACTCAAGGAAACGGACATGGAAGATCGGACAAAGCGCAGTCTGACCAAAAGTGATTTAGGCGAATATCACATAAACTACCTTGTACAAAACGATCGATTTCTGTTGTTCAATCGCGAATTCGACTCTCGGAGTTCCAAATCGAAAAAACCGCATACCGACGAACTCAAATCCGTATTTCACGTTAAAAGTGATCCCCACCCCGAACTTCCGGCTGGGTTACTGTACCTCCGACCTCTTCCGGTGAAGGTAGATAGACATCTTGTGAAGGGTGCTGTGAGGCTGCTAGCAGTGGCTCTGAAGAAGGTGCTTAATGAATCGAGGCATGATTTCGAAACGTTGAGAAGCAGGTTTATCCCGACGAGTTGCTGGAGACCACACAGGGATTTGGAAAAGAATATTTCTTTACATCTTGGAAGGTATTTTCGATATCATATCACTTCAAGAAAAATGGTACATCTACAGGGTGTCCCAAAACTCGACGTCAACCTGGAACTAGATGAAAGGGCAAGTAATACTGGTTGTCAGAAAAATTAAGTTGCATGACTTTGAAATAATAGGCATTTAAAGAAAACACAGAAAATTCCACACTCCGTGACAGTGTTTTCACTCCTGTTGCCACAAATAATTGAATCTATTTTTAACTAGGAAGCAGTTAAAGAAAAAGTATATTCACAGGCAATCGGAAGCGAATTGGAACTACGGTAGCTACAATTTAATACGGATTATACCATTCTGGAATCTCCACTAAATGCGCCAACTTTTGACAAAACATGCCAAACTTGCGTACTAGGTACATTTTTTTCAATACAGTCAGTTGAAACTAGGCAATTCTTTCCTTTGGTTTTTTTCTGAGAAGTTAGCCCTATTTTTATGAAACCTAGAACGGCTGAAATCAAAATTCTGACTACAGTTTAGACAAGCATTATTCAGGGTTACACAGCAAAAAAAAACGTTGAAAAAAGTTGATATTTGTGGCAACAGGAGTGAAAAGACTGTCACGGGGTGTGGAATTTTCTGTGTTTTTTTAAATGCCTATTATTTAAAATCATTCAACTTAGATCATTTTTTATATCTTTCTGACAACCAGAATTACTTGCCCTTTCACCCGGTTTCGGGTTGACGACGAGTTTTCGGACACCCTGTATATTCCGTTCACGAAAGTTTGAGCCATCGGTTGGACATGGAAATTTGGCATATTCCACTGTGCATATTAAAATTTTAGGTTATGTTGTTTATTTTCTTGTAAGATTGATACGCAATGTTGTCAATATTGCATAGAGTTCTCTGATAACTCGCACGCTCTTCGGACGAGGCCGGGTACATTCGGCAACGTTGACTTCATTTTACGTTATGACAGCAAATACTGCCAACTTCAGATGAATCAACAAACGCCTACTATGCCCTCAAACTTTCGTGAACGGACTATAAGAAACTTAGGAAGATTTCATAAACCTCTTTTGTTCAGGATTGAATGGAAATTAATTTACGATTTTAAATTTTAGACGAGATACTTGTGTAGGTATTTTTTTTTCTTTCAAAAGCATGAAAGGTTGTTACGCATTCCACCAAAGTTGCTGAAGTCGAGTAAATTATTATCTCAATGAATTATTTCCTTTTATTTAGCATCGCTGAAATATTAGGTGCTCCAATAAGTTCCCTTTCATCACTTTGTTGAGTACCAAATATCTCTAGCAGTTTCAACATCATCCAGGAATTTGAAGAAAACATTATGTTTTACCATGTCTTCTTGGAGTTTCAATTTCATAAAAATTTTTTATAGGCAACTTAGGGATGCCTGTACTGATGCCCTAGCGGGAAAGAAATTCACACAAGACATTGGCGTTGACAAAGTGGACAAATCATTAGTTGCAAATTTCGAAATATTGAATCTCATCTCTGAGAGGACATCAAGAGAAGTTAATTCTACAGCGAATAGTAAAACAGAGACTGGTAAGTGAATAAACGTATATGTTTCTCAATGAGATTTAGCTACATGCTCAAAATGGAACCTATTCATAAATAATTTTCAGCTAGGAATACTACCCAAATGAACAGAGTTCGATGGAGAGAGTAGGGTTGGTTTCTGGACGGTCAGTGCGTTTGGACACCATAGTGTGGCCTGGAGGAGATCTTTCAGTGGCTGCAGTATCATCCAGAGCACGAACGGCTTTCAGAGTGGTTACAGCGCTCTCACCTCCTTTCGTCATGGAGAGCGAGCTGGATGAAGATGGACAGTGTCTTAGAGGTGAGATATTTTTGCTCATTCTTTAAAAGTGGTCTTGGTTCAACCCTTAACCTATTAATACCACCTTAAAACCATAAATTGTTACGGTTTCTTGTGAATGTGTGCTTAGAGAATATAACGTTGAGCATTCAACACAAAACTCAATGAAGTAGGCAAGAATAAAAATGTCTCCTAAGTCTGGATTTTTGGTCAGAAATCAAAGGAAAGGAATACACTTACACTCTTGTCATAAAGGAAGCGCAAATTCCATGTTATAGCCAAGAACCCTTGGCGAAGACAAATACAATGCAAGAGTTTTTGGAGAAGAAAGAAACTGAAATGGGTGTCTTCTGGTGGAATCTCCCTGGAATGGATCATTACAAAAAGTTCTTTTGGATCTTTTAAACTGCCAGATATAAAAAGTTTTCGGATCACAAGAGAACGGGCTCAACAGAAACTGACGATTGTAAATTATGTGGGAAAGAGTTGATAACTCATGTTCCCTTAGTTACAGAATGCCTAGCTTTCGCAAGCCTGAGCAAAGAACGTCTTGGGCAGGAGATTCACATTCTTGGAGTGTCCTAGGCCTGAGAGGCTCTACCAGAGTGACTTTCTGTCTGTCATCTCCCATCTCATGAATTTTTCTTGAAAAAAACTTGGACCTATAAGAGAAAAGGAGTTTCAGGTGAAGAATTTTGAAAACTTCTGACAAAGTGAAGTTTTACATATTATGTAAATGGATCATTGTGCATATGATCTGTTGAACAAGTTGAAATGAAGGGTTTTCCAATAAGAGGTGTTATTTTGATATTCAAGGAAAAATGCAATTTTTCAATATTAATGATCGGATGTTTATTTCATTATAAAGGAGAAGCTATGCCGTTAATTGTGGAAAATAACATCAGGCAAATGACCTCCACGACCACGCTTACAGGAGCATATCCTTTTAATGAAATTTCCCATAACCAAATCCTCCTCGATAGCTTCACGAATTCCATCTTTGATATCTTGAATCATCGCAAGGTGGCCAATTGTGGTCACCTTTTTCGAGAGATAACACGATCCGGAAACTTTTCCCGCAAAAGATCAATGGTTTCGTTGCTTGTAGCGCCGTCTTGTTGAGAGTTGACGTTGTCCAGATCAAAATACGGTGTAATGACATTTGTGGAATGCCCGATTCCAAAGAACGACAAGAAATGGATAAACCTAGGTTTTCTTCAACACTTTCGGCTACACCAGCAATATTTTCGGCTGTTCTTGAGCGACGTGCACGGGTTTTATTCTTCACATTCTTACTTGTTCAGAATGTTTTCAACAATTTCTTTATTGCGGCCCGACAAGGTGCTTCACGGCGTCCCAAAAATGTTCGAGTTTTACGAACCGTTTCTGCCAAATTTTCACCATTTTTATAGTAAATTTTAATTATTTCAATGCGTTCTCGAAGCGTGTATCGTTCTGTTTTTATTAATGGCGTAGTTTCTACTTGTCAAATGTCAAAAAATGACAGCTTCAAAGGTGACATTCACCGAAATTGCGGACTATTCAAAATAACACCGTTTATTGGAAAACCTCTAGTTCTCACCTAAACCTGTACCTTCCTCAACTATATGAACAAAATAGCTATCATCTTTACACCGAGCTGAAATCTGGATTGAAAACAAACTTGCTCGGATAAAATCACAAATTCATCTGACAAACCAGAAATCTGCGGTAGCTTCAGATGTCTAATTCCTAAGCAGTTCAGTCATGCGGACCCTTCAATTAGGAAATTTCCGTCTCTAATTTGAATATATTACCTTTTAATCAATACTCAGAGGGTAGGTTTTGAGTTGAACCACACTTACAAATAAATGAGATTAACTCTAATGATCCTTCCAGAGAGTTTACACTGATTTATTTGTTCAGACAACTGATTGGATAATTAAATTTCGTGAAAGTTTGTTCATGAGAACTGGCTGAAAAGATGACCTCATTATTTTACGTCTGAGGTGCAAGGCTTCATTAACTATATACTTCTAGTCCTGAACTTGATAACTTATGGAAGGAATAAGGAATGTTACATAATAGTATATCTCAACTTGAGGGGTAAATCTTTATGTAATTTTATGGAATAAAGTTTATATAAACATGGATCTGTAAAGAATTCGTTACGGAGCTACAGTGTGTGAAATTTCCGAGAAACAATTGGTTTTTTCTTCAAAACTCCTGCAGGTTTTGAGATATTCAGTCTAAATTTGGAATGCGAGCTATTTCCAACAGTCCTTATCATTGCACGTGCTGAATCTCAACTAAAATCTACAAGGTGTTTTTTTCCGGAGCCATGTCTCCTTTTTCCCTCTCCATCTTTTTTGCGGTACGCCACTGGTCAGCGTGAAATCAAATTTTAATATCTTCGTTCAGTTTAGAAACTTTTTTGACTCTCGTCAAAAACTCTAACCGTTTTCGAGTGAAAAGTTATTGAACGATTGTATGTTATTCTCTTAATAAAAAAATAGCTAATAGAAATACTCGATAGGTACGCTCAAAATTTGTTTTTATTTCAATAGCTCGTCATCTGAGACTCAACTTAAGCTTATTCAATGTCATTATACAATCGTTCAATAACTTTTCACTTGAAAACGTTTAGAGATACGAAAAAATTACAAGACACAAACAAATTTTAAATAGAACGCAGATATCAAAAATGAAGGGAAAAAGGAGACATGGCTCCGGAAAAAAAACACCCTGTATATTTTAGTTAAGATTCAGGACGTGCAATGATGGAGACTGATGAAAATAGCTCCTATTTTAAATTTGGACTGAATATCTCAAAAACTGCAGAAGTTATGAAGAAAAATAACAATTTTTTCAGGAGATTTCAACACGCTGTATATTACATGTAGATTTACCCCCTCAAGTTGTGACATACTATCAAGTTACTCAATTTTTTGGGGAAATTTCTATATTAATCAAAATTCATCATGGAATGAGTTGAATAATTTCTGACATCTTTAATGTTGGTATTTTTCTTCTACATTGATACTTTTTTTCAGGTCTTCCTTGCCACCGAGTTCTGACTTCTGACAAAGACAACCTAACACTAGTCTTCAACGAAATGCGAAGATTGGAAGAAGAAGAAGAAGAAAAAGAAGAAGTCCTAAAAGAAGTCAAGAACTCCGAGTACTACAACGTCGAATACGAGGACGAAAAAGAGCCATTTTTACCATTCCAAAAGTTCAAGTACAAAACCAACTGCTGCTACGGTTTAGCTATGGATCTCCTCGAAAACATAGCACAAGAACTTGAGTTCGATTTCAGGTTATACATCGTAGCAGATGGTCTGTTTGGTTCAAACACTTTGGTCAGGAAGAAAGGCAGAAATAAAAGAGATGTAGGAAAGAAATATTTGAGTTATCGATTCAAGGACATGGGAAAAAAAACGTGACAACTTCAACGAAGAAGAAGAAGAAATAATAGAGCAAAAATGGAACGGAATTGTCGGGGATATAGTCTCTGGAGCTGCTCACATGAGTTTCGCAGCTCTGAGCGTCTCGAGTGCACGAAGTGAAGTCATGGATTTTAGTGTTCCATATTTTTTCAGCGGTGTGTCTTCATTGCTGCTCCCCAGCAGAAATCGGACATACCTCTCTTGGCGTTTCTTCTTCCCTTTTCACCCGAGCTTTGGGTAGCTATCTTCACCAGCTTGAATATCACAGCAATTGCTGTGGCCATATACGAATGGTTGTCTCCATTTGGGCTGAATCCTTGGGGAAGACAGCGTTCGAAGAATTTAGCATGAGTTCTGCACTTTGGGTAATGTGGGGTTTGCTCTGTGGACATTTGGTTGCTTTCAAAGCCCCAAAGAGTTGGCCAAACAAGTTCCTAATCAATGTTTGGGGTGGTTTTTCCGTGATTTTCGTAGCCAGCTATACTGCCAACATTGCTGCTTTGATTGCTGGTCTGTTTTTCCATGATACGGTCAGCAACTACCATGATAGAAGCGTAAGTAGATTTGTTTTTTAATACAAATAGATTTTTGTTATTAGAAAGAGCTGCTTTATCCAAAATTAGTTACATTACACATCGATGTACGGGGTTTTCACTATAATTTGACCCCCCCTTTAACTTTGGTACTGAAGGAGATACAAAAAGATGTTTCATATAAAAGTTTCACGAAATCAACTGGGGTTTTTTGATATGAGTCCAGAAATTGAAATATATACAGGGTGACCAACATATTGATGGCAACCTCATTTTTTCAGAAGGAACAACCTGTATATTTGTCCATATTTGGTAAGCTCTTTTTCCCATGATTTCGAATATGTAACATATGTGCTATATTTTTCTTATTCTGAGCACCACACAGTTTCAAATTTCAATGACCATCTGGCATGGCGTTTTGGAAGTTCGTGAATATTTAAGTGCCAATTTGACCTTTGGATTGGTAATGGCGCACCCATTTTATGGCCACCAAATAGTCCCGATTCAACACCGTTGGACACGTTTTTATAGCCGTTCCTGAAGGAAAAAATTTAATTCATCAATCATGACAATCAATGAAAGCGGAGAATAATATTAATGATATAAAAATGAAGCAATATTAAACTAGTCCCGTCAGCGCACGAAGAATAATGATAATATTGTAATGATTAGAAACAAATTTTGAAACTTTAATTTCTGACTTGAATCAGAGCCATAATAATGCTATCAAAAATAGTCTAAACAACTTGAGACATCTATATGAACTATGTGTATTGAATGAAGGTGGTCATTTCGAGCAATTTCTTTAGTTTATGTTATTGTTACCATACTACGATAGTTTATCATTTTTCATTGGTCGAATAATTGTTAAGTATTCATTCTAAAATAATACTTTTAAGTAGATTGTTTGGATATAAAGAATTTCCTAGGTATTTCACATATTTTTTTATTCGGTGTCATCATTTCAAAACTTTGAAACTCTGAAAATTGAAGTGACACATCCACATTCGCATTCATGTTCGAGATCAGGAGGAAATATCCTATCAAAAAAAGGAAGAATATACAGGACAGGGTGTCCCATTTGAAAAAATATAGTTGCATTCAATGTTGATCACCCTGTAGATCTTCCCATTGAAGTTATTATTACTCCAAAATGAGCATTTTCAGTAAACGCACTCTGCCACTTGTAAAATGATTACCTACATACTCGTATATTGGCAGGTGGTTCTTAAAATTTGAAACTCTGTGGTTCTCAGAAATAAAAGAGATAGACCACCTTATGTTACATATTCGAAATCAGGGGAAAAGAGCTAACCAAATATGGAAAAATATACAGGGTGTTCCATTTAAAAAAATAAAGTTGTCATCAATATGTTGGCCACCCTGTATATATTTCACTTTGTGGAGTTATATCAAAAAATCTCAGTTGATTTCGTAAAACTTTTAAACGAAACATTTTTTGTATCTCCTTAAGTAACAAAGTTGAAGGGGGGGGGGGGTCAAATTATAGTGAAAAACCCGGTACACCACTTAATTTACTGCCTGAAAAGTACAAAAAATGATCAATTTCTTGAATAATGAAGCAAAAAGCAAATAAGAAGCTCCATAGCTGAAAACGTTTTGAATGCAGATAGAGCAGAGAATAATAAAGTCTTCACTCAAAGACATAAGCGTCATGTCGTGTTTTGTATTCGCAACACCATGAATAAGCACTCTGATAGTTTATGATCCGTCAAAGCTTTCTAGAAGTTCTATTTTCACCCTGGATAATCACAATTATCTATTTCTTTATATTACCGAGAAAAGCTGTAAACAACTTGATATAATAGCGTTTCAAATGTTCCATTCATTTTACGATTTTTCCTAGCTCATAAAACACACATAAGGCTAAATATCTACGAGATACAGGAGTCTTAAAATGAGATTCAGTTCAGCGAAATTAATGAGCTTGAGGTCGATAGTAGTTGAAAGCTTCCATGCTTGACTTGTAGTGTTGAACATAAAACATTTCACTATAATTCATGGTGTGTGGAGACATAGCATTGTAATAAAACTGATGACAACCCTATTATGCATGAGATAAATGTGCCCTTGAACCCCTATCCTTTTCTATATGACTACAAGAATTACTAAGAAAGTTATTACTTCTAGGACGTTAGCTTTGATTTAAGATACCACTGCCATCATCTTTTTGTATTTAATTCGAATTGGGAAGCTTTGAATTGCATACAAGACTCAATTATTTGCACACACAGAAAGAATGATTCAATTCTCACATCTATTTTAACCATAGGATTTTTCAATAAATTTTTCATAGAAAAATAATAATATCGCAAATGATGCAAGCGCAATAAAGGAAGAAAAAGAATGATATGTGTTCGTAGGTTCTTCAACAGTTTACATTCTTGTATTCATTCAAGAAGTAATTTGGTATGAAAAAATAAATTTGATATTGTAGATTTCCAATCCAGGGACAAATTTGATATTCAATATCTTGAAATAATGCGTTTCTGCCTGGATGTACTGTCTCAACTAACGTTCTTCATTCAGCTTCTCAGTCAAAGAGTTGGAGCACCAAAGGCTTCGGCTGCTGAATACTATGTCCAGAAAGCGAATCAACATCTATGGCAACATATGAGGAGATACACTTTGAACAACATTGAAGAAGGTGTAGAACGACTAAGAAACAGATCCTTGGATATCCTGATTGCCGATACACCGATCCTGGACTACTACAGAGCTACAGATCATGGTTGTAAGTTACAGAAAATTGGGGATACCATAAACGAAGATACGTACGCTATTGGAATGACTAAAGGATTTCCTTTGAAAGTGAGTATTTTGAGTTGCAAATCTTTATTCGTTAATGAGCAATCCAACCGTTAAAATATTTGATCGATTGGGACAACAGCAATTTGTGACAGAATGCATTATCTTGATGAAAAAACACGTTTTTTTATGTGGCATTTTTTCTTCAAACACATAGATGCATAGATATTTTTCGTGCTTGCAGGGACAGCATTTCAGCAGTCATAGCAAAATATTCAAGCAATGGCTACATGGACATTCTCCAAGAAAAGTGGTATGGTGGGTTGCCCTGTTTCAAACTGGTCCAGGATATCGTTCAACCAAGACCTCTTGGTGTACGTGCTGTAACAGGCGTTTCATCCTTCTTGGTATAGGAGTAATAATGGGTGTGATGATTTAATAGTAGAAAATTGGTTTTTTCGATTCACACTGCCTCATTTGCGTGAGAAACCGAAAGGATCGGTGTGGAGGAGTCGAAACATCATGTTTTTCAGTCAGGTAGGAGAAATTTTCAAAATTAGCAGCAATTTTTGGTAGAACAAACTTTCCTCTCATCAAGTATCTAAACACCAACATAATGCATTTCGGCATTGCAAATTTTTATAGGAGAAAAGAACAGTTTTTCTTGTTATTGAATATGGTAGTGATAAATCTTATATTTTCTTGTTGCAGAAACTATATCGCTTCATCAACTGTGTTGAATTAGTTTCTCCACATCATGCTGCAAGAGAATTGGTGCATACCATTCGGCAGGGACAGATAACCAGTTTGTTCCAGAAAAGCATAAAAAGGGTTCGTATTGAAGTTCAAAACATACACTGCGCAAAAAAATTAACGCACATTCTGCAAATCTCAATTTCAATGAAAGATAATTCTACATTGACTTCATAACTTATTTTTATGTTCTCTCGGGAAGGTTTTCAACAAAACAAGACACATTAAATGGAAGAAAAATTCAGGATTTTACCGAATCTTATGTGAAAGATGAGAAATAAACAATTTTCAAAATACTGGAATGCTGATAAGTGATTTAATACTTGGCATTTCCACCCCTTGCGTTAATTACAGTTCGGCAACGACGGTTCATACTCAAAATGAGCGATCTTAATTGTTCTGATCAAATCTTGCCAGATTTCTCTGAGTTGGATTCCTAAGTCATTAAGAGTAGCTGGATGATTTTCTGAACTTTTCAGCCTTCTATTGAGGTTATCCCAAACCTGCTCAATCGGATTGAGATCTGGACTCCTTGCTGGCCATTCCATTCGAGAGACTTCAACCTCTTCAAGGTACTCCTGAACGATGCGCGCACGATGGGGTCTGGCATTATCGTCCATAAAAATGAAATTTTCACCAATGTATGAGGCAAATGGCGCTACATGCTCTTCAAGAATGTTCCTTATATAGGTACCTATCAGCATTCATAGCTCCATTATCAACGACCACTAGGTATGTGCGAGCAGTCAAAGATATTCCACCCCATACCATAATCGATCGGCGATTGCTCAAGCTGATTTGAAGAAGGCGAGCGGTTGCAAACCGTTGTCCCAACGAAGAAACTCTCAAGTAACTTTCTTGAATGGCAGTTGTTTCCCGTGGTCTACCCTGTCCTGGTCTTCGGACATTCATACCTGTCTCCTGAATCGCTGCAACATTCTGGACACACTTGAATGGGAAACTCCAAACCTTTGTGCAATTCTTGTGTATGTCCACCCTTCTTCTCGCAAAACTACCGCTTGGGTACATTCCTCTTGGGTCAAATTGCGTGTTTCGCGTTGCATAGCGATCGAGTGTAGAATATCAAACGAAAGAAAAACTATTGATCATTAGAATTGATCGAGAACAACTGATTTCAGAATACAGCCAATATATTCAAAATCTGATAATCCCATCTTTTCATTCCTGCTGGGAAAAAACTTCTGTATTGAAGAAAAACGTTGAAAGTGGATAACATATGCATGCATAATTCTGATAAAAATAATTATCATTGAAAACACCTTCAGTTGTAGAATAAATTTGAGATTTCCATAATGTGCCTAATTTTTTTGCGCAGTGTATATATTTGATTATCGTAAGAACTCTACAAAAACGAAACCAACATAAAAACCTTGTTCTATCATAAATTCTCCTGGTTAATTTTGTAACATCGAGAAAACAAAGATCATTCCTGAATAAGATGACTTATATTTTCCAAATTCGTAGAACTTTTTTTCCTTTTAATTCTGCACAGATAATCTTGATTACTCCTTGTTTCAGAAGGAACACGAACAACGCAGACGAAGAAAAAGTAAGGCTCAATTTTTCGAAATGATACAAGAGATAAGAAGGTAAGTTTGAATATTTCAGCACTAAACCTTTATATTAAAACTTGGAAAATGTTTAATACACCCAAAATTACAGTACACTGAAACGCCAACAAGAAGAAAAAGCAGCTAGAAGCCGTAACTGAAGTAGATTCAGAAGGAAACTCGTCCCCAGAAGAAAAGAGATCTAAAATCAGTCCAAGCCTCATCAAAAGAGCTTTTATGAGATCAAGCCCAAAAAGCGACTTGAAGAAAATAAGATCTCCTACATCTCATTTGAACAGACATCCGTTGTTCAGTCCCAGGTCAAGAAACAAGACCAAGTCTGCTACGAACTTGAACGTTAGAAGGTTCAGCACTGATAGCATCTTCAATTCACCAAGTCTCCTGAATGAAAGAAGTAATCTAGTCGGTAGAAGATTGAGCAGAGATGCTTCTTCTTTCCTCACCAGCAGCCCTCCAGATATGAACAGCAGAAGATCTAGCTACTTGGACACTCTAGATTCCGCCAACAGGTTATCTGCAAAGAGCCCAGTTTTATCAATCGAAAATGTTTCAGACTGCAGCGCGAAATCAGCCATGGAGCCCATACGAAAACTGTCAGACTCTGAAAGCATTGGAAGAAAACTAGCTACTCTGCCGAAATACAAGGAAGCCATCGAAAAAAATTTCCTCCATCCCCAGCACAGTTTAAACATTAGAAGAAGCGAGGAAACCCTTTCAAGCATAGAAAAACGAAACGTACTCAGTGCCAAAAGTTTTACCAATATATCTGAGACGGATCAGAAGAACGATGGAAATTTGACCGATGACGAGATTGCTAGAAGGAACAAGATGAACATAAGCGAGTTGACTAAAGAACTGTCAAGTAGGTTAGAAGCTGTCAAGGTTAAAGACAATAATACTCCATCTAAGCAGAAGAATCCTCTTATCAAGATACATGTTGAAGATACAACGAATGACGAGAAACCCGTAGGGTCCAAACTGCAGAGGACACGACATCAGAGTCTGGGGGATGTCATTGACATTCCAGTGAAGAGGAAAGTTCAAGAAGCTTCGCTATCTTTGGACAATAGCACAAAAACGACTTCTTCCAGGGAATCTAGGGAAAGTCGTCCTCCGAAATTGAAGAAGAGAGATGAATCACTGCCGGAAGCTTCAAAGTCTTTGGATTCACATCCTATCGCAAAGCAGCATAGGTCAGCTAGGAAAAGAGTAAGGAAGATTCAACCGTAGATTCTAAATCTCCGATAATGATCCTGCTTCGAAAACGTCGAGACCAAACAGATTAAGGAAGAAAGATGAAGGTTCTATTCTTCCACCAGCGCCTCCCCCTCCAAACTGCTCGCCAAGGAACTCGAATGGGAGGTCACCATTGGAGAGGTTGTCCAAAGATGAGTTAGTTCTCCTTTGGAGAAGTTCTGAGTCAGAACTCAGAAGCCATCTTCTGAAAGCCATCAGGGATAAGGAAGAATCCAACCCTCCCCCCTGAGTAAAATCCTGAGTTCAATAGGTGACTTCAATTTTCCCAGAATTTTCTGGGGTTTTCTTGAACTGAAACACGGGATGTATATCGTACATTTTCAGTATATTTGTAACACAATTCCTGATGAATTGTGTGCCTACCAATGACAGATACGGCCTTAGAAGTGTAGAGTGATACAAGCGACCTAGTGTCATCGAAATTATGTTCATTTCGTTTTGTTTATACTCTTATATATTTATGGTACCTATTTAATGGGACATTTGGGATCTTATTCCTCGAGCAATATTCTTTTATGGACGAAAAACTTTTGAAGGTCTTCAAATATGGATACTAAGTTATCCACAAGTTGGTATATGCAGAAATACTTCATTGTCATAAGAAATCAGAAAATATTTCTTCTGAATTTTATCGTTAGCTGCGTTTGTTGTTGGATTAGGTTCTTTTTTTCCTCACGAGATGTTTCCTGATATTTTATTCTTAGTTGCGAACAATTATTTTGATGGTGTTACATACAAATTGAGTGGTTAAATATTGAAACATCCATTTGAGATGAATATCTGAGTAGTTGGTTGTTTTATGGAATTACTGAGTAACAAATAGCAGTTGTAGAAACTGAATTGCAATTAAACTTTCACGAAGCCATATTATGGAATGATTCGTACAAACTTATCGACTCATTTGGTTGAATTTTTTCAAATTAATTTCACTGGAGCTATAATCCGTTCACGAAAGTTTGAGCGCATAGTAGGCGTTTGTTTATTTATCTGAAGTTGGCAGTAGTTGCTGTTATAACGTAAAATAAAGTCAACGTTGCCGAATGCACCCGGCCTCGTCCGACGAGCTTGCGAGTTATCAGAGAACTCTATGCAATATTGACAACATTCCGTATCAATCTGACAAGGAAAATAAACAACATAACCTAGAATTTCAATAAACACAGTGGAATATGCCAAATTTCCATGGCCGAACGACGGCTCAAACTTCATGAACGGACTAAAGATGTTCTTACATATTTTTGGCGATTGACATAAAAAGCTGTTCTTTAAATTTTCAAATTTACTTTGTTTTATTCATTCTTCTTTCGATATTATGGAAGCTTCACCAGATTTCATACTATTGTTCTCATTCGAAGAATTCTAGACGAGTTTTGACTCAGCCGTTTTTCCTTTTGAGCTATGCCAAAAGATTTAGCTTAGCAAAAGCGAAAATGGTGAGTCAAAGCTCGTCAACAAGCTTTGAATGAAGACGTTAAGATTAGATGGAATAAAACTTTTATAATAAATAGAATAAAAATTTGAACCAAAATCACAGCTATCTTTTGATCTGCAAAAAATCTGGACATCAATAATGAAACTTTTATTCCTATTCAAATAATTATTTTAATTGCCTTTCTCCCTAAGAGTTTTCAATTTGCAATTTTTCAAATTTTTTGAAAAGAATATAAACTTTACTTCCTCTGTTAGGTTTTCAGATTCATTCTTACTGAGATTTTTGTGAAAGAATACATAATTAATGATCAATTGAAGAATCATTCCATCTTTGCGAAAACTACTAATTCATCAATTTTGTCAAGGAAAGTTTATCTCGAATTTTCAGAAGAATTTGCCTTATTGTTATTTATGTTTCTAATAGAATATAAATGTTACTAATGTAAGATGAGCGTCAATTACTGGAACACCGCCCCATCAACAACAAAAATGCCAAAATTGAAATCGTTTTTGAGGCAGATAATGACATCAAATTTTTGAACTTTAGCTTTGCCATTCTGCAACGATTTTCATAAAAAAAAAACGCACAACTGAATTGCTTAATCATTTTCATGCATGCAAAATATTTTAAATCTAGTCGTCGACTGTAATCAACTGAGTACAAATGATTTTATTTTAACTAAAGTACTAACATGTTACACAAAGTTTTGAAAGAGTCTCATGGCAAAGTAAATAATTTTCAGAGAAAAGTATGGCTTGAAATAGAATGTTTTTGAGCCTTGAAGAACAATTAATATAAGTATCTACCTTCAGCTGTCAATTTTCCCTGATTTTCATTGATTTTTTTCTGACAGCTCTGCCTGGCAGTTCCACTTCACTTTACTTGGGTGAAGAGGTCTTAAGCCGGCATAGTTTGGCCTCAGCATTGTTTTCAATTGGAGACGATATTTTACTGAAAATTATAGTTTTCAATGTGACCCTTTTACGACTGCGTAATGTTGAGAAAGATGTTTTTAGAGAAAGAACTGCCAAATAAATTTAGTGTATCTCTTGAGGATGGTGATAACGAATCTTATGCAAATCAAAAAAGCCAAAAGTTGGCCATTTTAACATAGTTGTAGCGGAGTAGGATATTAACTCACATTGGAATTTGAGGTATTATAATTTTATCGCGAGTTATACCGCTGCGATATTACTGTAATACCAATTAATAAGCACCAGAATACAAACAATTGTCTGTAGTTTGCTTATAATTTGATTTGAACTGTTCATATTCATTGATCATGGAAAACAAGTAGGTCCCATGAAAAAACTGGAGGAAAGCTTGCGATAGACAGACCGTCGTTTTTTTATGAAAGCTGAAAATTTTATATAATTAACCCAATAATTCGTTGTAGTATAAAACCCAGTTTCTATATATTTTCTTCGTAAAAATATTAGAAATTGCTCCGTCCATTGGCAGGCAGTTACCAATATAACCAACTTCTACCAGACAACCTCAAAGTGCATTCTATGCATTAATAGTTCCTTAGGATATCAAAACTGCGTCCTGTACTAAACAAATATTATATACCTAACAGTATAGTTAGCAACTTATATTATGAATTCCAGATTTTATGAAATAACGAAAATATAATAAAGTTAATTAGAGTTCAAGGGTGTCTGGCAAAGGGTTAGATTGATATTAATCGTCTGACAATGAACGAAGTGATTTCTAATATTTCTTATTAATATTCTATATAATTCAACAAAGAAAATGTACAGGGTGTTTCACGAATAATTGGCACAATTGCAGGGAATCTTGGAGAGTCTAAATCAGTGTTAGAGATATGTCTTAAGTATATTCGCATGGGGATACAGGCTGTTTTGTGCATTTCCAAAACTTCTGTTTCATATTATAATGAATTTAGAGGTCAAGTTTCAACCTTTTAATTACCTTTTACCTCTTAGAGCCACCTCGACCCAAGTTTGACGATAGATCTAACCTAACCTTACCTAACTTAACCTAACCTAATTATGTTGAGGTCATCTATGGAAAAAAATTTCTGTTTGAATAGAATAACGGAGGTCTACCTGTTGCATTTCTTGGACTAAACTTGTTTTCAGTCGTTTCACGTTTTCTTATGAATCTTATGATACTCAGTATAAGACATATTACAGTTCCGGTAAAAATTGTTGATGTTTTGGAAGAGGACTTTGATTAAGATATGTGATGCAATAGAATATATTTTCTGAATACTCAATTAAAACTGTAATATTATTCTAATTGAAATATTAAAATTAAGGTTGGATATTTTAGATCGAATGTATAAATTTTATTGAAAATAATTAAAATACATATTATAAGCTCCGTTTCAAAGAAATATATATATTCAAGTGTACATATTGTAAAAATTCCAGATTCAAGTTTGTATGTTTTGATTTTCTTCCAGATTTTATTGTTGAGAAATACAAATTAGACAAAACATCTCTTCTTTTTCGCCCTATAAATATATCTTAAGTCTTGCATTCAATTCTCAACACTTAATCACCAAATTATAATAATCACATTAGCTCTTATATTATATTTGTCACAAAAATAGTCATAAAATTATAAAAAATAATTGCGATTGCTATTGTTCTCTCACAACTTTTTTCATGTTTGTGCCTATAACAATATTAATCTTATTAATTTGAAAATTCGTTGAAAGACAATTCACTCTGTTCATATTTCAATCTATTTAGGAAAAATATAGTTTCTCAACATGATGATTTAAATGGTTTTTTCGATATTGATAGATCATTTTGAGTTTCGGAGTATCAATTTTACTCTCAAGGGAGTTTTTGTTTCCAACAAAATTCCTGGAACGAGTTCTATGTCTTCAAGTGAACCAACTGCTTCAATTTTATATTTTTCAACATTCCTACTATAGTAGTTTTTATTTCGAGCATAGCAAACTTTTGAGCTGAAACAAAAAATAATATAAGTCGAGATGAAATATATAGTCCATTCACGAAAGTTTGAGCGCATATAGTCCGTTCACGAAAGGTTGACTTGTCGGTTGGCCATGATAATTTGACATATTCCACTGTGTATATTAAAATTTTAGGTTATGATGTTTATTTTCTTGTCAGATTGATACGCAATGTTGTCAATATTGCATAGAGTTGCCTGATAACTCGCAAGCTCGTCGGAAGAGCCCGGGTACATTCGGCAACATTGAATTCATTTTACGTTATGACAGCAATTACTGCCAACTTCAGATAAATAAAGGAACGCCTACTATGTGCTAACCTTTCGTGAACGAAGTATAGGTTGATTATTCATCTGAAGTTGGCAGTATTCACTGTCATAACGTAAAATAAAGTCAACGTTGTCGAATGCATAGACAAACTAGTTAGTTGGTCTATGGTCGAATGTACCCAGCCTCATCCGATGAGCTTGCTAGTTATCAGAGAACTCTATGCAATATTGACAACATTGCGTATCAATCTGACAAGAAAATAAACAACATAACCTAAAATTTTGATATACACAGTGGAATATGCCAAATTTCCATGGCTAACCGACGGCTCAACCTTTCGTGAACGGACTATACAGAGGATTCTTACTCACCAATACAATTTCTATGCCCGCCACTGAAAGGAATAAAAGAATATGGATGTCTTTCTCGAGAATTCTCTGGTAAAAATCTATCTGGATCAAAAACGTCTGGATTGGGATAAATGATTGGATTTCTATGAACGTCGAATATATTTAGAAAAATCCAGGTTTCGGCAGGTATTGTGTAGCGAGTCGGTGTTAGTACATCCTCTTTTAAAGATCTTCCAATAAAATATACAGGTGGATACATTCGAAGGCATTCTTTGATGAAACGATCCAAGAAATTCATTTGATTTATGTCACCGTATGTTGGATTTTCTTTATCAGGTATTTGCATCATTTCCTTACATATTTCATCCTGTGAAAATGAGAAAACATAGATGAAAAATTAAAAAGAATAACAGTATGTTCGAGACATAAGACGGAAGTTTCTTCTTGATTTCTTGAAAAAAGTATAAGTACTTACTTGAGAATGCGGTTGACATCCTAATACATACAGGATGAAATAGAGTGCTGTGGATGTAGTGTCTTGAGCCTACAAAATTAATTCGGTAGGGTGAAGTGGGGTAATTGCGTACTTGGGTCAAATGTGTACTCATTTGAAAAAAGGAGGAAAAGCTGAAACTAGCTGCCATCTAGTGGCGTCATTTGTACCAGTTAAGAGAGGACAGAAGGTGGGCAACAAAAAATTGCATAGCTTTCACTGGGAAATTCGGAAATAACAAAATCATATACAGAATTTTTTGTCCTCAACTGCCCTTTGTACACATTTGCCCCAACAGCAAAACAACTGAATTGTACAGGATTTCCATGCGGCGTACACATTTGCCCAACTTGTGGGGCAAATGTGTACTTAAAAAAAATAGCAATACAACCAAGAAAAAACAGTTTTTTTAAATTCTTTGGGTGATTTGCAATCTAGAGAAACGCCGCTAAAAGATGAGATGAAAAAAATGAAATTCTGAATACTCCCCTCCCCACCAGAGGCTGAAGAAGTTGAATTTCGACAAAAACAGGTAGATACGCAATTACCCCACTTCACCTACTTGGTCCAAACATGTAGTCATAATTTGAAATCAGAAAACATAAAGGATTAGAATTAGAAGATGTTGATTTTCTTTTCGAAAGCGCGTGATTTACAGCATTTTACAGCATAACAATGATTCTTCGGATCTTCTCATCAAATCGATGATATTCTTACAATGCATTTAGTTTTAGTTTTAGTTTAAAAAGAGGTTATAGTTCACTGCGACCTCAAGGTCTATTGTGCCCCCTTACAGAGCTGTTGTGGCCACACCCTTCACAGCTTGCTCTTCAGATTTAGAGATATAATGAAATATAATATCTGTGAAGGCTTCAACGAGGTTAGTTCCTCACTCTTACAAGTTTCTTGCCCAAGGCATTCTCTCCTTAGGCTCGCAATGCCAAAGCTTCCGTGACAAGGTGAATGGAGATTTCTTCCTCCTTTCACAGAACTTACACTTGTCAGTGTCCGATAATCCCATGCTTAAAAGGTGCTTCCTGAGGCGACAGTGTCCTGAGAGAAGCCAGTGAGGAGGTGTAATTGTTTGTTACCGGGATCTAGATATCTTTGGATTTTGCTGTTTCAAAGATCCGAAGGAACTTAGTGGAATGATCCATCCCTGTGAGATTCCGCCAGAGTTTTTCCTCTCGGCTTTCTCCTTCTCCAGAAATTCCACCACAGAAGGGTTCTGCGCTAATGAGTGACATTCGTGCGCTCTCTTTGGCAAGTGTATTGACCTGTTCGTTTTCTTCGATTCCTGAATGACCGGGAACCCAAAACTACTGCTATGAATTTAAGAATATCAATTAACATACCGCAAACAGCAGATTATTTATTTCGTCTTGTATTCCTTGTTCATCAAAGTTCTTCAGTAGAACATTCAACACTTTAAAGTCTTCTTTATTGTCGGTTTCTGCTGAACCATGGTTTTGAATTGCCTGGGTCTTGTAATCAGTGAAAACTTTCAAAGCTTCGCTTTCCTTAGTTTTCAGCCAAGTGAATGATACAGAGAAAGGACCAGAGGTATCATAAGTTTGTAGTAGGCGATAGTACACAAAGTTTCTAATGCCTTCACAATTGATTTGAGACCTTTTATATCAGGTACCAGGCCGAACAAGTTTTCTGGAAATATAAAATATGAAAATTCATTATTTATAATATCTACAAAACTTCTTACCACAAGCCAGTCTACAGGAGTGATTACTGAGAAATGGAGATAAATTCAAGGGCTTTCCTGATGTCCCTCGAGGGAAGAACTCAAATAAGCTACTCCATGTTGAATGATTCAATGTAATTTTGGAGTGCGCCATAATGAAAACATTTGGTGAATAATTTTCTACTTTTTTTCCATCTGTCTCCTGAAATGAAAGATTTTAGGAATGTCACTATTTCTTTTTCGTGAAAACCAAGTTTTTTTCAATGAAAAAAAGAAGATATTGCTATCGATAAAGCGTAGATTATATTAGAAAGATACACATAGGAACCTTTCCCATGTTTTGCAAGTAATGATTCACAAGACAGTGTCTCGTGAGTACGCCCGTCATTTTCCTTAGTCTTTAGAGCTTTTTTTGATATGTACCGGGTTTTCCACTATAATTAAACCCCTCCTTCAACTTTGTTACTAAAGGAGGTACAAAAAAAATGTTTCGTTTAAAAACATTTCACGAAATCAACTGAGTTTTTTGATATGACTCAACTAACTTAAATATATACAGGGTGGCCAACATATTGATGGCAGCTTCATTTTTTAAATGAATTGCCCAGTATGTTTTCCATATTTGGTTAACTCTTTTTTCCTGATTTCGAATATGTAACATATATATGTTGGTCTATCTTTCTTATTCTGAGGACCACAGAGTTTCAAATTTAAGAACCATCTGTCATAGTGTTTTGGAAGTTCGAGAATATTTAAGTGGCCAATTTGATCTTTGGATTGGTAATGGCGCACCCATTTCATGGAAATCAAATAGTCCCGATTTAACACCGTTGGACACGTTTTAATAGCCGTTCCTGATGAGAAAATTTACTTCAGCAATAATGATAATCAATGAAATCTGAGAATTATATTAATGATATGAAATCAATCAATATTAAACTCATAATTCGGAACTAATCCCGTCAACGCAGAAAGAATAATGATAATATTGTAATGATTAAAAACAAATTTTGAAGCTTTAATTTCTGACTTGAATCAGAGCCATAATAATGCTATCAAAAATAGTCTTAACAACTTGAGACAACTATATAAACTGTGTGTATTGAATGAAGGTGGTGATTTGAGCAATATCTTTAGTTGATGTTGTTCTTTCCATACTACCATAGTTTATCATTTTTCATTGGTTAAGTCATTGTTGAGTATTCATTCTAAAATATACTTTAAGTAGATTGCTTGATATAAAGAATTTCGTAGGTATTTCACATTTTTTTCGGTGACCGGTGTCATCATTGTAAACCTTTGAAACTTTAAAATTGAAGAGACACATCCACATATGCATTTATATTCGAGATCAGGAGAAGAATATACAGGACAGGGTGACCCATTTGAAAAAAAAGTTGCTTTCAATGTTGTTCACCCTGTATATCTTTCCATGGACGTTATTATAACTCCAAAAATGAGCATTTTCAGTAAACGCACTCAGTCACTTGTAAAATGATTACAGATCTTGGCAGGTGGTTCTTAAAATTTGAAACTCTGTGGTTCTCAGAATAAGAGAGATAGACCAACATATGTTACATATTCGAAATCAGGGGAAAAAGAACTAGCCAAACCTGAAAATATAAAGGGTGTTTCATTTGAAAAAATGAAGTTGCCATCATATGTTGGACACCCTGTATATATTATATTATGTGAATTCCTATTGTAAAACCTGAGTTGATTTTGTGGAATTTTTATCAAACATTTTTCTGTATCTCTCTTAGAAACAAAGTTAAAGGGGGGGTCAAATTATAGTGAAAAACCTGGTACCTACAATTCTTTGAGAAAGAAAGAAACACCGAAAAGTTTTACCCGAATTCGCTGACTTTTTAAGTTCGATAGCATGATGCAACCCAATGGAAAAATCAGGAAGGGCTCTTAGTTCGGTATTCGAACAATTTACTTTCAATAATATGCGAAGTTTTCAACACAAAATAAAATCTTACCTGTAGCCATTATAATTCCTCTCCAAGCCAAATTGTTGATATTGCATACATTGATCCTTTATCTATATACCTACTGTTTCCCAAGATTGCCTAAAAACAACTGAAGAATATAAAGAAATTATCATGTCGGCTTACTGTACTTCTATATCTATCGGATCAACAAGGTTCACTATTTTCTTGTTCAAATCTGATTTTATAGATGGGAAAGTACTGGAGAGCTCTAGATCTTGTTCTGCGCCATAATTCTTCTGCAAAAAAATAGATATTTAGAATTTCCGGAGTTTTTTTAATATGTTGAAATTGACTTTTCTTATTAAATTCAATTTTGGTATACGCTCAGCACAACCAAAATGTTTTGTGATTTTTTTTCGAAGGTGTTGCTATTTTGTGCATTAAATGGTAATAAAAAGAAACCTACTGAGCTGTTGACTATCTCTATATACATTATAAAATGAAAATATAAGGGACAGGTTTACGTAAATTTTTTGGATAAATAAATTTATAATAATATTGATTTTCACAACAATAAACTACGACAGTTATTTCAATAATATTCCCTAATATTCAAGTCAATTATTTTTGTAAAATCATCACTAATATTTATTTTCCCCCGATCTCAAATTAAAGATAACTTCAATGTGTACGAAATTGAACATTTATGATCCATTTTAGTACTCAATTTTTTGCTATTTTAATTTGAAATCCTTTTAGCCACCGTACACAAAGTATTCAGAAGCAATACGAGAAATGTCAAATTTCTATTGGAACATAAAACATAGATATTCCATTAAGTCAAATGTATATCTTGTGCAAAAGGTGAATGTATTAAATCAGAATTTATTCACATTTCATGTTGAGATCGTCGAAAAAATCTTGAATCAACTCGGTTATTATCTAACAACTAATGGTCTCGAACTATTAACGTGTGAGCGGAGCGAATATATTGTGGCCATTAGACGCTGTCTTAATAACCTAGTTGATCAAATAACTATTTCTTACTTTAATTTTTTCTTCATTTCAGGTGTATGTTCCTTGAAAAACAGTAGAGATATACTTCAGATTCATTTCACACTGTCGCATAAAATTTTAAGTTCTTTGGTCTTTGTCTAGGTCTAGTTCATTCTAGTTCATTAGAAAACTCACCAGGTCTGTGAAACATATCCTGAATATTTCCAAAAATTGGTATTCCTTAGGACCAGGTATTTTTTCAAATTCTCTATTTCTTTCATCGTAAGCTCGTAACAATTGCAGCACAATCAAACTTAAAAACCACGCAAAATAAAACATACACAATCATTTTATAACACCATTCTAGTATAAAGTCTGTAAAGTTTTTGATTTGGCGTATCTATAAAGTTATGATAACATTTCAACTCCTGCTGCTATATTATAATAATCAAATTGTTTCGATATCAGGTTGAACAACTCAGTTTGAATGATAAATACATTTTTATAGAGGTCAGCCGGTTTTCACTTTCAGTACACGACATCATCAGCTCTCGTTTTTGGTTTTTTGTCATTGTTTTTATTCCTCTATAAACAATAGCGTTGTTATCATGCAATTCACACGTTTTTTATCATTATTCCGAATTGAATTCAATATCTAGCATGTAATACCACTATTAATCTATGGGAGATGATTACCCTTCAGTAGGGTCCTGAAGCGGTCTTAAAAGAACAGGAGATTCGAAAACGCCAGACCTATTTATTCGAATTGTTTTAAGTTTCAATTTTGTAAAAAATGGCGAGGCAGGGTTTTTTTCTACTTAGGTTTTCCCTGTGCTGTGGTATCATACGCCCAGAATAGTATGGCACCCGTTTTTGCAACCACCTCAGCTAGGGACATTTTTGTTTCAAGTATTGTATTTTGTTAGCTCTCGATTCAAAAGAATATTATTAAAAAATTTTTAATGTTACACATCTTCGATGTTTCACGTGCAAAGAAAAAAATAAACTGAATGCCCCATCAATGTAAATTCAGAATTTGTTAATTCGAACGAGCTGAAATTTTGCAGGAAAATATTCCATACCAAACTCAAAGCAGAACGCAAAAAGTTCGTTAATACTTACTTATATCGGAAAAAACTTTAATATTTATTCATTAAGAAAAAACTTCAGATTGAAACGAAATTGAGTTTAAGGTGTGTGAACGACGAAAGTGCAAATCATGCAAATTTTCAAAAATATTATGAACTCAGAACCATGGATTTTCGATATTTTCAGTTATTGGTTTCTCACATATTTCATTTACGAATAATTTTCAGAATATAATTCCGATCGTGCTGAGATTTTGCATCCATACATGAATTATATCTTTTCTTAGTGCATTATGAGTTACTTGTCCAAGTGAACTCTTATATTTTGGCCGAAGTAACTTAGGTATAACGAAATAAGAAAAGACATAATGGGCGAAATATAGAACATATGTCCTGACATGTTTCGTTTTTATTAAAAAAAAATTTACTGCTATAAAATATAATATTCGATTAATATAATGATGGACAAATAGTTAGCAACAGAATCTCTCTGAATTTAAGAACACAATCATACTTATGTCTCTAAATCAAGACATACTGTCACAATACAGAAAAAAAATGAAAGGTAGATTCAATATAGAAACCGCTGCAGGTCACTGACGGTAAGAAATAGAAAAAAAAATGGTATTCATAAGAAACATTCAGAATTAAGTATCTTTCGAATGACACGAGAAAAAAAATTCTGATAGCGCCGCGACGCCTGGAATCTTAATTCTTTTCTTCGACATTAACGCACATCGCAAGTCAATATTGACTTGTACCAAATACTGCCAACAGAATAAAAATGTTCATTCCTTTCCTAGAAAAATTAGGTTACCAAGATAAGTGAATCACCCTGTATAAAATTTTAAGGATGATAGCCTCATTGCTCAGTGAACTAGCGCTCAAAAGCACCTATTTCGACTCTTCCTGAAATTTTTTCTTACAGTTATCACGTGACACAATTTATGCGTCGATCCATAATGATAAGTGATACATAGATTAGTTTTGGGTTACCCAAACACGATTCTTTTGGAATGTTGTCATTTCCGTATTTATCTGAATTATTTGCTGGTAATAATGAGATAAATAAATTAGAATAACCTCTGGATCAACTTCACTATGAACGTGTAAAGACTACAATCGGTCTGAAGCTTTTTTAACATGTGTGTCCTGAAGTTATGTTCGTATTCAGCATGGGAAATGAAAAAATGCATCGTTTTCGCTTGAATTATTCACGAATCTGGTTTTTTTTGTATCATCAATTTATTATGTGGTGATATCATTGAGCGCTCGTTTTACTTACTGGAGTGCTACATCGTTTTGCCCAAATGTCTGTAATTTCGAACTTTGAGCCGAAAATGTTCTCAAACGATAGGGTTAGACTCCCTGATAACGAATTCGTTTGTCAAATTCAATTTGTCTGTGGGACCGTCTGTCTGTCCGTTAGCACAATAACTTTCGAAGGGATTGTCCTAGAGACGGAAAGTTCAGTATGAGTTCGGTAAAGGGTTGTTCCATAACATATGGCCATTCAGAATGTCCGTTTCTGAATATCTCAGAGAAACTAAACAAATCGAAATGAAATGATACGTCCAAATGCAAGATGCTCATAACAAGCCTCAAGCAAAATTTGTGAACGGAACCATAGAAAATTCCATTGGAGTTTGCAAGAGGAGGAAACTTCATATTTCTATGGACAAATATCCGATTCGAGTGAAATTTATTTGTGAATGGAGATATACTGTTCGTTACAAAATTTTGTTGACCATAGAATATAGAAAATTTCAATTGGAATATTGAAGAGATGAATCTTTTAATTTCCATAACAGGGTAGGTATCTGATTTTAGTGGAATTTCTTCTGTGACGAAAAATTGAATTTTTATGCAAATTTTGTGGCCATAGTGTTAACAGAACCATTGAAAATTCAATTGGAATAAAATTTTTTTTCTGTGACGGGAAAAAATGTGACATTTTATATCCATTGACAGGTCACAAAATATGACTTTTTACGAAATTACTTTTTTCCCTGTCAAAAAAAAATGATTCTCTATGTAGCCGGGAAAAAAGTACTCACTTTTTTCCCGGGGAAAAAGTAATTTTGTGAAGAGTTATATTTCTTTCACTATTAAATGGTCGTTTTTCCTGTCACAGAAAAAAATAGTGTATTATACACGGGAAAAATATTAGATTTTAGCTCTCGGCTTTTGTCTCCCTCCGCTTTGCGTCGGGAAAACAATATAACCTCGAGCTAAATCTATACTTTTTTCCTTGTATAATAAATAACTATTTTTAATTTGAATTTTCACATATTCCATTTTCTTAATATTCATAATAATTCTGCATTTATAGTTTTGTTATCAATCTTATATTAAATTTCAAGGTGTTTTCTTAGTGCTCCACCAATGAACGAGCGCTCAAAGGTCCTGCTCAGGGATTTTCTTGAATTTTTTGCAATATCTTATTGTCATTAATTTCAATTTATTTCAAATGGTAATTTAAATAGTTTATGTTTAGTTATCAGCAATAAGTTTTTTCTCTTCTTTTCAAAATTTTTAACACATATTTCATTTATGTATATGTATAATGTTTCGATTTATTGGAAGAAATTATGAAAGTATTTATGAAGCAATAAGTATACATATTATACAACTGTTTTTTTCTGCTTCTAAAGATTTTCAGGGAACATGGTACAAGCATTGTTTAAACAATGGTACAAGAGAAGAGTTTTATAATAATCATGGTGAGTAATGTGTTTATTGAAATCAATAAATATATCACAACTCTTCTGTTCATTAACACTAACATCTCCATACTAATGCTTCGTTATCTGGGTATAAACTCCACTTTGAGGGGGGTGCTTGGACTTCAACAAAAGATCAGGAATGAAAACAATATCTTCTAGTGAGCCAACTGATTTAATTTTGTATTTCCTCAAGAGTCCACCCAGAGTCGCTTTTATCTCCAATACGGCAAACTTTTGAGCTGAAAAAAAGCACATTCACGTATGGGTTTTTTAGAAAGTGTGGGCAATGCTACGGCCCCACGACTATACAGGGTGTCGGTAAACCTTGTACAATATGAAACTGGTGATATAACAGGTCATGACTGTTCAGAATATCAGAATTTCACCTCAGTAAAAATATCACCATTTTCAATATAATGCGCATTTTCTAAATATCTAGACAATCACTACCTCACCTCCGTTTTTTGAGTGCTATGTCTACAAATTGAGACTAATTCAAATATCTTTGTTGCTGAAGATTAGTGATGAGTGATACTTTCAGACATACAAAACAGTTTTTTAAAGTTGATACATTTTTCAAGAATTAGAGGTAACATGCCAGATTTGATTGATTTTCTAGAAATTTAGAAAATGCCCATTATCTCGAAAATGGTGATTTTTATTGGGGTGAAATTATGATATTCTGAACAGTCATGACCTGGTCTATCACCAGTTTCAATATTGTACAAGGTTAACCGGACATCCTGTATTTAATATTTGACTTTTCTTCAGTGCATTAGAATTCCTTACTAAAAATATGAGTGGGAAAATGCCCGAAAGTGCCTGAAGTCAGTTTTTCATGTATGCAATCAAAATTTGTGAGCAATATAATTTTTTATAAACTTACCGATACAATTCCTTGGGCCAGCACTGAATGGATGAAAGAGTACGGATGCCTTTTCTGCGAATTTTCTGGCAGCAGAAATCTGTCAGGGTCAAAAACATCTGGATTGGATAATCTTTGGGATTTCGATGAATGTCGTAGATTTGCATTAAAACGTTGGTACCAGCTGATATCTTGTACCCACTGGGTAGCTCAACATTTTCATCAAGAGTTCTCCCAATAAAAATGTGCTGGTGGTACAATCTGAAGCATTCCTTTATGAATCGATCGAAGAGATTCATCTGTTGAATTTCTGCATAGGTCGGATTGGCATCTCCACAGGTCTGAATGATTTCTTTGTATATTTCTTCCTGAATTGAAAAAATTGCTGAGTTAAATACCTTTTATGATACGAAAGAATTGTCTATACGAAGAAAATTGATCTCAGATGCATTTAGTAGATTTAGTTTAGATGTTGAGAAGGAAAGTTTCTATAGAGTGAAAAGGTGTAGTTTTTTTTATGAAATATGTGAGGAATCATCCCCTTAGATCTTTCACATCAATTCAGAAACACCCTGTATATTTCTACCCACCTGATAATGTGGCTGATTTCCCAGTATATACAGAAAGAAGTTCATGGCTACTGATGTTGTATCTTGACCCTAAAACAATATTGATCATCAAAATAGTATAAAGTCTATAAAGAAGTGAAAAAAGTGAATAAAAAAGGTCCTTCAGGTTATTGATCGGTTGTTCTAAGGTTGACAATTGTCTAGACATCTCAGACCAGACATGTTCGATGCAAATGATGCAATTCATGTCTGGAGAGCGAGCTAGCCAGTCCATCCTAACAATAGCATGAGTTTCTAGCGCTTCATTAATCAGACGACTAGGGTGTGGACGGGCATTATCGTCAATTAAAATAAAATTCTCGCTCACGGCAGCCGCAAACGGAACAATTATGGGTTCAATAATCATATCGTGATATCTCTGGCTGGCCATGGTGGTGTTCTGCAGAACAACCAACTCTGTGCGTTGGTTCAAACAAATGCCTCCCCATACACATTTAGAACTCCGCCAAAAGCTGTTGTGGGTACCATGAACTGTTCTGCATACCTTCGACCTCTTTCCCTCCAAGCAAGAATACGTCCATCGGAGTTGGAGAAACGAAATCTAGACTAATCCGTAGATAAACATCGGCTCCATTCTTCTAGTGTCCAATTGCGGTGCTCCTCAGTCCATTGCCGTCGATGAATCCGGTGTTTTCCTACTCAAATGGGGATGTGTTACCCTCCTACGTGCTCTCAAACCACGAACATGTAGTCGTCGTCTTACAGTCTGGTTCGAAATTAGAACTCCTGTTGACAACTCTCAGTAATCTATTGAGCCGCGACGCCGGGTAAGTGGGATTTATCCTAGCATTGAGGATCAAAAGACGATCTTGGGCAGCTGTTGTACTGCGCTGCCGACCTCCCCCATGAATATAAGCTACTGAGTCGTTTTGGATGAACCTATCCAAGCCCGACTCACGACACTTTGCGAAACATTCAACCGCCGGGACACTTCTCACTGGGACAAACCTTCCTGTATCCACCGTATGATTTGGTCCAGTTGCACAGGAGGTCAAACGTCTTCTCCGCATGACTGATAAGCTGATATTGTTCTCATTTCTTTAATTATTGTCACTTTATGTGTTAGAACGAGAAAAAATAACAGATTTAATTACAAAACCACATTGCTTTTCACTCCACCTGTAACAGCTTACAAATAATAATCGATTTTGTGAACAAGAGCCGATGAAGTGAGAAAGACTGCTTTGATATAATCAACTCAAAACATCTTACTTTTTCTTACAGAACATATAATGTACAGATATTCACGAGATAACTTGAAAAAAATACAAATGAAGAGAAGTTCATAAGTGATCCCTAGCAATTGTTGATCAGTGTATAATTGTTATTATAAAATTACTCACCGCAAACACGAAAGTACTCAGTTTCATCTCTGAGACCTTTACCATCATATTTTGAGTGAGACTCTTCACGAACCTTGGAAGATCTTCCTTACCGATTTTTTGCTTATTTTCTTCCATAATATTTTCTAGGAAATCGTAAATAGTTTCATTAAGTCTTCTTCTTTTTTCTTGAGAGGGGTGAATTTGTATAAAAACATTCATCAGTGGTACTATCACCTTGAGTGTAGAAATAAGAGTCAATTCCTTTATGGATTTTATGAACATATGTGCGAATTTGTCTTCTATCTTTATTGTTTTCCTAGTAAGACATCTAACAGAAAAATATCAATAGTAAACATGAAAAACTTTCGATTGTATTGTAAACAATTAAATATTCGATGTCCTGAGATATATCTTAGATTTCTGTTTGTTGTGTAGCAAAAAAGTTACAACTTACTACAAATAACTTTTAAGGACTGGAAATTACAAAATGATACATTTCCACCGGTGTTACAATTTTCTTTTCCAATACACTTTTGAGATAATCGGTACTTTCATTCATTAAATGGACATAACTTTTCAAGGCATCAAAATGGAAAGTCTTGGTAAAATCTTTTCTGCTTTTCTCCAACTTTCTCCTATAATAAAAGTATATTGCCAGTTAAATCTATGAAATGATTAAAAAATAATGCTTTAATCTGATGTTTACATATACTGGTATAGAAAATCACATCGTAAGCATACGATATTCAATGTCGCTGTGGTATGGTAAAGGACAGAAGACCTTATTGGTCGCAGGGCAGAAAGGCAGTGATTTTTTATGATTGAGAAGGCTAACTACTCAGATAGATTCATATTCAAAGCTGAAAAAGCACAAGCAAGAGTTATGCGTAATATCACAGATTGGGTCAGTGATTCTGAGATTTATTTCAACTCTTACCTGTCGATACAATCAAGCCATTTCCTAACCAATAACTGACACCTTCATAAATAGCTCCTTTAGTGTTGTATTTATGGTTGCTCAAAATAACCTACAAATTATGATGAGGTAACAGAATACACCCACCACCAAAGTCTCAAACGTATATTTCTGTGTATATATGATCAGCAACATTAAATAAATATTGGTCGTTGTTCAAACAATACCATCAATTATTGTTTCAATAAATGTGATTTCTTTTATGAATTGATTGTTTCAAAAATAATCCTTCATGAAGTATTCCATTGAATGAATCATTTTTTTAGGGTTAAAAAAAAGAAATTTTTCGATGTTGTCGTAGAAAAAGGTTTTCTTGAAAACACCCGAATGAAGGAATTCGAATACTACTTGCTTGGATTTTTAATCGGTTAAAGAAAAAATAAGCATTTTGCATCATGATTATATATGATTTCTTTTTGTATTCCTGGATGAAGATAAGATGATGAGGATTTCATTGAAAAATTCGCAATTAAAACAAAATTATGACCAAAAAACACGATTCGAACAATAGCTCTACCCATGTTCATGCGGGTAGTCGGCATGTACCAAGCGTAATGAGGATTTATTGCGGCCAAGAGATAGGGGAATTTCTTCCGATGCCTGCTCGACGCATCGCTTCGTTCAAGTGCGCGGTCCTCGGCAAACTTACGCTTCGTCTCGTTTTTGCCTCTTCGCCCAAGTGAGCGCCTACCTTAAGGGGTTCTAAACAACGCCTCACAACACTGACGAAGATAAGAAAAGAAACTGATTGAATCTTCAGAAGAGAAGGCTCAAACAAACTGTATCGAAGTCTAAGAACGAGTTAAGGCTTACTGGGCTTCTTACAGGTCACTATTTCCTTAGATATCACCTGCACAAGATCGGGAGAGAAGACTCCGTAGGTTTTGTGGATCGGCCGAAAAAAACACAGAACACTTATTAGGCCAATGCAATGTGGCACAACCTGACGTCAGCCGTTATAAGAGCGAAATCTCCTAGGAAAATCAAATCCCGATTGAATTTTAAATCTTACTGTCGAAAAAAGTACACCATTTCCTAACCAATCTCTGATACCATCATAAACAGCTCCTTCGTTATGTATCTTTGATTGCTCAAAGATAACCTGCAATTATGAATTTTTGAAGAACAAACTTGGCACCAGAGTGCACTCAGATCATGCAAGGCGCTCTACATGGGCTCTTTATTTCGTTGATAACACTCACATCGTCAACATATGAACCCCCCTAGTTACATTGTGACAGGAATGTTGATAATGGCATGGTTTTTTTAGGTGCGTCAAGTTGGTGACACACCCCTCGAATTTTGGTATCAAATTGTTTTGAGAATTTTGTGCTCATTTTGTGCCAATTTGTGCCGTATGTTATGAATTTTGTGCCCGTTCCGTTCTTGAGATATTTCAAGTTTTTCAAGTGTGTCACCAACTTGACGCTGTGACACACTTGTGGAAATATGAAAAATTTTTCTTTCGATAAATTGTGCCCATTCTGTGCCAATTTGTGCCGTATATTATGAATTTGGTGCCCGTTCCGTTTTCGAGATATTTCAAGTTTTTTAAGTGTGTCACCAACTTGACGCTGTGACACACTTGTGGAAATTCGAATATTTTCTTCTCTCGATAAATCGTGCCCATTTTGTGCCAATTTGTGCCGTATGTAACGAATTTTGTGCTCGTTCAGTTCTCGAGATATTTAGAGTTTGTTTGTGGGGGCGTCAAGTTGGTGACACACCCTCGAATTTGGTATCAAATTGTTTTGGGAATTTGCGCCCATTTTGTGCCAATTTGTGCAGTATACTATGAATTTTGGGCCCGTTCCATTTTCGAGATATTTCGAGTTTTTCCTGTGAGTCACCAACCTCACAATGAGACTCATATGAGGAAAGCTGGAAATATTCTTTCTTGGATAAATTGTGCCGTATGTTACGAATTTTGTGCCCGTTCAGTTTTCGAGATATTTAGTGTTTTATTTGTGAGGAGCGTCAAGTTGGTGGCACACCTGTCGAATTTTGGTATCAAATTGTTTTGGAAATTTTTCCTTTTTTGAGATATTTCATTTTTTTTTCATGAGTGTCACCAACTTGAGAATAATGCCGCTAATAGAAAAGGCTATCAGTGACGAGTGTTTGTTGTAAATTTTTCGGTTGCTTTGCCCATTCCCTGAAACTTACTTCAAGACACTCTGGATTTGGTTCAACCCATCAACAACAAAATAAAAACAATCTTTTTCCACTTCGGTCGTAACAGTCTGTCCAATTCAAAATTGATGAAATTTCAAACACATTCTGATGTGGAAATTCCATAGAAGTTGATCAAAGGTATCTCAACAAGGTGGAATTCGACCTTCCATATGATTGAACGTTTCATAGAATTAGAAAATTCTTTACCATCAATAATTGGTATTTTGGATGAACGCTTACCGAAACTGTCATCAAAATTATTAAAGAACTTTCCTGAAATTTTACAAAATTTCGAGGGGACCAAAGAGGTATTGAAGAATGATTATTTGAAGAATGATATTGAAGAATGATGTTAAGAATGAGTTGTTATTTATTGATATGCTATATCGGTACACCGTATGTTTATTTCGTAAACAAAAATATAAGTTTAAATTTTTTCATCTAAGGATTCTCGTTAATATGTTGTTTCATTCCCTTCATTTCAGCAGTAGGTAAGTTTTATCGTCCTGAATTATGAATTATTCGCTCTTGATTTTCGCACCATGAAGCAGAAAAATGCCACGGATTAGAGAGAAGACAAGCAAATCAACCACGATGAACAAGAATCGAGTAAGGAATTGGTACAGCATATGTAGTGGCGGCTTGTGACAAAATAAAATGATGAGGCACATCAGAAAAAAAATTATTATTACAAGGAAAACATTAATCTTATAAACTCTACTTTGTTAGCTGCATACTTATCACATGAAATAATCATTACTGATAATTTTGATTTTTGAATCCAATACAAATCTTCATCTTGTTATGGCCATTATACTGATAATTTTAATTTTAACTTTACTTAAAAAATCATTCGGTATTAATGCTTCAACGCAATGATTCTAGCATTTTATTGTTTGGTAATTGCCCTGAGATAAGTTTTTCAAGTCACTTTAACCATTTTTCACTTAACCCTATCGAAATATGTATTGTTAACCCGAATATGCAGTTGCCGATGAAACGAAACGAAACGATCGCGTATCAAGGGTCCGGTTAAATCAGACCAAAAAATGAGTATTTTCTGTTTTATTGAATCGTTATATAGCTCATTAGGATTGAAGTAGAATATTACTAATATATAATTATAACTGAGGATGTGTCAACATATTCGATAAGCCTGCACCTATATATTAATTCATCAACTCAATTATTATATTGAGTTGATTATTCTAAGTGAAAAGGTCGTCGAAAATTTGGTTGTTTTCACCGAATGTCTGCCAGTTCAACAACTCATACTTTAAAATGTTCACATAATATTATGACATGGAATTAACGCTCGTCTTTGAATTCTGCTACATCTATTCATCTCACAGGAATAACACATTGTGAACTTGGTGACTCACATGAAAAACTCGAAATATCTCTAAAACGGAACTGGCACAAAATTCATAATATACGGCACAAATTAGAACAAAATGGGCACAAAATTACCCAAACAATTTGATACCAAAATTCGAGGGGTGTGTCACCAACTTGACGCTCCCCACAAACAAAACTCAAAATATCTCGAGAACTGAACGAGCACAAAATTCGTAACATACGGCACAAATTGGCACAAAATGGTCACAATTTATCGAAGAAGAAAAAATATTCGAATTTCCACAAGTGTGTCACAGCGTCAAGTTGGTGACACACTTGAATAACTTGTAATATCTCGAAAACGGAACGAGCACAAAATTCATAATATACGGCACAAATAGGCACAGAATGGGCACATTTTATCGAAAGAAAAAAATTTTCATATTTCCACAAGTGTGTCACAGCGTCAAGTTGGTGACACACTTGAAAAACTTGAAATATCTCGGGAACGGAACGGGCACAAAATTCATACATACGGCACAATTGGCACAAAATGGGCACAAAATTCTCAAAACAATTTGATACCAAAATTCGAGGGGTGTGTCACCAACTTGACGCACTTA
>CM024245.1:49797552-49847472 GCA_013421045.1 Propylea japonica
GTGGTTGATGAATAAATAAAACGTCCAAAAACATCAACATTCAGTCCCTTCTATTGATCAGACCTCGTATATCAATGGTTATATCATATCCTTATTCTTCTCTCGGAGTGAGTTATGGTCAAGGCTTTCCGCACAGTTTTTTGCTTATAAGTAGGATAGCGTCTCGCCAATACATGCTCTTCCAATTTTTTATGTCGTCCTCTTAGTTATTCTCACATGATTAGGTCCACCCAAGTGAAGGTCAATATTCTCGATAGAAAATTGTGAAGGATTTGGGGATATCACTGGAGTAGATAGAACAAGCTGAGCGTTGTTATTATTTTTATTCACTTTATCTAGTACTCCATTTGCTCACAAACGCGAGCAAGTTCGCAATAAATCCAAATCAAATATCAATTCGAAATTTGATAAAGAAATCAGGAAAAGATGATAACATACTCTTGGCTATATTCCGTAGTTACATTCGTAGTATTCTGGTATATCTTTAAATATGAACCCGATAGAGAATTTGAGCGATACCAGGTCCTAGAGGAGTGCCTTTATTGGAAATATTGGAGATCTTTTCTGCAAGGAAGGTGAGTGATATATATTCTTTTGAAATCAAGAGCTAACATAATACAATACATAAAACAAAAATAAAATCCTTAACGGAGATTGGTGCAAAACGGGGTACCATACATTTTTTCGTATGATACCAGAGCTCATGGGAAAACCCCAGTGGAAAAACCCCTGTCTCGACGTTTCAACCAAAATACACTTAAAAACTATTAAAATATTGGAGTATTTCTTCTTTATTTAGTCCAACGATAACCCTCTCTAGGATGCCTTCGGAATTCTGAATCTGAAACAAAAAATCAAAGCAGAAAAAGAAACAGAAAATGAAATGATTGAAACTCTACTAAATCAATTTAATTAAATATATCAACCCATTTCAAAACGACTCAGTTAATTCATGTATAGCTCTCAAGCAAGCCATCCTGAAATTTATATATAGAACAATTATTTATCAGGTGTTCAATTGTCTCCTCCTCTGCTTCTCCGCATTCGCAACTAGGACTCCCACTGAAGTCCATTTGAAAAGCATACTATTGCAACGCCCATGACCTTTTCTTATACGATTAAGAACAGTCCATATTTTCCTTAGAAGATCAAATCCAGGAACTTATTCCAGGGATCAGTATTAAATCTTTGTTCTGTATATTACAATGAGTTCCACTCGGATTGCCAAATTGCTGCTTTATCCCTTTCATTTGAATTCAGAAAATGATTCGACCAAAAAGGTTTTACGTACGCGAAGGTATTGTTGGGTCCGCACCCCATGAGGTACCTGCAAGTTTTTTGAATTATATTGAGTGATGAAATTTTTTCCATATTTTCGAGTAAAAATATCCCCGTATTTTGAAGTAATTCCATTTGGAGTTATCGAAATTACTATAACGAGTTTTCAATTCGGTTCTAAAAGAAGAAATTATAATTCATCATCAATCATTTTAATGAATTCGAAATACTCATTTCAAATGTTTTTGCTTTTGCAGAAGAAAGATGGCATTTAACAAGAAAAAGGGCTACAGAGAGTATTATCCCATCTATAAAATGAAGATCGCCAACAAAAAAATTGTTACTTTACTTGATCCTGTAGATGTAGAGGTGAGTTTGGTTGTTTGGTTATTATGAATTTCCATGGGATATTAATTTTTTTCTTTCTCCATTTTCCTGAACTATATGTCTTTATATATCTACCAACAATAGCAAAAATCTCATATTTATAATTCATTTGAAGAAAATATCAAAAATCTTAGTTGACTTTCCATCCAATGTAGAACTGAGTTGGCGAATTTTCAAGTAGGTATATATATTATATTCTTTTGAAATGAGAGCTAACAAAATACAATACATCAAACGAAAAAAAGGCCCTAGCTGAGGTTGGTGCAAACCGGGTATCTTACTATTCTGGCTTATGAATACTAGAGCACAGGAAAACCTTAGTAAAAAAACTGTCTCGCCGTTTTTACAAAATTGAAACTTGAAAACACTATTCAAATACAAAATACTCAATTCATGCTCTTGGGCCAGGAGGGTGTTTTTAAACCAGGTCTGGCATTTCAAGTGATGATTTTTGGAATCTCCTGCTTTTCTAAGAACCGCTACAGAATCATCTCCTAGATTTAAATAGTGTTATTTCATCCTAAATATCGAATTCAATTTCGGATAATGATAAAAAACGTTTGACAAACTTATGTCAATGTTGGTAAATCAGCATAGCAGTTAAAACATTTTGAGGCAGTTGGAAAATTTCCGAAGTAGTTGGAGAAATTTTGGAGCAGTTGGAAAAATAACTTAGCAGTTAGGAATATTTGAAATAGTTGGTAAAACTTTGGAGTAGTTGAAACAATATCAATGGAGTTGGTACATGGGCGTGGGGGCTAATGTTGATCAGAGTTTCCAAGAATGTGACGATGTGAGTATTATTACGAAATAAAAGAGCCCATAGTAGAGCGCTATGCATGATCTGAGTTCACTCTGGTACCAAGTTTGTTCTCAATCATAATTTGCAGGTTATCTTGAGCAATCAAAGATACATAACGAAGGGAGCTGTTTATGATGGTATCAGAGATTGGTTAGGAAATGGTGTACTTTTTTCGACAGGTGAGATTTAAAATTCAATCTGAATTTGATTTTTTCGTCAAGGTCAAGCCATCCAGTAAAGTAAGTCTGGTTTGCGCAAACTCATTGCATTGGCCTAGTATGTGTTCGATGGTACTTCTGCGCGGCTGATCCACAAACCTACAGATATCGGAGTTTCTCTACCAATATTGTGCAGGTGATATCTCAGGAAATAGTGACCTGTAAGAAGCCCAATAAGCCTTAACTCGTTTTTAGACTTCGATAGAGTTTGTTGAGCCTTCTCTTCTTCTGAAGGTTCAGTTTCTTTTCTTATCTTCTAACTTCGTCAGTGTTGTGAGGGGTTGTTTAGAACCCTTAAGGTTGGCGCTCACTTGGTGAGTTGGGCGAAGAGGCGAGAAGCGAGACGAAACGTAAGTTTGCCGAGGACCGCGCACTTGGACGAAGCGATGCGTCGAGCAGGCATCGGAAGAAATTCCCCCTATCTCTTGGCCGCAATAAATTCTCATTACTCTTGCTACATGCCGACTACCCGCATGAACATGGGTAGAGCTATTGTTCGAATCGTGTTTGTGGTCATAATTTTGTTTTAATTGCGAATTTTTCAATGGAAATCCTCATCATCTTACCTTCATCCAGGAATAAAAAAAAGAAATCATATACATATAATCATTGATACAAAATGCTTATTTTTCTTTAACAACGCTTAAAAAAATCAAAGCAAGTAGTATTTCGAATTCCTTCATTCAGGTGTTTTCAAAAAAACCTTTTTCTACGACAACATCGAAAAATTTCTTTTTTTTACCCTAAAAAAATAATTCATTCAATGAAATACTTTATGAAGGAATTATTTTAAAACAATCAATTAATTATTCATAAAAAGAAATCACATTTATTGGAACATTAATTGATGAATAGTTTGAACAACGACTTCCAACATTATTTTCCGAAAATGTTTAATGTTATATCCACAGAAATATCGTTTTTTAAAAATTGAGGGGTTTGAGAATTTTGGTGGTGGGTGTATTCTGTTACCTCATCATAATTTGTAGGTTATCTTGAGCAACCATAATACAACACTAGGGAGCTATTTATGAAGGTGTCAGTTATTGGTTAGGAAATGGCCTTATTGTATCGACAGGTAAGAATTGAAATAAATCTCAGAATCACTGACCCAATCTGTGATATTACGCATAACTCTTGCTTGTTCTGTTCAGCTTTGAACCTGAATCTATCTGAGTAGTTAGCCTTTTCAATCATAAAAAATCACTGCATTTTCTGCCCTGCGACCAATAAGGTCTTCTGTCCTCTACCATTACCACAGCTGCATTCAATATCGTATGCTTACGATGTGATTTTCAATACCGGTATATGTCAATACATTAGATTATTTTTTTTTTTTCATCATTTCATAGATTTAACTGCAATATACTTTTATTATAGGAGAAAGTTGGAGAAAAAGCAGAAAGATATTCACGAAGACTTTCCATTTTGATGCCTTGAAAAGTTATGTCCATTTAATGAATGAAAGTACCGATTATCTCAAAAGTGTATTGGAAAAGAAAATTGTACAACGGTGGAAATGTATCATTTTGTAATTTCCAGTCCTAAAAGTTATTTGTAGTAAGTTGTAACTTTTTTGCTACACAACAAAAGAAAATCTAAGATATATCTCATCAGGAACATCGAATATTAAATTTCTTTACAATTACAATCAAAAGTTTTTCATGTTTACTATTCATATTTTTCTGTTATAGATGTCTTACTTAGGAAAACAGATAAAAATAGAAGACAAATTCGCACATATGTTCATAAAATCCATAAGGAATTGACTCTTATTTCTACACTCAAGGTGATAGTACCACTGATGAATGTTTTATACAAATTCACCCCTCTCAAGAAAAAAGAAGAAGACTTAATGAAGACATATTACGATTTCCTAGAAAATATATGGAAGAAAATAAGCAAAAAATTGGTAAAGAAGATCTTCCGAGGTTTGTGACGAGTCTCACTCAAAATTATGATGGTAAGGTCTCAGAGATGAACTGAGTACTTTCGTGTTTGCGGTGAGTAATTTTATAATTATAATTATACACTGATCAACAATTGCTAGGGATCGCTTTTCATTTGTTTATTTTTTCGTGTTATCTCGTGAATGATATCTGTAATTATATGCTCTCTAAGGAAAAAGTAAGATGTTTTGAGTTGATTATATCAAAGTCTTCCTCGCTTCATCGGCTCTTGTTCACAAAATCGATTATTATCTGTAGGCTGTTACAGGTGGAGTGAAAAGCAATGTGCTATTTGTAATTAAGTCTGTTTTTTTCTCTCGTTCTAACACATAAGGTGACAATAATTAAAGAAATGAGAACAATATCAGATTATCAGTCATGCCGAGAAGACGTTTGGCTCCTGTGCAACTGGACCAAATCATACGGTGGATACAGGAAGGTTTGTCCCAGCGAGAAGTGTCCCGCGGTTGAATGTTTCGCGAAGTGTCGTGAGTCGGACTTGGAATAGGTTCATCCAAACGACTCAGTAGCTTATGTTCATGGGGGAGGTCGGCAGCGCAGTACAACAGCTGCCCAAGATCGTCTTTTGATCCTCAATGCTAGGAGAAATCCCACTTACCCGGCGTCGCGGCTCAATAGATCACTGAGAGTTGCAACAGGAGTTCTAGTTTCGAACCAGACTGTAAGACAGCGACTACATGTTCGTGGTTTGAGAGCACGTAGGAGGGTACAACATCCCCGTTTGAATAGGAAACACCGGTTCATCGACGGCAATGGCCTGAGGAGCACCGCAATTGGACACTTGAAGATTGGAGCCGATGTTTATTTACGGATGAGTCTAGATTTCGTTTGGTCAACTCCGATGACGTATTCTTGCTTGGAGGAAAAGAGGTCGAAGGTATGCAGAACAGTTTATGGTACCCACAACAGCTTTTGGCGGAGGTTTTATATGTGTATGGGGAGGCATTTGTTTGAACCAACACAGAGTTGGTTGTTCTGCAGAACACCACCATGACCAGCCAGAGATATCACGATATGATTATTGAACCCATAATTGTTCCGTTTGCGGCTGCCGTGGGCGAGAATTTCATTTTAATTGACGATAATGCCCGTCCACACCGTAGTCGTCTGGTTAATGAAGCGCTAGAAACTCATGCTATTGTTAGGATGGACTGGCTAGCTCGCTCTCCAGACATGAATTGCATCGAACATGTCTGGTCTGAGATGTCTAGACAATTGTCAACCTTAGAACAATTGATCAATAACCTGAAGGACCTTTCTAACGCTTTACGGAATATTTGGACGAATTTGCCCAAAATTTTATAAATCGTTTGATCGAAAGTATGCCTCGTAGGGTAGAATGCTTGAGACGAACTCGTGGGGGACCAACTAGGTACTAGCTTAACCGAAACTTCAGCCTTCTTGTGGTTTTTCATAAAATTTTTATGTTATTCAAACACAGAATTTTTAGTGTTCCTAATAAAGTCATTTTTTCTCTCCAACTTTCCATTCTTTCATTCTTTTCTCAAGTGAACCATATTATCAACTGAAAATACTTTGATATCTGACTAAATTTAATCTTGGAGCGAATATTTCAGAAATAAATTTAGAACAAGTAAGTGATCCCTATCAATTGTTGAGCAGTGTATTTACAATTTATTTTGAAATCAACAACCTTTTTTATTCACTTTTTTCACTTCTTTATAGACTTTATACTATTTTGATGATCAATATTGTTTTAGGGTCAAGATAAACATCAGTACCATGAACTTCTTTCTGTATATACTGGAAATCAGCCACATTATCAGGTGGGTAGAAATATACAGGGTGTTTCTGAATTGATGTGAAAGATCTAAGGGGATGATTCCTCACAATATTTCATAAAGAATCTACATCTTTTCAACTCTATAGAAACTTTCCTTCTCAACATGTAAACTAAATCTGTTAAATGCATCTGAGATCAATTTTCTTCGTTATAGACAATTCTTTCGTATCATAAAAAGGTATTTAACTCAGCAATTTTTTCAATTCAGGAAGAAATATACAAAGAAATCATCCAGACCTGTGGAGATGCCAGTCCGACCTATGCAGAAATTCAACAGATGAATCTTTTCGATCGATTCATAAAGGAATGCTTCAGATTGTACCCACCAGCACATTTTTTGGAAGAACTCTTGATGAAAATGTTGAGCTACCAAGGGGTACAAGATATCAGCCGGTACAAACGTGTTGATGCAAATCTACGACATTCATCGAAATCCCAAAGATTATCCAAATCCAGATGTTTTTGACCCTGACAGATTTCTGCCAGAAAATTCGCAGAAAAGGCATCCGTACTCTTTCATTCCATTCAGTGCTGCCCCAGGAATTGTATCGGTAATTTATAAAAATTACATTGCTCCAAATTTTGATGGATACATAAAAGCTGACTTCAGGCACTTGAGTTACATTTTCATTTTACCACCATCATATTTGTTAGTGAGACAATTCCAAAGCACTGAAGAAAAATCAGTTTTAAACAATATAATATTAAATATAAACTGAAAACCCATACGTGAATGTGCTTTTTTTCAGCTCAAAAGTTTGCCGTATTGGAGATAAAAGCGACTCTGGGTGGACTTTTGAGGAAATACAAAATTAAATCAGTTGGCTCACTAGAAGATATTGTTTCATTCCTGATCTCTTGTTGAAGTCCAGCACGCCCCCTCAAAGTGGGAATTTATACTCGAGATAAACGAGCATTACCTAGTTATGAGCTGTTTAGTGTTAATGAACCGAACCATTTGTGATATATCTATGATTTCAATAAAACAGATTATATTATAGTCCCATATCTTGTACCATATCACTGAAAATCTTTCGAGGCATGTAAAGGAACAGTTGTAAAAAATGTATACTTCAGAAATACTTTATCAATTTCTTCCAATAAATCGAAAACATTATACATATACAAAAATGAAGTATGAGTAAAAGTTTATAACAAAAACTTGTTGTTGATAACTAAGCACTATTCAAATATCATTTGAATAAAATGCGATTGATGACAATAAGATATTTCAAAAAATTTAAGAAAAGGCCCTGAACAAGAGCTTTTGAGAACTCGTTCATTGGTAGAGCATTAAGCATATTACCACATCGAATTTTTCATGATTATTATATCTCAGCGCAATCTAAATTATATTCTGGAAATTATTCAGAAAATGAAATATGTAAAAAAATATAATTAACAAAATTTAATTCTATGGCTCTGTTCTCCTCTTGAAATTCTGTATGAACATTCAGTGTATTAGTTGTCATTCTCAAAATAAATTTCACACGAATTGGAGATTCTGTTATGGAACTATAAAGATTTTTCCTTCAATATTCCGATTGAATTTTTTATGGTTCTTTTGATACTATGGTCAAAAAATTTTGCAGGAAAGTTCAGTAAATCAATTTTTATTCAAAGAAAAAATTACACTCAAATCGGATATGCTGTTATGGAAATATAAAGATTCATTTTTTCTATATTCCAATTGAATTAATACTATGGCCACTAAATTTTGGACGAACATTCAGTATATCGATCTCTATATAACGAAATAAATTTCACTCGAATAAGATATCCTTTTTTGAGAATAGGAAGATTCTTCTTTTCAATATTTCAATTGAATTTTCTATGGTTCTGTTCACACTATGGAGGATTTGCATGAGGCTTGTTATGAGCATCTTGCATTTGGACGTAACATTCCATTTCAAATGGTTCCATTTTAAATGGCAATATTTTATGGAACACCCTGTACGATTTCGCTAGTTAACGAACTTAGCCGAGCATTTGGGACACGAACTCATCCTGAAAATTTCAAGTCTCTAAGACAATTCCTTCGAAAGTTATTGTGCTAACGGACGAACGGACATATGGCCCCACGGATAGAATTGAATTTGACCCCGAATTCGTTATCAGAGTGTCTAACCCCTATCGTTTGAGAATATTTTCGGCTCAAAATTCGAAAATTACAGACATTGGGCAAAACGATGTAGCACTCATTTAGCTAGAACGAGGGCCCAATAATATCACCCACATAGTAAATTGATGATACAAAAAAACCAATCAAGAATTTTCAAGCGGAAACGATGCATTTTTCATTTCCCATGGCAGAATACAAACATAACCTTCAGAAGACACATGTTAAAAAAGTTTCAGACGGATTGTAGTCTTTACACGTTCATGGGTGAAGGTGACCCAAAGGTTATTCATAATTTATCTCATTATTACCAGCAAAATAAATTCAGATAAATACGGAAATGACAACATTCCAAAAGAATCGTGTTTGATTAACCCAAAACTAATCTTTTTCAGTTCAGTCATTATGGCTCGACGCATGAAATTGGTCACGTGAATACCCATAGGAAAAATTCAGGAAAAGTCCGCGAAATAGGTGCTTTTGAGTGCTAGTTCATTAAGCAATAAGGCTATCATTTCCCAAAATTTTTACAAAATTGAAACTAAAATTATTCGAATAAATACCTTCAATATTAAGATAAAAATACTCATTTTTGCTCTTGTGCCAAGTAGGGGTGTGTTAAACCAGGTCTGGCATTCCAAGTGAAGATTTTTCGAATCTCCTGTTCTTGTAAGCCGCTACAGGACCCTACTGAAGGGTAATCCCTCTCCCATAGATTTGAATAGTGGTATTTCATCCTTAATATCGAATGCAATTTCGGAATAATGATAAAAACGTGTGAATTGTATGATAACGATGCAATTGTTTATAGAGGAACAAAAACAATGTCGAAAAAACCAAAAACGAGACCTTATGCCTGATGATGTAGTGTACTGAAAGTGAAAACCGGCTGACCTCTATAAAAATGTATTTATCATTCAAACTGAGTTGTTCACACCTGATATCGGAACATTTGATTATTATAATATTAGCAGCAGAAGTTGAAATGTTATCATAACTTTATAGAATAGGCCAAATCAAAACTTTACAGACTTTATACAAGAAGTGTGTTATAAAATGATTGTGTATGTTTTATTTGTGTGGTTTTAAGTGTGATTGTCCTGCTATTGTTACGAGCTTACGATGAAAGAATAGAGAATTTGAAAAAATACCTGGTCCTAAAGGAATACCAATTTTTGGAAATATTCAGGATATGTTTTATGTTTTAATGACTTAGGGAAACTAAAAATTCTAAACTAAACATACAGACTACTAAACTTAGTAGCAAGATAGTAGCAAAGAACTTAAATTTATGCGACGTGAAATGAATCTGAAAAATGGTGTTTCCTAAACATGCGGCGGAAAATTCAGGGGATTGTTCCTTGGACTATTCTAAGAAAATTTTTCCTTTGATGATTTTTGAAAAACCTCTTTGTTTCGAAGATACAGGGGAAACAAAATTTTAGATAATAACACATTTTATTATGAAAATTACATGAAAATTTAACTTAACCTACAAAAACTGTTGGAAATGACCACCTCTAGCCAAAAAAAACGAATTCGTGTTTAATCTGTATTCCTTTACCATCTGAACTTATCAATTTTAAGTCAAAACTGGCCGTTTTTAGTAATTGGAATGTTGTTAAAAATTTAAAAATAAATTGTACTTACTTAGTAAACACAGTGCGGTACGCATTTTTATTTTAAACTATTATTAATTTTAAAAATATGAAAAATGTTGTTCGCCTGTATCTTCGAAACAAGAGGTTTTTCAAAAATCATCAAAAGACAAAATATTCTTAGAATAGTCCAAGGAACAATCCCCTGAATTTTTGCCGCATGTTTAGGAAACACCCTGTATATCTAACCCTTTTCAGGGAATACACACTTGAAATTGAAAAAAGGTAAAGTTGAATTAAGATGATTTCACAAAAATAATTGACTTAAAGATTAGGAAAGATTATTGAAATAACTGTCACAGTTTATTGTTGTAAAAAACATTAAAAATCATTATTATCATCAATTTATTCATTAAAAAAATTAAACCTGTCCCTTTTGTTTTGCCTTATATGAGTGTATATAGAGATAGTTAAAAACCTACTAGGTTTCATATTAGTACTATTAATGTCAAAATAGCTACACCTTTGAAAAAAAATTCACAAAGCATATTGATTGTGTTGAGCTTTACCAAAATTGAATTTAATGAGGAAAGTCAATTTCAAAATTAAAAAAAAACTCCGGAAATTCTATTTTTTTGCAGAGGAATTATTGTTGTAAAAAAATATTAAAAATCGGTATTATCATCAATTTATTCATTAAAAAAAATTAACCCTGTCCCTTTGTTTTGCCTTGAGTAAGTGTATATAGAGATAGTTAAAAACCTACTAGGTTTCATATTAGTACTATTTAATATACAAAATAGCTACACCGTTGAAAAAAAATTCTCAAAGCATTTTTCGGTGTGATGAGCGTATAACAAATTGAATTCAATATGAATAGTAAATTTAAAATATTAAAATTTTAAATATCAATTTTTTTGCAGAAGAATTATGGCGCAGAACCAGAACTAGAGCCCTCGAGTACTTTCCCATCTATAATCAGACTTTTGAACAAGAAAATAGTGAACCTTGTTGATCCGATAGATATAGAAGTAGAGTAAGCTGACATGATAATTTCTTTATATTCTTCAGTTTTTTTTTAGGCAATCTTGGGAAATAGTAGGTATATAGATAAAGGATCAATGTATGCAATATCACAATTTGGCTTGGAGAAGGAATTATAATGGCTACAGTAAGATTTTCTTTTGTGTCGAAAACTTCGGATTTAATTAAAAGTAAATTGTTCGAATACCGTATTAAATGCTCACTCTGATTTATACATTGGGTTACATCAAGCTATCGAATTAAAGAAATTTGCGAATTCGGTTCAAACTTTGGGTGTTTATTATTTCTCCAAGAACTGTAGGTACATATCAGAAAAAGCTCTCACACTCAGTTATTAAAGACTAAAGAAAATGACGGGTATACTCACGAGACACTGTCTTGTGGATCATGACTTGCAGAACATGGGAAAAGTTCCCATGTGTATCTTTTCTGATCTATTATAAGCTTTATCGATAGCAATATCTTTGGTTATTTTTCATTGAAAATAACTTGGGTTTTCACGAAAAGAAACAGTGACATTCCTAAAATCTTTCATTTCAGGGGACAGATGGAAGAAAAGCAGAAAATTATTCACCAAATGTTTCCATTATGGCGCACTCCAAATTACATGAGTCGTTCAACAATGGAGTAGCTTATTTGAGTTCATCTCTCGAGGGACATACAGGAAAGCCCTTGAATTTATCTCCATTTCTCAGTAATCACTCCTGTAGACTGGCTTGTGGTAAGAAGTTTTGTAGATATTATAAATAATGAATTTTCATATTTTTATATTTCCAGAAACTTGTTCGGCCTGGTACCTGATATAAAAGGCATCAAATCAATTGTGAAGGCATTAGAAACTTTGTGTACTATCGCCTACTACAAACTTATGATACCTCTAGTCCTTTCTCTCTATCATTTCACTTGGCTGAAAACTAAAGAAAGCGAAGCTCTAAAAGTTTTCAGTGATTACAAGACCCAGGCGATTGAAAACCATGGTTCAGCAGAAACCGAAAATAAAGAAGACTTTAAAGTGTTGAATGTTCTACTGAAGAACTTTGATGAACAAGGAATACAAGACGAAATAAATAACCTGCTCTTTGCGGTATGTTAATTGATATTCCTAAATTCATAGTAGTAGTTCTGGGTTCCCGGCCATTCGGGAATCGAAAGAAACGAACAGGTTAATACACACTTGCCAAAGAAGACGCACGAATGTCACTCATTGGCCCAGAACCCTTCTGTGGTATAGGTAAATTAACCTATAAGAAGGAGTTTTCTGGAGAAGGAGAAAGCCCAGAGGGAAAAACTCTGGCGGAATCCCCAGAGATGGATCGTTCCACTAAGTTCCTTCGGAATTTTGAAACAGCAAGACCCAAAATATATCTGGATCTTGGTAAGAAACAATAACACTTCCTCACTGGCTTTCTTACAGGACACTGTTGCCTCAGGAAGCACCTGTTGAGCATGGGATTATCGGACACTGACAAGTGAAGGTTTGTAGGGAGGAGGAAGAAACCCTATTCATCTAGTTACGGAAAGCATTGGCATTGCAAGCCTAAGGAGAGAATGTCTTGGCGAGAAACTTGTAAGAGTGAGGAACTAGCCTCGTTGAAGCCTTCAAAGATATTAGATTCATTAGATCTCTGGAACTGAACGCTGAGCTGTGAAGGGTGTGGCCAGAACAGCTTTGCAAGGGGACACAATAGACTTTGAGGTCACAGTGAACTGTAACCCTTTCAAACTGACACTAAAACTAAAATCATAGTAAGAATAGCATCAATTTGATGAGAAGATCAGAAGAATCGCCACACAAAAATCGACGTCTTCTAATCATTTATGTTTTCTGATTTCAATTTATGACTACAATGTTTGAACTATACGATTTTATTTTGTAGGCTCAAGACACTACATCCACAGCACTCTATTTCATCCTATATGTATTAGGATGTCATCCGCATTCTCAAGTAAGTACTCATACATTTTTTAAGAAATCAAGAACAAACTTCCGCTCTATGTCCCGAACATACTGTAATTCTTTTTAATTTTCCATCCCTTTTTCTCATTTTCACAGGATGAAATATGTAAGGAAATGATGCAAATACCTGATAAAGAAAATCCAACATACGGTGACATAAATCAAATGAATTTCTTGGATCGTTTCATCAAAGAATGCCTTCGAATGTATCCACCTGTATATTTTATTGGAAGATCTTTAAAAGAGGATGTACTAACACCGACTCGCTACACAATACCTGCCGAAACCTGGATTTTTCTAAATATATTCGACGTTCATAGAAATCCAATCATTTATCCCAATCCAGACGTTTTTGATCCAGATAGATTTTTACCAGAGAATTCTCGGGAAGACATCCATATTCTTTCATTCCTTTCAGTGGCGGGCATAGAAATTGTATTGGTGAGTAAGAATCCTCTGTATAGTCCGTTCACGAAAGGTTGAGCCGTCGGTTAGCCATGGAAATTTGGCATATTTCACTGTGTATATCAAAATTTTAGGTTATGTTGTTATTTTCTTGACAGATTGATACGCAATGTTGTCAATATTGCATAGAGTTCTCTGATAACTATCAAGCTCGTCGGACGAGGCTGGGTACATTCGGCAACGTTGACTTTATTTTACGTTATGACAGCAAATACTGCCAACTTCAGATAAATAAACAAATGCCTACTATGCGCCCAAACTTTCGTGAATGGACTTTATATTTGATCTCGACTTATATTATTTTTTGTTTCAGCTCAAAAGTTTGCTATGCTCGAAATAAAAACTACTATAGTAGGAATGTTGAATAAATATAAAATTGAAGCAGTTGGTTCACTTGAAGACATAGAACTCGTTCCAGGAATTTTGTTGGAAACAAAAACTCCCTTGAGAGTAAAATTGATTAACCGAAACACAAAATGATTTATCAAGATCGGAAAAACCATTTGAATCATTATGTTGAGAAACTATAACAGTTAATTGTCTTTCAACGAATTTTCAAACTTGATAAAATTAATATTGTTATAGGAAGGCATGAACATGAGAAAAAATTGTAAGAGAACAATAGCATTTGCAATTATTCTTTATAATTTCATGAGTCTTTTTGTGACAAATATAATATAAGAGCTAATGTGAGTATTATAATTATGTGATTAAGTGATGAGAATTGAATGCAAGACTTCAGCTATATTTATAGGGTGAGGAATAAGAGATGTTTGGTCTAATTTGTATTTCTCAACAATAAAATCTGGAAGAAAATCAAAACATACAAACTTGAATCTGGAATTTTTACAATATGTACACTTGAATATAATATTTTCTTTGAAACGGAGCTTATAATATGTATTTTAATTATTTTCAATAAAATTTATACATTTGATCTAAAATATCCAACCTTAATTTTAATATTTCAATTAGAATAATATTACAGTTTTAATTGAGTATTCAGAAAATATATTCTATTGCATCACATATCTTAAATCAAAGTCCTCTTCCAAAACATCAACAATTTTTACCGGAACTGTAATATGTCTTATACTGAGTATCATAAGATCCATAAGAAAACGTGAAACGACTGAAAACAAGTTAAGTCCAAGAACTGCAACAGACAGACCACCGTTATTCTATTGAAGCAGAAATTTTTTCCATAGATTACCTCAACATAAATTAGGTTAGGTTAAGTTAGGTAAGGTTAGGTTAGATCTATCGTCAAACTTGGGTCGAGGTGGCTCTAACATCAGGTAAAAGGTAGTTAAAAGGTTGAAACTTGACCTCTAAATTCATTATAATATGAAACATAAGTTTGGAGAAATGCACAAAACAGCCTGTATGCCCCAAACGAATATACTTAAGACATATCCCTAACACTGATTTAGACTCTCCAAGATTCCCTGCAGTTGCGCCAATTATTCTTGAAACACCCTGTAAATTTTCTTTGTAGAAATATATAGAATATTAATAAGAAATATTAGAAATCACTTCGTTCATTGTCAGATGATTAATATCAATCTAACCCTGTGCCAGACACCCTTGAACTCTAATTAACTTTATTTATATTTTCGTTATTTCTTAAAATCTGGAATTCATAATATAAGTTGCTAACTAAACTGTTAGGTATATAATATTTGTTAGTACAGGACGCAGTTTTGATATCCTAATGAACTATAAATGCAATAGAATGCACTTTGAGGTTGTCTGGTAGAAGATGGTACTATTGGTAACTGTCTGCCAATGGACGGAGCAATTTCTAATATTTTTACGAAGAAAATATATAGAAACTGGGTTTTATACTACAACGAATTATTGGGTTAATATATAAAAATTTTCAGCTTTCATAAAAAAACGACGGTCTGTCTATCACAAGTTTTCCTCCAGTTTTTCATGGGACCTACTTGTTTTCCATGATCAATGAAATATGAACAGTTGAAATCAAATTATAAGCAAACTACAGACAATTGTTTGTATTCTGGTGCTTATTAACTGGTATTACAGTAATATCGCAGCGGTATAACTCGCGATAAAAAATATAATACCTCAAATTCCAATGTGAGTTAATATCCTACTCCGCTACAACTATGTTAAAATGGCCAACTTTTGGCTTTTTTGATTTGCATAAGATTCGTTATCACCATCCTCAAGAGATACACTAAATTTATTTGGCAGTTCTTTCTCTAAAAACATCTTTCTCAACATTACGCAGTCGTAAAAGGGTCACATTGAAAACTATAATTTTCAGTAAAATACCGTCTTGAATTGAAAACGATGCTGGGTCAAACTATGCTGGTTGAGGACCTTCTCACCCAAGAAAAGTGAAGTGGAACTGCCAGGCAGAGCTGTCAGAAAAAATAAATGAAAATCAGGGAAAATTGACAGCTGGGGTAGATACTCATATTAATTGTTCTTCAAGGCTCAAAAACATTCTATTTCAAGCCATACTTTTCTCTGAAAATTATTTACTTTGCAATGAGACTCTTTCAACACTTCGTGTAACATTGTTAGTATTTTAGTTAAAATAAAATCATTTGTACTCAGTTGATTACAGTCGACGACTAGATTTAAAATATCTTGCATGCGTGAAAATGATTAAGCAATTCAGTTGTGCGTTTTTTATGAAAATCGTTGCAGAATGGCAAAGCTAAAATTCAAAAAATTTGTTGTCATTATCTGCCTCAAAAAACGATTTCAAATTTGGCATTTTGTTGTTGATGGGCGGTGTTTCAGTAATTGACGCTCATCTTACACTAGTAACATTTATATTCTATTAGAAACATAAATAACAGTAAGGCAAATTTTTATGAAAATTCATTCTATTCGAGATAAACTTTTCTTGACAAAATTGATGAATTAGTTGTAGGTTTTGCAAAGATGGAATTATTCTTCGATTGCTCATTTCTTTTGCATTTTCTTCAACAAAATCTCAGTAAAAAAGAATCTGACAACCTTACAGAGGAAGTAAATTTCTATTTTTTTCCACAAATTCGAAATATTGCAAATTTAAAATGACACGTGGAGTGGCAATCAAAATAATTATTTGAACAGGAATAAAATTTGTCCAGGTGTTTGTCAGATCAAAAGATAGACGTGATTTGGTTCAAATTTTTATTCTATTTATTATAGAAGTTTCATTCCATCTATCTTAAGTAAGGTCTTCATTCAAAGCTTGTTCACAAGCTTTGACTCACCAGTTTTGCTTTTGTTAAGCTTATTCTTTGTTTTCTACAATCCGAACTTTTGGCATAGCTCAAAAGGAAGAAACTGCTGAGTCAAAACGTGTCTAATATTCTTTGAATGAAAACAATAGAATGAAATCTGATGAAGCTACCAAAATATCGAAAGAAGAATGAATAAAACAAAGTGAATTGAAAGAAGCAGCTTTTTATGCCAATCGCCAAAAATATGTGAAAACATCTATAGTCCGTTCATGAAAGTTTGAGCCGTCAGTTGGTCATGGAAATTTGGCATATTGCGCTGGGTATATTGAAATTGTAGGTTATGTTCTTTATTTTCTTGTCTGATTGATACGAAATGTTGTCAATATTGCATAGAGTTCTTGACAACTCGCAAGCTCGTCGGACGAGGCCGGGTACATTCGGCAACTTTGACTTTAGTTTACGTTATTACAGCAAATACTGCCAACTTCAGATGAATAAACAAACGCCTACTATGCTCTCAAACTTTCGTGAACGGACTAAAGGCTCCAGTGTTGAGATTAAGGTTCAAGAAATCAACTAAATGAGTCGATAAGTTTGTACAAATCATTCCATAATATGGCTTCGTGAACGTTTAACTGCGATTCAGTTTCTACAACTGCTATTTTTTACTCAGTGATTCCATAAAACAACGAACTACTAAGATATTCATCTCAAATGGATGTTTCAATATTTAACCACTCAATTGTAAGTAATACCATCAAAATTATTGAATAATATATTAGGAAACATCTCGTGAGAAAATAAGAGAACCTAATCCATCAACAAATGCAGCTAACGATAAAATTCAGAAGAAATATTTTCTGATTTCTTATGACAATGAAGTGTTTCTGCATATACCAACTTGTGGATAACCTAGTATCCATATTTGAAGACCTTCAAAAGTTTTTCGTCCATAAAAGAATATTGCTCGAGGAATAAGATCCAAATGTCCCATTAAATAGGTACCATAAATATATAAGAGTATCAACAGAACGAAATGAACAAAATTTCGATGACACTAGGTCGCTTGTATCACTCTACACTTCTAAGGCCGTATCTGTCATTGGTAGGCACACAATTCATCAGGAATTGTGTTACAAATATACTGAAAATGTACGATATACATCCCGTGTTTCAGTTCAAGAAAACCCCAGAAAATTCTGGGAAAATTGAAGTCACCTATTGAACTCAGGATTTTACTCAGGGAGGAGGGTTGGATTCTTCCTTATCCCTGATGGCTTTCAGAAGATGGCTTCTGAGTTCTGACTCAGAACTTCTCCAAAGGAGAACAAGTTCATCTTTGGACAACCTCTCCAATGGTGACCTTCCATTCGAGTTCCTTGGCGAGCAGTTTGGAGGGGGAGGGGCTGGTGGAAGAATAGAAGCTTCGTCCTTCTTCCTTAATCTGTTTGGTCTCGACGTTTTCGAAGCAGGATCATTTTCGATCGATTTAGAATCTACGGTTGAATCTTCCTTACTCTTTTTTCTGGCTGACCTATGCTGCTTTGCGATAGGATGTGAATCCAGGGATTTTGAAGCCTCAGGCAGTGATTCATCTCTCTTCTTCAATTTAGGAGGACGACTTTCCCTAGATTCCCTAGAGGAAGTCGTTTTTGTGCTATTATCCAAAGACAACGAAGCTTCCTGCACTTTCCTCTTCACTGGAATGTCAATGACATCCCCAGACTCTGATGTCGTGTCCTCTGCAGTTTGGACCCTACGGGTTTCTCATCGTTCGTTGTATCTTCAACGTGTATTTTGATAAGAGGATTATTCTGCTTGGATGGCGTATTATTGTCTTTAACCTTGACAGCTTCTAACCTACTTGACAGTTCTTTGGTCAATTCGCTAATATTCATCTTGTTCCTTCTAGCAATCTCGTCATCGGTCAAATTTCCATCGTTCTTCTGATCTGTCTCAGATATATTGGTGAAACTTTTGGCACTGAGTACGTTACGTTTTTCTATGCTTGAAAGTGTTTCCTCGCTTCTTCTAATGTTTAAACTGTGCTGAGGATGAAGGAAATTTTTTTCGATGGCTTCTTTGTATTTCGGCAGAGTCGCTAGTTTTCTTCCAATGCTTTCAGAGTCTGACAGTTTTCGTATGGGCTCCATGGCTGATTTCGCGCTGCAGTCTGAAACATTTTCGATTGATAAAACTGGGCTCTTTGCAGATAACCTGTTGGCGGAATCTAGAGTGTCCAAGTAGCTAGATCTCCTGCTGTTCATATCTGGAGGGCTGCTGGTGAGGAAAGAAGAAGCATCTCTGCTCAATCTTCTTCCGACAAGATTACTTCTTTCATTCAGGAGACTTGGTGAGTTAAAGATGCTATCAGTGCTGAACCTTCTGACGTTCAAGTTCGTAGCAGACTTGGTCTTGTTTCTTGACCTGGGACTGAACAACGGATGTCTATTCAAATGAGATGTAGGAGATCTTAGTTTCTTCAAGTCGCTTTTTGGACTTGATCTCATGAAAGCTCTTTTGATGAGGCTCGGACTGATTTTTGATCTCTTTCTTCTGGGGACGAGTTTCCTTCTGAATCTACTTCAGTTACGGCTTCTAGCTGCTTTCTTCTTGTTGGCGTTTTAGTGTACTGTAATTTTGGATATATTAAACATTTTTCGGAGTTTTAATTTGGAGGTTTAGTGTTGAACTATTCAATCTTACCTTCTTATCTCTTGTATCATTTCGAAAAATTGAGCCTTACTTTTCCTTCGTCTGCGTTGTTCGTGTTCCTTCTGAAACAAGGAGTAATCAAGATTATCTGTGCAGAATTGAAAGGAAAAAGAGTTCTACGAATTTGGAAAATATAAGTCATCTTATTCATGAATGATCGTTCTATTCTCGTTGTTACAAAATTAACCAGGAAAATTTATGATAGAACAAGGTTGTTTTTCTTCAATACAGATGTTTTTTCCAGCAGGAATAAAAAAAGATGAGATTTTCAGATTTTGAGTGTATCGGCTCCATTCTGAAATCAGTTTTTCTCGATCAATTTTAGTGATCAATAGTTTTTCTTTCGTTTGATTTTCTACACTCGATCGCTATGCACCGCGAAACACGCAATTTGACCCAGAAGGAATGTGCCAAGCGGTAGTTTTGCGAGAAAAGGGGTGGGCATACACAAGAATTGCAGAAAGGTTTGGAGTTTCCCATACAAGTGTGTCCAGAATTTTGCAGCGATTCAGGGAGACAGGTATGAATGTCCTAAGACCAGGACAGAGTAGACCATGGGTAACAATTGCCATTCAAGAACGTTATTTGAGAGTTTCTCCGTTGATACAACGGTTTGCAACTGCTCGCCTCCTTCAAAATCAGCTTGAGCAAACGCCGATCGATTATGGTATGGGATGGGGTGGAATATCTGACTGCTCGCACAGACCTAGTGGTCATTGATAATGGAGCTATGAATGCTGATAGTTAAATAAGAAACATTCTTGATGAGCATGTAGTGCCATTTGCCCCATACATCAGTGAAAATTTCATTTTATGGACATGATGCCAGAACCCATCGCTTGCGCATCGTTCAGGAGTACCTTGAAGAGGTTGAAGTGTCTTGAATGGAATGGCAGCAAAAAAAACCAGATCTCAATCCGATTGAGCAGGTTTGGGACAACCTCAATAAAAGGTTGAGAAGGTCAGAAAATCATCCAGCTGGTCTTTATGACTTAGGAATTCAACTCAGAGAAATCTGGAAAGGATTAGATCAGAATATTTAAGATCACTCATTTTGAGTATAAACAGTCGTTGCCGAGCTGTAATTAACGCAAGGGGTGGAAATACCAAGTATTTAATCACTTATCAGCATTCCAGTATTTTGAAAATTGTTTATTTCTCTTCTTTCACATAAGATTCGGTGAAATCCTGAATTTTTCTTCCATTCAATGTGTCTTGTTTCGTTCAAAACCTTCCCGAGAGAACATAAAAAATAAGTTATTAAGTCAATGTTGAATTAACTTTCATTAAAATTGAGATTTTCAGAATGTGCGTTAATTTTTTTGCGCAGTGTATATATGTTTGAAATTCAATACGAACCCTTTTTATGCTTTTCTGGAACAAACTTGTTATCTGTCCCTGCCGAATGGTATGGACCAATTCTCTTGCAGCATGATGTGGAGAAACTAATTCGACGCAGTTGATGAAGCGATATAGTTTCTGAAACAAGAAACTATCTAAACACTTTTCCAGATAAAAAAAAATTAGTGATTTTAATGACTCAACTTGTTCCGAACTATAAGAAGCTCATTTTCAGGTGAAAAAACACAAAAGTGAAGCTAAAAACGGAAAACTCATAGAGAGACGACAGCAAAGCCAAATATAAAACGACAAAAAATAAATCGAATAAATAATCTAACTTTAAAAACATAGACGAAGGAGGAGAAGTTGAAACAATTAGAATGTATATAAAATCAGTTGATTCTAAGAAAGAGTTTTAAAAAAATAATAAATACAAAAAACAGTTACATAACAAATCGAAAAGTTGAGAAAATTCCAGAATCAACTGAATTTATATCTATTTTAACTCTTTTAAATTTTCCTTCTTAGTCGTTGTTTTTAAAGTAAGATTATTTATTCAATTTAATTTTGATGTTTTATATTTGTCTTTGCTGTTTTTTATCTGGAAAAGTGTTTTATTAACCATAATGAACTGCCCAGATATAAGGACATTAAATACTAGATGAGAAACGATCTCTCATAGTCAATTCTGTAGATTACTGTTTTTTTTTCTTTTTAAAAACTCTAAATTGCATTGGGTAGAGGTCAACTTGATGAAAGCAATTTATGTTCCAGTAACAGACAGACAAAAGTTATTTCTGATAAATTTCCACCTACCTGACTGAAAAACATGATGTTCCTACTCCTCCACACCGATCCTTTAGGTTTTTCACGCAAATGAGGCAGCGTGAATCGAAAAAACCAATGTTCTACTATCAAAATCATCACACCCATGATAACTCCTATACCAAGAAGGATGAAAACGCCTGTTACAGCACGTACACCAAGAGGTCTTGGTTGAACGATATCCTGGACCAGTTTGAAACAGGGCAACCCACCATACCACTTTTCTTGGAGAATATCCATGTAGCCATTGCTCGAATATTTTGCTATGACTGCTGAAATGCTGTCCTGCAAGGAGAAGAAATGCCACATAAAGAGAAGAGAACGTGCTCTTTCATGAAGACAATGCACCCTGTCACAAATTGCTGTTGTCCCAATCGATCAATAATTTTAACGAATGGTTGGATTAAGTACTCATTATCGAATAAAGATTTTCAAACTCGAAATACTCACTTTGAGAGGAAATCCTTTGGTCATTCCAATAGCGTACGTATCTTCGTTTATGGTATCCCCAATTTTCTGTAACTTACAACCATGATCTGTAGCTCTGTAGTAGTCCAGGATCGGTGTATCAGCAATCAGGATATCCAAGGATCTGTTCCTTAGTCGTTCTACACCTTCTTCAATGTTGTTCAAGGTATATCTCCTCATATGTTGCCATAGATGTTGATTCGCCTTCTGGACATAGTATTCAGCAGCTGAAGCTTTTGGTGCTCCAACTCTTTGACTGAGGAGCTGAAGAAGATAAAGCAATGAAGTATGTTAATTGACACAGTACATAGAGGCAGAAACGCATTATTTCAAGATATTGAACATCAAATTTGTCCCTGTATTGGAAATCTACAATTTGAAATTCATTATTTCATATCAAATTGCTTCTTGAATGAATACAAGAATGTAAACTGTTGAGGAACCTACGAAACACATATCATTCTTTTTCTTCCTTTATTGCGCTTGCATCATTTGCGATATTATTATTTTTCTATGAAAAATTTATTGAAAAATCCTATGGTTAAAATAGATGTGTGAATTGAATCATTCATTCTGTGTATGCAAATAATTGAGTCTTGTATGGAGTTCAAATCTTCCCAATTCGAATTAAATACAAAAGATGATGGCAGTGGTATATTAAATCAAAGCTAACGTTAAATTGTCCTAGAAGTCATAACTTTCTTAGTAATTCTTGTAGTCATATAGAAAAGGATAGGGGTTCAAGGGCACATTTATCTCATGCATAATAGGGTTGTCATCAGTTTTATTGCAATGCTATGTCTCCACACACCATGAATTATAGTGAAATGTTTTATGTTCAACACTACAAGCCAAGCATGGAAGCTTTTAACTACTATCGACCTCAAGCTCATTAATTTCGCTGAACTGAATCTCATTTTAAGACTCCTGTATCTCGTAGATATTTAGCCTTATGTGTTTTTATGAGCTAGGAAAATCGTAAAATGAATGGAACATTTGAAACTCTATTATATCAAGTTGTTTACAGCTTTTCTAGGTAATATAAAGAAATAGATAATTGTGATTATCCAGGGTGAAATAAGAACTTCTAGAAAGCTTTGACGGATCATAAACTATCAGAGTGCTTATTCATGGTGAATTTTCACTGATCCACATCTCACATAACACGACAAGATAGCTTATGTCTTGAGTGAAGACTTTACCATTCTCTGCTCTATTTGCATGCAAAACGTTTTCAGCTATGGAGCTTCTTATTTGCTTATTGCTTGATCATTCTTTTGTACTTTTCAGGCAGTAAATTTTGTGACGTTCATTTTGCTTCTTTTTCAATTTCAGGTGGTGTACCGGGTTTTTCACTATAATTTGACCCCCCCTTTAACTTTGTTACTAAAGGAGATACAAAAAAAATGTTTGTATAAAAGTTTTACGAAATCAACTGAGGTTTTTTGATAGGACTCCACAAACTGAAATAAAAAATATACAGGGTGGCCAACATATTGATGGCAACTTCATTTTTTCAAATGGAACACCCTGTTTATTTTTCCATGTTTGACTAGCCCTTTTTCCCTGATTTCGAATATGTAACATATGCTGGTCTATCTCTCTTATTCTGAGAACCACAGAGTTTAAAATTTTAAGAACCACCTGCCAAGATCTGTTATCATTTTACAAGTGGCAGAATGCGTTTACTGAAAATGCTCATTTTTGGAGTGGATGTGAGTATGTGGATGTGTCTCCTCAATTTTCAGAGTTTCAAAGTTTTGAAATGATGACACCGAATAAAAAAACTTGTGAAATACCTACCAAATGCTTTATATCCAAACAATCTACTTGAAAGTATTATTTTAGAATGAATACTTAACAATTACTTAACCAATGGAAAATGATGAACTATGGTAGTATGGTGAGAATAACATCAACTGAAGAAATTGCTCAAATTGACCACATTTATTCAATACACATAGTTCATATAGTTGTCTCAAGTTGTTTAGACCATTTTTGATAGCATTATTAATTATGGCACTGATTCAAGTCAGAATTAAAGCTTCAAAATTTGTTTCTAATCATTACAATATTATTAGGTATCATTATTCTTCGTGCGCTGACGGGACTAGTACCGAATTATGGGTTTTAATATTGCTTGATTTTAAATTATTAACATTATTCTCCGCTTTCATTGATTGTCATTATTGATGAAGTAAATTTTTTCCTTCAGGAACGGTTATAAAAACGTGTCCAACGGTGTTAAATCGGGACTATTTGGTGACCTTGAAATGGGTGCGCCATTACAAATTCAAAGATCAAATTGGCCATTTAAATATTCACAAACTTCCAAAACGCTATACCAGATGGTTCTTGAAATTTGAAACTCTGTGGTGCTCAGAATGAAAAAGATAGACCAACATATTATGTTACATATTCGAAATCAGGAGAAAAAGAGCTAACCATATATGGAAAAATATACAGGATGTTCCATTCGAAAAAATGAAGTTGCCATCAGTATGTCGGCCACCCTGTATATATTTCAGCGTGTGGAGTCACATCAAAAAACCTCAGTTGATTTCGTCAAACTTCTATACGAAAAATTTTTTGTATCTTCTTCAGTATCAAAGTTGAGGGGGGGGGGTCAAATTAAAGTGAAAAACCCGGTTCATCGATGTGTAATGTAACTAATTTTGGATAAAGCAGCTCTTTCTAAATAACAAAAATCTATTTGTATTAAAAAAACAAATCTACTTACGCTTCTATCATGGTAGTTGCTGACCGTATCATGGAAAAACAGACCAGCAATCAGAGCAGCAATGTTGGCAGTATAGCTGGCTACGAAAATCACGGAAAAACCACCCCAAACATTGATGAGGAACTTGTTTGGCCAACTCTTTGGGGCTTTGAAAGCAACCAGATGTCCACAGAGCAAACCCCCACATTACCCAAAGTGCAGAACTCATACTGAAATTCTTCGAACGCTGTCTTCCCCAGGGATTGAGTCCAAATGGAGACAACCATTCGTATATGGCTACAGCAATTGCTGTTATATTCAAGCTGGTGAAGATAGCTACCCAAAGCTCTGGTGAAAAAGGAAGAAGAAACGCCAATAAGGGTATATCTGATTTCTGCTGGGGAGCAGCAATGAAAGACACACCGCTGAAAAAGTATGGGACACTGAAATCCATGACTTCACTTCGTGCACTTGACACACTCAGAGCTGCAAAACTCATATGAGCAGCTCCAGAGACTATATCGCCAACTATTCCGTTCCATTTTTGCTCTATTATTTCTTCTTCTTCCTCGTTGGTGAGCTGACCTTTTTTTCCCATGTCCTTGAATCGATAACTCAGGTATTTTTTTCCTACATCTCTTTTATTTTTGCCTTTCTTCCTGACCAAAGTGTTTGAACCGAACAGGCCATCTGCCACGATGTATAACCTGAAATCGAACTCAAGTTCTTGTGCTATGTTTTCGAGGAGATCCATAGCTAGACCGTAGCAGCAGTTGGTTTTGTACTTGAACTTTGGAATGGTAAAAATGGCTCTTTTTCGTCCTCGTATTCGACGTTGTAGTACTCGGAGTTCTTGACTTCTTTTAGAACTTCTTCTTTTTCTTCTTCTTCGTCTTCTAATCTTCGCATTTCGTTGAAGACTAGTGTTAGGTTGTCTTTGTCAGAAGTCAGAACTCGGTGGCAAGGAAGACCTGAAAAAATGTATCAATGTAGAGGAAAAATACCAATATTAAATATGAATTTTTCGAATTTTTGAGAACTGGAGAAGAACACGCATGAAATCGTAGGACTTTGAGGATGTACCTTTAATAATATTTTATATCAGATCCCAGAAATCATTCAACTCATTCCATGAAAAATTTCGATTAATATAAATCTCTCTCTAATATCTGAATCTTATACAGGGTGTAACATAATAGTATGTCACATGATAATGAATCTACGTATAATTCAGGAAAAAAAATTTATATAAACATGGGTCCGCAAAAGCTTAACTAGAATCTACAGACTGTTTTCTTTTCCGGAGCCATGTCTCAGTTTTCCGTCTCAAACTTTTTTGCGGTACACCAATAGTCAGCGTAAGCGTAAAATCAATTTTTGATGTCCTCGTTCAATTTAGAAACTTTTTTGACTCTTGTAATTTTTTCGTATTTCAAACCGTTTCTGAGTAAAAAATTATTGAACGATTGTATTTGATATTGAATAAGATTGAGTTGAGTCTCAGATGACGAGCTATCAAAATAAAAGCAAATTTTGGGCATACCTATTGAGTATTTCTATTATTTCTTTTATTTAGCGAATAACATACAATCGATCAATAATTTTTTACTCGAAAACGGTTAAAGACACGAAAAAATTACAAAATGAAGATAAGTTGTTAAATTGAACGAAGATATCAAAAATTGATTTTACGCTGATCAGTGGCGTACGGCAAAAAAGTTTGAGAGGGAAAAAGGAGACATGGATCCGGAAAAGAAAGTAGATTTTAGTTGAGATTCAGGACGTGCAATGATGGATACTGTTAAAATAACTCGCATTTCAAATTTAGACTGAAAATCTTGAAAACTGCAGGAGTTGTGAAGAAAAAACCAATTTTTTTTGGCAATTTCAACGCCCTGTAGCTCCGTTACTAATTTTTTACGGACCCATATTTATATAAACTTTATTTCTTGAAACAACATGAAGATTCACCCCCTCAAGTTGTGACATACTATTATGTAAGACTTCTTATTCCTTTAAGTTATCAAGTTCAGGACTAAAAGTATGCAATTAATGAAGCCTTGCACCTCAGACGTAAAATAATAAGGTCATCTTTTCAGCCAGTTCTCATGAACAAACTTTCTTGAAATTAAATTATCCATCAGTTGTCTGAACAAATAAATCAGTGTAAACTCTCTGGAAGGATCATTAGAGTTAATCTCATTTATTTGTAAGTGTGGTTCAACTCAAATCTACCCTCTGAGTATTGATTAAAAGGTAATATATTCAAATTAGAGACGGAAATTTCCTAATTGAAGGGTCCGCATGACTGAACTGCTTAGGAATTAGACATCTGAAGCTACCGCAGATTTCTGGTTTGTCAGATGAATTTGTGATTTTATCCGGGCAAGTTTGTTTTCAATCCAGATTTCAGCTCGGTTATAAATATGGTCGCTATTTTGTTGATAAAGTTGAGGAAGGTACAGGATTAGGTGAGAGATGAAGGGTTTTTCAATGAACGGTGTTATTCTGAACAGCCTTCTATTTCAGTAGATGTCACGTTTGAAGCTGTCATTTTTCGACATTTGACAAGTAGAAACTACGCCATTAATAAAATGGAACGATGCACGCTTCAACAACGCATTGAAATTATTAAAATTCACTATAAAAATGGTGAAAATTTGGCAGAAACGGTTCGTAAAACTTGAAAATTTTTGGGTCGTCGTGAAGCACCTTGTCGGACCACAGTAAAGAAATTGGTAAAAAACTCGAGCTGTTGGGATAAGATAGTGATGTGAAGAATAAAACTTGTGCACGTCGCTCAATAACAGCCGAGAATATTGCTGCTGTAGCCGAAAGTGTTGAAGAAAACCAGGTTTGTTCATTCCCCGTTGTTCTTTGGAATTAGGCATTCCACAAACGTCATTACACCGTATTTTGATCTGGACAACGTTTACTTTGAACAAGACGGCGCTACAAGCAACTAAACCATTGATCTTTTGCATGAAAAGTTTCCGGACCGTTGTTATCTCTCATAAAAGGTGTCACAATTGGCCACCGAGATCTTGTGATTTAAAAACTTGCGACTTCTTCCTTTGGGACCACGTGAAAAAGAAGGTCTACGCCAATAGCCCAGCGTCGATTCAAGACCTCAAAGATGGAAGTCGTGAGGCTATCGAGGCATATGGCAGCCACTTTTGGTTATGGTAATTTCATTAAAAGGATTTTCCACTATTAAAGGCACAGCTTCTTCTTCATAATGAAATAAACATCCAATCATTTATTTTGAAAAATAGCATTTTTCTTGAATATCAAAATAACACCTCTTATTGGAGACACCTTCATTTAAAAATGTTCAACAGGTCACATGCAGAATGATCCATTTCCATATAAAATTTCACTTTGTCAGAAGTTTCAACATTCTTCAAATAAGTGTAACCTCACCTGGAACTCCTTTCCTTTTATAGGTCCAGAACCCTTTTGTGGCAGAAGGAAAAAGGTGTATTTACAACAAAAATTCACGAGATGGGAGGTGACAGACAGAAATTCACTCTGTCAGAGCCTCTCGGGCCTAGAACACTCCAAAAGTATAAATCTCCTTTCCAAGACATCCTTTGCTCAGGCTCACTAAGCAGGCATTCTGTAAGTAAGGGAACATGAGTTACCAACTCTTCCCCACAGAATATACACTCGTCAGTTTCTGTAAAGCCCGTTCTCTTTGAACCGAAAACTTTTTACATCTGGCAGTTTCAAAGATCCAAAAGAACTTTTTGGAATGATCCATTCCAGGGAGATTCTACCAGAGGGCTTCTATTCAAGTTCCTTCCATCTCCAAAAACAATTGCATTGTATTTGCCTTCACTACGAAAGGGTTCTGTGCCAGTAAGAGTCAGTTGCGTTTGTGCTTCCTGCTTCCCCTACAAGTGTGTAAGCATCTTCCTTTTCTTTGATTTCTGATTAATCACAAACGCAGACTAGAGAGACCTTATTATTGTTGCTTTCTTCATTAAGTTCTGTGTTGAATACTCAACATTATATTCTCTCCGCACACATTCACAAGTTTCAGAGTTGTATTAACGGGTTAAGGGTTGAACCTAGATTATTTTTAAGCATTGATCTATGATATCTCACCTCTAAGACACTGTCCATCTTCATCCAGCTCGCTCTCCATGACGAAAGGAGGTGAGAGCGCTGTTACCACTCTGAAAGCCGTTCGTGCTCTGGATGATACTGCAGCCACTGAAAGATCTCCTCCAGGCCACACTATGGTGTCTAAACGTACTGACCGTCCAGAAACCAATCCTACTCTCTTCCATCGAACTCTGTTCATTTGGGTGGTATTCCTAGCTGAAAATTATTTATAAATAGGTTCCATTTTGAGCATGTAGCTAAATCTCATTGAGAAACATATACATTTATTCACTTACCAGTCTCTGTTTTACTATTCGCTGTAGAATTAACTTCTCTTGATGTCCTCTCAGAGATGAGATTCAATATTTCGAAATTTGCAACTAATGATTGTCCACTTTATCAACGCCAATGTCTTGTGTGAATTTCTTTCCCGCTAGGGCATCAGTACAGGCATCCCTGAGTTGCCTATAAAAGATTCTATGAAATTGAAACTCCAAGAAGACATGGTCAACATAATGTTTTCTTCAAATTCCTGGATAATGTTGAAACTGGTAAAAATATTCGATACTCAACAAAGTGTCCACTGCTTTTTGATGAAAATGAAATTTTATTGTGAAAAATAAGTACACAAATTGTTTTGCCTACTGCTAGATAAAACTGGAGGAGTTTTCCTCCTTTTTCCTACAGAATCTTCACTCATCAGTTTCTATAAAGCCAATTCTCATCATAAGGTGCAAATGTCCTTGTAAGAAAGCCAGTGAGGAAACGTTACTCATTCTTAACAAGATCCAAATTCCTTTTTGGGACTAGCAGCTCTCAAGTTCCGAAGGAACTTTTTGGAATGATCCATCCCTGGAAATTCCTCTAGAAGTTCCTTTCTCCTCCAAACACTTCTTCTTATAGATGCATTTGCCTATACCACAGAAGAATTTTGATCCAGCAAGTGGCGTTTGTGCTTTTATCTGGCTAGTGTGGAATCCTCTTCATTTCCTTTAATTTTTGAGTGACCAGGAACCCAGACTGAAGAGTCCTTTTTGTTTGCATACCTACTTCGTTGAAATTTCTTCGGCAATCACAAATTAGCCGATGACAAGTAGTTTGGAGATTTAATAGCAGTTTAGCTGTCAGAAGGGATACTATGTGAACCCTGGATTGTTTCTTTCCGGTTTAGAGGGAACTTAGTTGCGCTCCTAATATTTCAGCGATATTAGATGAAAGGAAATAATTCATTGATATAATTATTTACTCGACTTCAGCAACTTTGGTGAAATATGTAACAGACTTTCATGTTTTAAAAAGAAAAAATAGTACCTTCACAAGAATCTCGTCTAAAGTTTAAAATAGTAAATGAGTTTCCATTCAATCCTGAACAAAAGAGGTTTATGAAATCTTCCTATGTTTCGTATAGTCCGTTCACGAAAGTTTTGAGCGCATAGTAGGCGTTTGTTTATTTATCTGAAGTTGGCAGTATTTGCTGTCATAACGTAAAAAAAAGTCAACGTTGCCGATGTACCCGGCCTCGTCCGACGAGCTTGCGAGTTATCAGAGAACTCTATGCAATATTGACAACATTGCGTATCAATCTGGCAAGAAAATAAACAACATAACCTAAAATTTTGATATACACAGTGGAATATATTAAATTCCCATGGCCAACCGATGGCTCAAACTTTCGTGAACGGAATATACAGGGTGTCCCAAAACTCGTCGTCAACCCGAAACCGGGTGAAAGGGCAAGTAATTCTGGTTGTCAGAAAGATATAAAAAAAGATCTGAGTTGAATTATTTTAAAATAATGGCATTTAAAAAAACACAGAAAATTCCACACCCCGTGACAGTCTTTTCACTCCTATTGCCACAAATATCAACTTTTTTTGCTGTGTAACCCTGAATAATGCTTGTCTAAACTGTAATCAGAATTTTGATTCCAGCTGCTCTGGGTTTCATAAAATAGGACTAACTTCTCAGAAAAAAAAACAGAGGAAACAATTACCTAGTTTCAACTGACTGTATTGAAAAAAATGTAGTACGCAAGTTTGGCATGTTTTGTCAAAAGTTGGCGCATTTTAGTGAGGATTCCAAAATGGTATAATCCTTATTAAATTGTAGCTACCGTAGTTCCAATTCGCTTTCGATTGCCTGTGAATACACTTTTTCCTTAACTGCTTCCTAGTAAAAAAAGTCCAATAGATTCAATTATTTGTGGCAACAGGAGTGAAAAGACTGTCGCGGGGTGTGGAATTTTCTGTGTTTTCTTTAAATGCCCATTATTTAAAATCATGCAACTTACATTTTTTCTATATCTTTCTGACAACCAGTATTACTTATCCTTTCACTGGTTCCGGGTTGACATCGAGTTTTGGGACACCCTGTAGATGTACCATTTTTCTTGAAATAATATATATCGAAAATACCTTCCAAGATGTAAAGAAATATTCTTTTCCAAATCCCTGTGCGGTCTCCAGCAATCGTCGGGATAAACCTGCTTCTCAACGTTTCGAAATCATGCCTCGATTCATTAAGCACCTTCTTCAGAGCCACTGCTAGCAGCCTCACAGCACCCTTCACAAGATGTCTATCTACCTTTACCGGAAGAGGTCGGAGGTACAGTAACCCAGCCGGAAGTTCGGGGGGGATCACTTTTAACGTGAAATACGGATTGAGTTCGTCGGTATGCGGTTTTTTCGATTTGGAACTCCGAGAGTCGAATTCGCGATTGAACAACAGAAATCGATCGTTTTGTACAAGGTAGTTTTGTGATATTCGCCTAAATCACTTTTGGTCAGACTGCGCTTTGTTCGGTCTTCCATATCCGTTTCCTTGAGTCTCTTGATTTCCTTTCTTTTTCGTCTTCGGGGAACTCTCTGGAACGAGGAGATTGAGTTTTACGTGATGGAAATTCGTTTGGCGAATGGAATGTAAAGTTGAGATGCAGGGAGAATTTTGCTCCCAACGTGCGGCATTTGCAAAATGTACTTATTAATTGCTACAAACCAACTCATCAAAAATTTTAGTCTAATCATTATAGATTTCTAAAAAGTTTGACGATACGATATAAATAAAAGATCAAAAACAAGAGTGAGAAATGAATCTACTAATCATCTCTATTTTAATGGTAACAACCTTCATTTGATAGAAATGAAATCATATTTATATTTTCTTCTTCTAATTTTGTTATATACGTTTTATCTTCACTTGATATACTTCATCAGAATACAGTAAATATTCTGTTCGTCGGGGATTTTATGAAATATTCTTTCAGAATAACTTTAACTCCAGTTCTTTTGAAAATGAATTTTATGGTGCAATAAAAATCAAATTTTTCGATCCCCAGATTATTTTCACTTTATCTTTTTATGCAAAAGATCTTTGACCAACAATACTTCAATTAGGTTAATGTTAGATTCCTTTATGCCGCAGTTGGGTTCATTAACCTGCATAATTGTACAGGGTGTTCCCAAAAATATGGCCATTCAAAATATTTGTTCCTCAATAACACAGGCAGAACAAAACGGATCGAATGAAATTTTGCGGCTACATGCAAAATACTCATGAGAAACTTCGTACGAAATTTTGTGGCCATTATGAAAATCATAAAAAATCAATTGGAGTATTGAAAAGATGTATTCTTCACATGGAAAAACTTTAGATTGAAATGAAATAGAGTTAGAAGATATAAATAGGTGAGTAAATGATCATACAAATTTCAAGAGGATGTGAAATCAGAGCAATAGAATTTTGATATTTTAAGTTGTCAATTTTTCTCATATTTCATTCTTTAATAATTTTCTGAATTTTTCGATCATGCTGAGATTTTGTATTGATATACAGTGGAACTTTCCTATAACGAAAGCGCTAAATTCACAAAAAAAATCGTTACGAAGAAATTTCGTTAAACAGAAAATTTCTTTCAATAGTCGCCAATGTCGCGGTCGACTTCACTGATAAATTTAGGTTTATCATTCAAACTAAGCACCTGCTATTAGACATTTTCGCACAACTTTCACACTAGCGTAATGGTTAGATTGAAACCAAACAGCCAGGGGTGTATTTAAACTGTTTCAGAAGGAACTCTCTGCCCGCCGTAATGATTGAGTTTGAGGTCGGGATTTATTACGTACGTTCAGAAAATTCTCGGAAAAAACCCACCCTTATACCCTCTTTCCAATACCCATTCAAAGAGTAATGTTCTTTAAATATTTCGTTATGGAGAGAATTAACTTCGTTTTAGAGGCTGTTTTCAACATAGAATTTTGATTCGAAGTGCAATGTCTCGTACGAAATTTGTTATACAGACGTTCGTTATAGGGAAGTTCCAATCTCAAGTCCTATGCGAAATTTTGAGGTAGAAGCCTTATTGCTCCACCAATAAACGAGAGCTCAAAATCACCTGCTCAGGGCGTTTTAAAAATTCCCTAAATCCAACTATGTTATCTGTTACAGTCTTTCAAACAAAGACAAAACATACGCCCAAATCAAACCAACCTGTTCACTCCCTAAAGGCTCCCATCAAATTTTCATATCCAATACATTCACCCCTCATTCACACATGGCCAAAATAACACAAACCCGTAGAAAAAAGAACGTCAATCCGGTCGTAATGACAACCTCCATCAAAATGACCGTCATATCCCTTCTAGGTCGTGAATAAACGTATATATATGTCAAGTAGAACGTACCTAAAACTAATATTGGGCTGAAGTGTCAATCCATAACCAAACAAAATGTCCATCCATCATGTTGAGCCGTTTCGCGTCTTCCAGGATCCTCATGGCTGATGTTTTATCGCTAGGAGAAGACCACTCCCCTAGTCGAGCGGGAAATATCGGCAAGTTTCCTGGAAAAATAGAGGCGATAAGACGGGCGCTTCCAGGATGATATTGTTCTTGTCAGGAAAAATGGATGTTGAGATTCGGTCGATGACTGAGGATTTGCGTCGTATTTTTGGGTGGAAAAACGTGGGGAAACATTGGGAATTTTTTGGCAGAAGTAGCTGATTGAGGCTTATAGCAGAACCTTCATTTATATGTACCGGGTTTTTTACTATAATTTGACCCCCCCTTTAACTTTGTTACTAAAGGAGATACAAAAAAAAGTTTGGTATAAAAGTTTCACGAAATCAAATGAGGTTTTTTTATTTGAGTCCAGAAACTGCCATATATATAGGGTGGCCAACATATTGATGGCAACTTCATTTTTTCAAATGAAACACCCTGTATATTTTTCTATGTTTGGCTAGCTCTTTTCCCCTGATTTCGAATATGTAACATATGTTGGTCTATCTCTCTCTTCTCAGAACCACAGAGTTTCAAATTTAAGAACCACCTGCCAAGATCTGTAATCAAGTGGCAGAGTCCGTTTACTGAAAATGCTCATTTCTGGAGTTATAATAACGTCAACAGGAAGATATACAGGGTGAACAATATTGAATGCCACTATATTTTTTCAAATGGGAAACCCTGTCCTGTATATTCTTCCTTTTTTTGATAGGCTATTTCCTCCTGATCCCGATGATGTGGATATGTCTCTTCAATTTTCAGAGTTTCAAAGTTTTGAAATGATGACTCCGATTAAAAAAATATGTGAAATAGCTACGGAATTCTTTCTATCCAAACAATCTACCTAAAAGTATTATTTTAGAATGAATACTCAACAATAACTTAACCAAAGAAAAATGCTAAACTAGGGTAATATGGTAAGAATAACATCAACTGAATTGTTGACTGGATTAGTTCCGAATAATGAGTTTAATATTGGTTGATATTGATTGGTATCATTGATGTTATTCTCCGCTTTCATTGATTATCATTATTGCTGAAGTAAATTTTTTCCTTCAGGGACGGCTATAAAAACGTGTCCAACGGTGTTAAATCAGGACTATTTGATGGCCATAAAATGGGTGCGCCATTACCAATTCAAAGATCAAATTGGCCACTTAAATATTCACGAACTTCCAAAACGCTATGCCAAATGGTTATTGAATCTTGAAACTCTGTGGTGCTCAGAATAAGAAAGATAGACCAACATTTGTTACATATTCAAAATCAGGGGAAAAAGAGCTAACCAAATATGGAAAAATATACAGGGTGTTCCATTTCAAAAAATGAAGTTGCCATCAATATGTTGGTCACCCTGTATATATTTCAGTTTATGAACTCATATCAAAAAACAGTTGATTTCGTGAAACTTTTATACGAAACATTTTTTTGTATCTCCTTCAGTAACAAAGTTAAAGGGGGGTCAAATTATAGTGAAAAACCCGGTACATGTTGAAAAAAATAAGACAAAATTCATATTTTTCATTAAAAAATCAGTAAAATCTAGATATTGAAACAACGATCAATAACACAAATATAATACTTAATGCGTCTCATTTTTCAACCGAGAATATTTGAAACTTATGCCCTGATCTGTTTACGATCTCAATAAATGTCAAAGACTGGAGTGGTTTTGAGAATACAATGTCTTCATTCCTCATTGCCTCATCTAAGTATTTTATCACAAGATGTTCTGGAGTGCTATCTTATTTTCCATATAATCTGTCTACAATGTTTGGGGCTACATCCAGTGTTATTGAAACAGTTATTGCTATATGGTTAAACCTTAATATATAAATTTAATTTACTTACACCAATTAAATATTCCTTGGAAAATTTCAAAAACATCTAACGAATATGAAACAGAACAAAATCGAAAAATATACGCAATTATGTGAAGTCGCTATCGTAAAGTACACTCAGATTTGTGCAATTATTGACACTACTACAAACTCTCGTGGGAAATACCTAATGATGGCGTTTTCAGAATGATAACATGAGGAAATTGAACTTGACTATAAGAAATATGTGGAGACAGATGAAAAAACTCACGAATTGTTTTTTACATCGGTATATAAATACACAGTATCAATCACTATCGAGGTGTCAAAAACTGAACCTCTCACCCTAATCATGAAAATTGTGAAAACCTAAAATATTGTCATAAGTTTTTACTCTACAAAAATGTTGCTCCATAAACGTACAGAGACAAATGTGAATGTACGCCTTGCACAAGGCAATCTGTTCCACATAGAATTGCACCCTCAATATAGGGTTTTCCTATAAGAGGTGTTATTTTGAATAGCCCCCTATTTCGGTAGATGCCACGTTTGAAGCAGCTGTCATTTTTTGACATTTGACAAGTAGAGAAACTACACCATTAATGAAAATGGAACGTTACACGCTTGAAGAACGCATTGGAATTATTGAAATTCACTATAAAAATTGTAAAAATTTGGCAGAGACGGTTCGTAAAACTCGAAAATTTTTGGGTCGTCGTGAAGCACCTTGCCAGACCACAATGAAAAAATTGGTGGAGAAATTCGAGCTCTTGGGACAAGTTAGTGGGAGCCGAGAATACTGCTGCTGTAGACGGAATATTGAAGAAAACACAGGTTTATTCATTTCTCGTCGTTCTTTGGAATTAGGCATTCCCCAAACATAACACCGTATTTTGCATAAAGATTTGGGTCTTAAGGCTTATAAAGTTCAGTTAACACAAGAACTCAAGCCAGACGATCATCAACAACATTATTCTTTTGCGGGAAAAGTTTCCGGACCGTGTTATGTTAATGAACATCCGATCATTTATATTGAAAAATGGCCTTTTTCTTTGAATATCAAAATAACACTTCTTTTTGGAAAACCCTTTATAATTACTCAACGTAACTGAATCTACTCCAGTCCTCAACCGGACTATAGCATAAACAAGGTACCTAATATTTTTCTAGATTCAAATCGCATTAAAGAAAAATTTATGAACATGATAAAAACTGAAGATTAAGCTAAACCAATGTACCGAAATGTCCTTTTTAATACGCTGAACATAAATTGTCCCTCCATCTGATATACCCCGAATAATACCCCTATATCACACACTGCTTCCGCTCTCCTTTTTACATCGGCTCCCGATGAAAACGTCCACGGGTTCTATTCCATTTTCCAGAGAATTTCCCTTCGCGTATTTCTATGCACCAGGTCTTTCAGAGCTGCTCGCTTTATACTGTCCTTTTTTCGTCTATTACCCTATTCGGGCAGATTCCTTTGTTAATCTTCAAGAAAGGAAACCCCTAATTTGTGTATCATGGGAATTCTTGTGAAAGGGTTTAAAGATGTTTTTGTCGTTTATGAGCAATTATTTTCTGGAGGATGTTTATTTTTGTAGTCATTTCAGGAATTTTGATCAGTTGTGTAAATAATTTTGATTCGAGGAGTGTTATGGAAATTTGTAGAATATTCTGTCATGGTCTTTATGATTTATCCTTCAGTAGTTTGGGATATTTTGCGATTTTTTTTATTACACACACGAGAAATATGAACTTACAATCAAAAGATGCATGTATAAAGTATAAAGGGTTATCCAATAAGAGGTGTTATTTTTGGATTCGAAGAAAAATGCCATTTTCGATATGAAGGATCGGATGTTTATTCCATTAAAAAGAAAAAGCTATGCCGTAAATAGTGGAAAATAACATCAGGCAAATGACTATGACGACCACGCTTACAGGACCATATCCTTTTAATGAAATTTTCCATAACCAAATCGCGAAGTGGCTGCCCTATGTCCTCGATAGCCTTACGAATTCCATCTCTGAGGTCTTGAATCGACGCTGGGCTATTGGCGTAGACCTTTCCTTTCACGTGGCCCCAAAGGAAGAAGTCGCAAGGTGTTAAATCACAAGATCTCGGTGGCCAATTGTAATCACCTCTTTGAGAGATCACACGGTCTGGAAACTTTTACCTCAAAGAACAATGGTTTCGTTTCTTATGTGGCACGCACCGTAACTGTTGCTCCAGTCTCATTTTCTGAAGAGTAAGTCCAATGACTCCGCCGGACCATTAACCGCACCAAACAGTCACACGTTGAGCATAGACAAACTATGTCTATGACGTTGAGGATAGAGATTGAATCGTTGACAAGTCATGGACAGTTTTACCGGTTAGATCACAACCTTACTAGTAAGGTAGTGAGTTGATGCGTTGAATATAATTCAACTGACATTGCCCATAGAACAAGTATGACATTGCCCACAATAGCTCCATCACATTCAACCAAGTGACCTCTCTTCTCATGCGGTGTCCATTCTTATTAGGTCTATGGTTTTATGCTAATCTCCCTATTTTTTTCCAGCTGAAATGCCATTTCATTGCTCTGTTCCCAAGTGCAAGGGGCAATTATACAGGAGTGCCATAAGTAGCAGTCTTTGGGTTTCCCAAAGACAAGCAACTTAAAAGAACTTGGTTTAACGAAATTGAAAGGGAAGATTTCGTTCCCAGTAAAAGCAGTAAGGTATTAATTATTGCAAATTCAACTGTTTTGCCTGAAACTAAGAAGTTACTTATTATTTCTAGGTTTGCGAACTACATTTCCAAACAGAATTTATAGGAAGATCTACAAGTTACACACATGAAGTTACAGGTCAAAAAGTCGAAATTCCATTGAAGTTTGCTAGGTTAAAATGGGTTGAAAAATGTTATTAATCAGCTGGCCTTCTATTGATCTTTAACCATTCGTTTTAGGAGCAATACCAGCGAACTTTCCAGGTTGTCCGTCCTACCTAAGCAGATCAGATGTTCATAACAGAGTATCTCCTCAATCCAAGCAATCTAAAGTGGAATGCCGAGATCTTGAGAAAGCCATTGCATCAAATCCTGTTCAGAATATGATTCAGCCCTGTCATTTGCAACTTCAGCTGAGGCTTTCACAAAAGTTATTGCTCGAAAAGGTTGGATAAAAGACAAAGAAGAAAAAAAAACCTGTGTTTTGTTTATTTGGACTAGTCATCAGAAATTCCAGTTGTTAAAATAAAGTGTATGTGTCTGAAGACTAAGCGTTATTGTACTTTTTAATAATATAAAGGCAAAAAACTGGAATGTGATGATGGAGACTCAATATTGCCAGTTATACTGGGAAAAACACTATTTTCACTATCATTATCATTTCTTTTTCCTCAATAAAAACGAAAATAACCACGAAATTGGCACTTGTGTTACAACGATCCTACCTACGCAGAAAAACATAATTTTTTTTTCTGTTGGAAAATGAAATCTAAATTGATCAATAATTTTGTGGAAATGACATTGCGTAAAAAATACGGAATGGACTACCTATGGTGACGTCACTCATTCTGTTCACGGCCTTGTGTTCTAGTAAGGTAGTGGTTAGATTCCTATAATTTGACAGATAGTGACAGTACACAGATACGCTACTTCTACAAAATGATCTTTCATCATTCACGTACAATTTGACAGGTCGCAACTCTTCCTGGAGATTTTTACTAAATCCTGGAGATCTAGAATTATATCCGGCCTGGCATGTTTTCCTCAACATATTCCCACTTCCACATTAACTTGAAAGCAAACCCGTAGGATACTCCTCACATTTCTCTCCATAAAAGTGGAGGAAATCCTCCAATATCACTCAGCCTAATGAAAACTGATATTTCTTATCGTGGCTTCGAACTTTTATACGACCTTCCACATGTGATTGAACAGTGCATATAAGCACTCTCTGGTAAATGCAGATTTCCTAAATTTATTCCGCTTGATTCAAACTGAGCTCATCTGAATGAAAATTCAATCCGACTCCGATTGTCCTGGTTCTCGTTTCGATTTCAGCGCTTTATTGTATACAGACTTCGGAGTTTCCCAGCCAGTGGTTTGTCTGCACGTCCTGTGGGCTCTGTGATATGATATTGTAGTGGTGAAATTGGAATTTCGGTAATAATGAATGTTTGTTTACTGGAGGGCACTGATTGATAAGCTTCCTACAATTAAATGGTTGCATTTTGAGTGGAGTTGGCTGAATTGCGGATATGGGTTATTTGTAGCGATATTTAGTTATGATGTTTCTCTAATTGTGTTGCAAATTTGTATATCATCAAAGATTTTCAATTAGAGGTGTTATTTTGAATATCCCGCTATTTCAGTGGATGTCATGTTGAGACTGTCATTTTTTGAATTTTACAAGTAGAAACAACGCCATTAATAAAATGTAACGATGCACGCCTCAGGAACGCTTTGAATTTATTGAATCTCACTATAAAAATGGTGAAAATTTGGCAGAGATGGTTCGTGAAACTCGAACATTTTTGGGTTGTCGTGAAGCACCTTGTCGGACCGCAATAAAGAAATTGATGGTGGAAAAATTCCAGCTGTTGGGACAAGTTATGTGAAGAATAAAACCCGTGCACGTCGCTCAAGAACAGCCGAGAATATTACTGCTGTAGCCGAAAGTGTTGAAGAAAACCCATATTTGTCCATTCCTCGTCGTTTTTTAAAATAAAGCATTCCACAAACGTCATTACACCGTATTTTGCATAAGATTTGGGTCTCGAGGCTTATAAAGTTCAGTTAACACAAGAACTCAAGCCGGCCGATCATCAACAGCGTCGTGTCTTTGCTGTTTGGCTCGTTGAAATGCATGAAAATGATCCGAAATTCCATCAAAAAATCATCTTGAGTGATGAACAAAAAACAAAATTGTCAAATCTGGGGCTCGGAAAACCCAAGAGTTATTTTTGAAAAGCCTCTCTATCCTCACCGTGTAACTGTTTGGTGCGGTTTATGGTCCGACGCAGTCATTGGACCTCACTTTTTTGAATATGAGGCTGAAGCAACAGTTACGGTGACTGAATTGCGCTATCGAGAGATGATTAATGATTTTTTATGGCCGAAATTGGATTGTATTAATCTGGACAACGTTTACTTTCAACAAGACCACCTCACGCGCCACACAAGCATCGAAACCATTGATGTTTGCGGGAAAAGTTTCCAGACCGTGTTATCTTTCGAAGATGTGATCACAATTGACCACCGAGATCTTATGATTTAACACCTTGCGACTTCTCCCTTTGGGGACACGTGAAAGAGAAGGTCTACGCCAATAGCCCAGCGTCGATTCAAGATCTCAAAGATGGAATTCGTGAGGCTATGGAGGACATAAGGCAGCCACTTCGCGATTTGGTTATGGAAAATTTCATTAAAAAGATATGGTTCTGTAAGCGTTGTCGTGGTGGTCATTTGCCTGATGTTATTGCACACTATAAACGGCATAGCTTCTTCAAATAATGAAATAAACATCCGATCATTTATATTGACATTTTTCTTTGAATATCAAAATAACACCTCTCATTGGAAAATCCTTCATGACTCTGCCTAAAGCCTTGTTCGCACTACGCTAGTAGTTTAGTCGAGGAGCTAAAAATTTAGTCACTAAACGTGTGTGAACACCAAGAATTTAGTCGGGTAGATTAGTATGTAGTTTAGTCGAGTCGATCCATTTGGTTCTATTTTATCGGGCGAGTAGAGTATCCCACTACGCGATACTCTTCACTCGCTCACGGACTAGATAGGTCCGAACCGATCAGTTTATTCGAGTTCATCAGTAATATCATTTGCCGCGATGATGTCGTTTCGATGGGCCGAAGAAACACGTCAGAGTTCGTGCGTTGCGAGTTGTTCATCGTACAGAGGCTACTCACTTGTGAACTTAACTCGAACAAGTGCGAACGATTGGATGGAGAGTAGCTACTAAATTTCTAGCGGCTCGACTAAACTACTAGCGTAGTGCCAACAAGGCTTAAGCGAAGAAGAGAAGTTGAGAACCACTGATCCCATTGACGCCATCAGGACCATCCTCTGACGTGAATCCTCTGGCATTCCTCCAAAACCTTTCCGGGTAATTAGATAACGGACTCGTGGAGGAAAAAGAGGTCATGAAAATAAATTATCATCCAACCAGGGCGACGGATCGTGAATTAGTGCGATATTTTCGGGTTTCGATTGTTAGTAACAAATTTTCTTCGTCGTTTGCCGAGCGGTTGTCCCATGAGATTCGCATTATCGAATTAAGTCCTCGCTCGGAAATGCTTTTTTCCGTATGCGTTATCATTTATACCCGCCTGGCAGATGGAAATAAAATGAGCGCGATTTTTTTGCGATGATTACGGGGCAAAAGCATCTTCGGTTCTCTGCGCGTAGTGTTCAGAGTTTGCTGCGTTAAACTTGTACTCGAGAGTTCCATCCTGTATTATTAGGAATGAAAATTTCAATAACCTTGGATATTATATTGTAATCTATCTCCTAGAGGAAAGATTAGAATAGGCATGAGCAATTTTTTTGTAAGGGACCAAATAGAAAAGTTTTTCGTAGACCACAAGCCGAAATAAAACAGTAATAAAATGCATTCAACAAAATTTAAATGAACCTTTTATTATGTTTCTTGCAATGGAAGAGATAAAAAACTCAAACTGATATAATTCAACAAAAAAACTCTGTGACTCATCACTCAGGTGTTCTTTACTGATGAGACACCTAAGACTGCGTTTTTTGCGAGAGCATCAATATAATACGGCGTTCCCACGAGGCGTTATTCACGACAGTGAACCACGCTTTCGTGAAATACACTTCTGTGTGAACGCATTCCTCACGAAAGCAAGTTTAAAACTATGCGTTCACACAGAAGTGTATTTCACGAAAGCGTGGTTCACTGTCGTGAATAACGCCTCGTGGGAACGCCGCATTTGGTTGGCTTTAGCGCAAGTAAGTCTTCTGTTATTGCTGTATCAATAATGTCAGTGCTTTCATCCAATGCTATTGAAAAAAAAAGCAACAGATCTTTCCACCACTTTTACAAAAGCGACTTTCATAATTACAGCAATTGCATATATTTGTCTTTCGGCTGTTCTTCTTGACAGACTTACTTCTGCAATCGTTTTCTTACATCTGGATACAAAGTATTCGCGAGTTCTATCAAGCACTCTTTTATAAATTCACCTTCTGGAAATGTCTTCGAGTATCCTGTTTTTTTCTTACTAACGATATAACTTGCCAGAACGATATCCTCAGCTTCTTCATTACTTTCACAAAAATATTTTGCTGTCCGACCAAATTCTTTTTCAACTTCTCTATTCTTTCATTTCTGAGTTGTCCAGTCCAAAATTTTCGCAGAGGTTTGGTAATATAATGTCTTTTTAAATTATATTCTTTCGCAATTGCTACGGTCTTATTACATATTCAAAAAGCTTATTTAGAGGTTTGTTGTGTGTGAAAAAAAGTATGGTCGGGCCAAGAGAATTCTATTCGTGGCCGAATGTGTTTACAAGGTTAATTGCTTGATAAAAGTAACAAATGATTTTTTGAGTAGTAAAGATTGTCTTCCTTATTGAAGCCCCTCTTCCAGAGAGAAAATATAATATATAATATAAGTGTTTCCCTTTTTTTTTGGTAATAAATTTATGGTATAGCTTCCATCGTAAAAGTCGATAAAATGGATGAAAGAAATCAAGCTATAAATCTCGCTAAACTCCCTTTCGATATGGTCAGCTCTTCTTCTCTCACAAAACGATTGTTCGTGCTTCCTCGGCTTTAATATATGTAATACTGACTATATCGCTAATGGATTGGCTACAAATAGCAAATCTTTTCTTTATTATGAGAGGCATATTCAGTAGCTGGGTCAGCCAGTACGTAAAAGTGTGAATTTTCAATATTTAAAAAAGTGAACAATTAAATATGCCATCACAGTAGATATTATTATGAGTCTAACCTCACAAACTTATATTAATGGTAGTAGAATGTGTCAAATATCCTTGAATAATGTGAACGATCAATATACCATCCACCGCCATATTGTAATTCATTGTGACAGTTCATTCAATTCTTGTTTTTTTCAAATTTGTTCGAGAAATATCGAAGAAATTCATGAAATAGTATCTGTCTAATACCAAAAACAACCCCACCAAAACATAAAATCAATATTCCAACAAGTGAACAATCAAATATGCCATTACAATGGATATTATCAAAAGTCTAACCTCCAAACTCATATTGAACATAAAGCCCGTTCGGCATTGACCTCCACGAGCAGACGGATTTTTAGTCATGTAACCACAGATCGTACAGATTCATCTGTAATATCTGGGAATGAACGAACGGTACAGAGCATCTGTAACAGAACATGGTGCTCTGTTCTAATCTAATAGATTATGAGATTTCAAAGATCACTATTTTGGGAAATATGCTCATGTTTAACGATACTTTCACTCTTTTCGTAGCTTTTTCAGTAAAATCTCAATTAAATAATTAGGTGCAGCAAAGGCACTGAATGCAAAGAAAACGAGGAATGCAATATCCCCTTCTGGTCGATCAATACGGCGAAAGTTGTACCGAAAGATCCTTATTTATTAATTATTACACGTAAAAGAAACGAGAAAAGAATATCCCCTCCTGCACATTCATACAACGATAACTATATCGAAAAATTCCAATGAATTAATTAAGTTTTTAATGAATAAATGAAACAGAAGAATAAAAGTGTTAGAATTTTTCAATATATCGGTTGTCAGAGAAACTCAACATAAAACAAAAAAATATATAAAAAACATAAAACTCTATGGATAAAATCGCTTTGCTCCGTCGAAATAGACAGATTTTTATGACGAACGCTCCAGATGTGTACTCCCCTCAATCCAAGTGTAATGAACGAACGGTTCAGATCGATCCGACACGTCCGATGTCGATGCCGAACGCCCCTATACTAGAATGTGTCAAATATCCTCGATCAATGTAAACAATCAATATGCCATCCACCACTATATTGTTATTCATTGTGACAGATCATTCAATCCTTTTTTTTCCAATTCGTTCGAGAAATATCGACGAAACTAATGATAGTATCTGATGAAACCCACAAAACATAATATCCTCATAACAACCTAATTCGGTTAACTGAAACAAGATAATTTAATCAAATAACGAATTTTCCGGAGACCATAACCTCACAATTACGGTTTTACTCACCTAAACAGACTCTGTGCCCTTAGAGGCGACGGTAATGCGATTAAAGTTGGATGTAACGGTTGGGCTCTCAAATGGGCCACAGTTCGGGGCCTCTAAGTGCTGTAGCCGAAGCTGGGTCAGCCAGTAACGTAAAAGTGTGCCAGTGTGCGTGGAGCAGCAATCCTCTTAGAGCAGATACGAGTTCCCTTCCAGTCGGCGTCAGCTGGATCTCCAGAGGGCTGACGGCCTGAAAGCGGACAATTAATTTTTTTAGCTCGATTGAGTGACAAAGCATGACTGTATAATGAAATTTGGTATTGATTGGGGTGCTCTCGAAGATAAGTTTCAGATAAAGGGGTTTTTGACTCTTGAAATTTAAAATGAACAGTATTCGGAAATTTGGCTTGGGGTATTTTAATATTAACAGCCTTCAGAAACAGGAAAGAACTTTGGATATCTTATAATTTGAACTTGACTAATTTTAAAGTGTACAAACGAAAAGTACGTATCTAACCTCAGAGTAAAGAGTAAACCAAGAGTTGCCTTCACGCATTTGTTATACAGCCAAGTAGAATCTGTTTATTTGCGCGAACAAACTTCCGACGTTGCGAAATCGGGCCGTATGTTTATTCCGTATTGGATAATTGATTTACCGCTCCCCTACTCTGATACTAACGGCTTGAGTCTGTTGAAGATGATTCTGTCAGTTTGGCAACATTGTCTGTTAGTGTTTAGTTTCTTGATTCGATGTGTTTACATTTTCATTTCGATTTGACGTTCATAAACTGATTATTTCAATGATTTGGTGGCAGTTTTTTTGATTCCGTTAATTATAGCTAACGCAAAGTTACGAAAATGTTGTATTATATTTAGGAATTGGAGAAATTCAAATCCAACCAATTTTGACTTCACCCCAGTGTGGCAGTGAAATGCTTTCCATCTCACTCTAAAGCTTGGTTGGGCGTTATAATACAAGAGCATCTTTTTTCAAGGAAAAACATCAGAGTTTATGAATATGATGTACATCTTGCGAAATAATGAAAGTTAAAAAATTTCAACTAAAAATACCCTTCGACCCCTCCAAATGATACGATTGTGCTTGACATGAAAGAAATGCACTCAATCTAATCGATGCGTATTTTTCATATTAGCCAATGTGTAAACTTTCAGCACTTTATATGACACCGTTTTGCGAATATGTGGCAAAAAGTGTGGACAGGACGTCATCTTCAAAGGGCACTAGCTCCTTAACGAAGCAATTTTGCATTATATATGATTTGGTCGAATCTGTCTAAAATACGATCTATAATGTCCACTAGAAGTTTGTCGGTCTAATTACGGGACACCCTGTAGGTACCGCAACGGATATTCCAAGAATATCCGTTCTGGAACATTCTTCAGAAAAAAATGAGTAATTTCCGCTCTGACTTTCCTGTTCGACGTGTGATGATAAATCGAATTCAAGCGGATGACCTGGTCATCATTGGTCAAGACCAACAATGACCAACTGCATTCAGCGCTTTTGGTCATTGCTGGTCTTTATCATATGACGTCATGATTGCCCTTCAACGTCATCGATTAAGACCGCAGATGACCTAAGGTGAACATACTCGAGAGCCGAGTCAAGCTTCTGGTCATTAGAGAAATAAGGTTAAATTCTATGTTTATATCTTATGATAACACATGAATGTCAGATTCAAATAAACATTCACTTGCAATTACAACAGATGCTATGAAATCTTCTAACTGGACATGACTCAATTGTAGCGTAAATCTGAAATAGAAATGTTTGAACAACATTCAGCTAGCAAAAATAAAAATAAATCATTTAATTAACTTATGTGGTTGTACGGATGTGGTATGGAAAATATTATTCAAATTTTTGTCCAGGGAGTAATACAGTATGTTTTTGGGGATTTTTCTAGGTTCTCATCAAATCTAACTATGTAATGGTAATTTCCAAAACAAACAATATTCAGTCCCATTGCATTTTTACTGAAACGAAACTCTAATTTAGAAATCGTTGGTTATGGTTTGTTTTCATTCTCCCTAACCTACATTAACGAAAATGGCGAAGATGACCAGAACTGCATTTGAGCGGAAGCTGGTCATTCGCGGTCATTCCTCAAGTGCCAAGACCAAGGGCAGGACCAACAATGACCACAGTCATTACTGGTCATTCGCTTGAATTTGATTATAATATCTCCTGAAATGTCGAACTTTGTAGAATTCCTGTGGTTTTATTCCATTATCTTATAATTATAGTTTTCGGGAGTGTTTCCTTCAAGGCATGTGAGCAACAGAAATTCCGATAAATCAAAGTGAAATTTTCCGCGGAAGGTATTCGCGAATTACCTTCGTTGATGAGCAGGAAGTCACAAGTTCCTAAATTAATTATCATCAAAGACAAGTTTCCGCTACACACATCAATAATGAAGTGAAACTTTGTTCCCCAGGCCCTGTATGTAATTTGTGAAGTCAGGATTTTCAGATGTAATCTGTTCTCTTGATTGAAAGAAGCCAACCATCAGAGCATTTCTCTGGTGACATAGATGTTTTCCACTTTATTTTGGGGCACCAAATTTTCGTTATAGATATCTTCCATAATATCTGTAGTAGGACTCCCTATCTGAAAAGTACCTACAGTGACTATATTCCACAGTGGCGACAACTCGTGTCTCATTTTCTATCGGTTGGCCGCCATATTTCGTCGGAGTTGCGCAGATTACAGATTTAGTTTGTTTATGTATGTTTTGTTGCCTACAGATGAAGAATAAGACTTTTACACAGAGTTTTTAGAAATACCGTCAAAAACATCTTGACGAAACTAGCGGACTTTTGACAGTTTATGACCAGTTGTCGCCACTTTGGTAATATAGTCCCTGTACTGAAATAAGAATGCAGCGCCACGGTGGGCATTCTTAAAACTATTAATATTGACATGGAAGGATTTGGTTGTATATAGCTGCTTCATTAAAATTTGGATTTTCATCAATATGTCAAAATTTCAGAAATCTTTAGTGAACGTGTGTATTACTGTGTATACTATAATTTTTATTTCTGTGAAGACGGTATGGGTATACTTTGTTTCGATTCATTTCAGCCATAGTAAAAAATAAATTAGGTTCAAAGGCTGTTGAGGAAAACAAGAAAAATAATTTTGTTTTTTGAACAGTTGAAATAACTTCATTTCATTATATTCAAACAGTACATTTTCTCTTCAGTGGGGTTTTCTCTGTTTAGACTTCCTTGTCTCAACCTTTCAGTTCTACTACTAGAACTAGAACATTCCGGTTGTTCCTCCTTTCTGGTAGTAAATCCAACAGGAAGATTTCTGGTAGGCACAGCAGTATTCTTCAAAACTACCTCTGCTATGAACTGGGATCTGTGAACGATCAACTCTATGAATCTAATCTAACCTACAAGTTTTGTGTAATCCGTAACTACCTCGATAAAATGAACGTCTTCTACAAAATCAAGGAGCAAACTTTCGTATTTCCTGTGACTGGTTTACCGATTTTAAGTTTCAATTACCAGGCTTTTCGTCGATCCATCAACACTTTGTCACTTTACCCTCGATTTCCCTTCTACCCAAACACGAAATTTATCCCTAGCTTGAGGAAAGGCGTGAAATGTATATTATTTGGAATAATTCTTTTTTTCTCAGGAAGAACACTTTCCTTTTCCTTATGACCAATCAAGCCGTCATAGAATACATATTTATAGGTTATAATGATTTTGACATTTGGACAAAAAGTGAAGTTACATCGAGTGAATCGAAAATTTGAAATTTTAATCAGAAATAACGTATGAACTAACATATTATACAACATTTTTTACTTATGCCATATTTTACAAATTTTAAAACCTATGATGTATAAATGTATTTTGGATTGCCTGATGCCCGTATGTTTATGATCAACAGGGAGGAGATATCTAGAGCCTTTGCACGTCTAGCAATTTCTAATCATATTACAAGAAAGTTCTGAGCACCAAAATACCAAGTAGAACCATAAAAACAACCGAAAATAAATAAAAGTTAAACCCCTCATCCAAATTTATTCCAGGCACGACCAATCGAAACTATTTTTATATAGAACTCACCAAACTCCTAAATCCTGGAAGAAACTGTCCTGTCCTCTGGCCCACAAAACAGGAATTCCGATGTGGGTAGCCGCCATGCTCACGGTCGATGCTGCTGGTGAATCCCCAATTACGAACAAGGCCAACACACGTTTTCTTTCCAGTTTCGAGCAAAGTTCCTCCAAAATATGGCACTAAAACTTCCGTTCACCGGCAAATCAATAATAGGGTATCTAATTCCATTTGTATTTTCTCTTTCGGAAACAAACTTCGGGTCAGATTGGTCAGAGTTTTATTGAAAATCCTGCTGTATATCATGTTAGAAGGGGAAGCGACAACAAAATACATTTTCTCTTCTTCTTGACTCTGTTTTGAGGTTAGGTTCAAACCATATACTTGAAACGAAAACAGGGCTAGTAACTGTACTAATATAATAGTTTTGCGATTTTCTCTGTGCCAAAAGTTCTGGGACATTTTCACGCGAAGAATTCAGAGGGGGGGATGAATTTTGGATTCGTCATTTTTTCACGAAAAATTCCGAATATTTACGAGGACACAAAGGGTATATTGTATCTAAATCGATTATCAGGATTAAGGTTTTAGACATTTTTCAATTATGCTATAGATTTCGTAAGGCTTTGTTTGAGTCGGACTTTCTTGAACTCTAGTTTGCTGCATTCTGTGGTCATTCTTCATGGGGTTGTCTTCTTCTTCTCTCCATTCTCTGAAATCAAGAATCGAATATGAAACCGTTGCATAGAATAATATAATCGAGAATTATGATAATCTAACGATATTACGATATTATAGTATCCACAACACCATAAATGATGATTAGGAATGTAATAACTTGATTGTGTGAAATTTAATTAAATATGGTGCATAGGGGTTCACGTAATACATAGCATAAGCATTATATTATATGTGCTCAGAGACGGTTTTAAGAAGTCGAGCTAACCTTTTCATACTTTACTTGGCATTTGAAAAGTA